>CM061918.1:155405811-155604717 GCA_031002005.1 Vandiemenella viatica
AGCAGTATGTAGGATAACATCACTGTAACAAGCCTGCAATTCCTCCAGTAGTTCTTTAAAGTTCCGGTGATTAAGTTCACGGGCACGAATGAAATTTATAACGCTTATAACCGTTTTCATAACATTCTTCAATTTGGTATTTGAAATTTGACATGCCAGACTTTTCTTGATGCAGTAAGCAGTGAATGGAGAGTAAATGTGGCAAATTCCATTCCTTCTTAATCAGTGCTACCAAACCATTGTTGACGCCCATCATTGATGGACAACCATCTGTACATACTGATATTAATTTACTCATAGGTAAGTCATTTTTTTTTCTACAAACTATTTAATTGCATCCATAAAATCAGAGACTTTTGTGTGACCTTTCATGGTTATAATTGCTAAAAAATCTTCCTCTATTACCCCATCATATGTGCAGTAACGCACAAATAATGAAAACTGAGCCATTGAAGCTAAATCTGTACTGGAATCACATGCAAGACTGAAGTATTTGCATAGTTTTACTTTATTAATTACTTCCTCAACATATATTTTGAAATATCTTCTATACGGCGTCGACAGGTAGATTCTGAAAGTGTGAGCTTATTTATTTCAGCTAATATTTGCTTACTGTTAGAGAAATTTTGAAACAAAGTGTCAGAAACAGTCATCATACATTTCTTCACTAATTCAGCATCAGTGAAAGGTTTCATATTTTTTGCTAGAATATTACATACTTGGTATGATGCTTTTGTGACAGCCTCACTTTGCCCAACTGCTGCTAACATAACGTTTTGTTGACGACGAATGGTAGATTTTAGATGAGCAATTTTTTTCTTTCTTTCATTTGAATTCAAAAGAAAAGCTACTGTAAATGAACTGTGCTTACTTGTGTAGTGGCGAAATAAATTGTATCTCTTCAGTCCGACGATGGTATCCCGGCATATTAAGCAAGTAGCAGTACCTTCGTTGTGCCCACTTATAAAACAAAAACTCTTCTTCCCATATTTCTTGGAAACTTCTTTTATCTTCACTTATTTTCCTCATAGTCACTGTTTTTGAGGGTACACCAGACATTATTTATTCCACTACTAATGATAGCACAAAATATGAGCACAAATACACTCAAGACGCGACGAACGCTCAGGAGCACCGAAACTTACTGCACGATTGACACGCAAAGCTAACACTGAGGCGGCTGCGGGACAAACCCGCCGACAAACGAGCGGCCATAGGGGCGCGGCGCGTTTGATGCACGGATTACATTGTTGGCTAGCAGTGCGCTCACGCCTCAGCGCTGCGGAACGCCGCAAGTGGCCCCGACTTTAATAACAATTCTACGCAGTTTCCGAAAACAAAACACGGCTACGCCAGAAAAATAGATAACTAATGCTGCCCGGGCGAAGCCGAGGAGGACCGCGGGCCGCACGAAAACTTCATTCGGGCCGCATGCGGCCCGCGGGCCGCAGTTTGACGACCAATGGTGTAACTGCTACGATCAGTTGTAGATAGGACTGTTGATAATATATCGATATATCGAAATATCGATATTATTTTTTGAAAATATCGATATTATCAGTGATATTTTTTTAGGACGCTATATCGATATTTCGATACTGAAATCTGGATATCGGCTTCGATATTTTTTAAAATCAGCTCTCATTTTTCGTTTGCTCTGAATGACACTATGTACTTCAAATTTCTGTTACGCACAGAGATCAGCAAGTAAATCTTACTACGTTTCTATAATTAATTTAAAAGTTATAGGTACCAAGTCTACTGAGAAGATGACAACAGTGTAGGCAAGGCATCGCTCTCCTAGCACGAATCGAACGCGAGCCCATTGTTTGAAATGAGCGAGTGGATTGTCCAGGGTAGTCCAACTTGAAATAAGTGTTTTAGCAGGAATAGTGGGAAGTGTAAATGAAACAGTTGCTAATTCGAGGGCAAGAAAAATAAGACAACTCAGAATCAGCTATCAACATACAAAAACTAAATGAAATATCACAAAAAAAATCATATGTAAAAAATTTATGTAACTTGGCCGTAATGCTATGATAGCTAAACTTCTACCTAAACAAATGCCTGAACTGTATTACTTATCAATCTTAAAAATAATCTTTCAAGTTTTATAACTTTTATTAATTTTTATGAAACTATGAGACGCATAATGGACAATTTTTTTAAAAATCAACAATCATCATCACCAACAGGAACCATTCGAAATGAAAACCAGATTAAGAACACAATCACACGTCTATTTGTCAGTGGCCAGCCCTATTTGTGCAAGTTTTGATTTTATGAAATTACATTTGTGAAAGTATCGATACTTTTTTCCAAAATATCGACAGCCGATATAAATACTTTTTTAAAATATCGATATATCGAAAAACCGATATTTTTAAAAAATATCAGCAGCCCTAGTTGTAGGGCAGGGACAATACCTTACTGCAGCCAGCCACACCCAGATATTGTCAAAAGTAACAGAAGCGCAATTTGGCGATTGCGTCATCGGGTCTGTAAATCTGTGACGTCACACACACTGGGCAAATAACCAATACGGAAATTTAGCACGAAATCCTATTTTTCACTTTGAATCCTGAGCCTTCTGCCATAGATGCCAATACAGTCTTAAAATCTTTTTACAAAAGTAGAATGTTAAGTAAATCTTAATTCCCGTGGTGGGTGAGCAGTAACGCTCCGCCTTTGCAGTAGGGAGGACGCGGTTCGATTCCCCGTCCGGCCATCCAGACTTATGATTTCCATTGTTCCTCCAAACAATGGGCGAGTTGAGGTATCAAATGACGGTTATTATTATTACTGTTATTATTATTAAGGGGTACGTTTGGTGACTAGGGGGGCATACACATTGAACATTCATACTATGTACTAGACAGTTGGCGAGTTTATTTATTTTTTCATGGATCATTCGTCTTTGTAGGTGGTATACTCTCCATTACACAGCATTTTGAAACGCGATGAATGGTTTGGGGTAACCCTGTGAGCTGAGAGCTCTGTGAGATATCAGTGACCTTGGACTCACCTTCTCCGTTGGTGGTGAGCGATCCAGGAAACAACTTCCTTTCACTCGGCGCGCGGTCTGAAACAAAGAAGAAAACAACAGTCAGTCCCCGAGTCACAACAACAACGACAAGGCACCTGCCGGAGTCGAGAGGTCGACGGCGACCTCGACGCGTGTCGACGCTGCAACTTATCGACCTCCTTCCAGGAAGCGACAGTCGAACTGCAGGTCGCCTGTCCCCACACAACCGCTGCAGTTTTTCCGGGAAAATTCCGACCACACAAACGCAAACGTCACACAGTAACTTCGGTTCATCACAGGGACGTCCATTGATTACGTAGGCTGTAAATGGGGGGAGGGGATCCGGAAAATTCTTGCTAAATAGTATTTACAGGGAGGGGGGGGGATATTCGATTAAAACCTCACATCAACTTTTTATTTCTGATTGCCACCTTTCAAAAAGCAGTAGGACTTTAAAAAAAAAAATCAAAATTAACAAGTGAATCTCAGGCAAGCGAGAGAGGGGACCCTACCAGACCTCACCAAGTGAAGGGGCGCCCATTAATTACGTGAGATGTTTTTCCGGAATTTCGGATCCCCCCACCTCTGGTGAGATTTCGTGAGATTTGGTCGGACCCCCCCCCCCTTTTAAAATAACGTGAGTTTTTACGGAGACGTACGAATGGACCTTGCAACTTTTTGAGACCTTTTTTTAGGTCTCATGCTCTCAAGGGTGGTTGTACCCCCGTAAAATCCACTTTCGCGTCATTTGTAGCCCTTTTTTGATTTCCGTTGATTCCCCCTCCCTTCCCCTTGGTGAGGTTTCGTGATATTTCGCCGGAACCCCCTCCCCCTATTTTACCTGACGTAATTAGTGGACGCCCCCTTAGGAATCACGACCAAGATTATAAGGTGTGAAAGTTTTTTTTTTTTTTGGGGGGGGGCTTACCCCTTGTCAACTTCGAGGCCATTAGAGGCGGGAAAAGACTCGCGTTCCCTTAACAAGTTAAATGATAAATAAAAAATTAAAATGGTTTTTACGAATTTATATAATTCACACAAGCACACACAGACTGTATTAAAATATGTTTTGACGACAGTAATGTTTTTGTAACTGTTTACTTTTTTCAATTATCGTAGTGATTAACGTAGCAAGATACTGCCCCGCGTACTCGTCGGAGTAGCCTCACGTACCCCTGGGGTACTCTAGACCAGGGGTGGCCAACCATAATGATCTCGCTGGCCACTTTGGAAATGCATCATAACTCCGCGGGCCGCATTTAAAATTATATATCCCCATATTAGAATCAGACCAAATACATACTTTTTTGGGTGAAATATTGAAACACAATGGGATATTATTATTATTCTTACAATGTAACATAGATAATATTATAATAATGATACTAACAATATCCGTCATACATTCGTGAGAATATTATTTTAAAATCAAAGTTAATTCTTGAATATATGGATCCACAAATAATGTACTATTTAATACATTGGTTTACAATGCTTTGGCCATTATAAAATAAGTATATTTCGTAAAAGTGTGATGAATTTCGCGGGCCGGAATAAATGTTCAAGGCGTGCCACCCCTGCTGCAGACTATTACGTCAAACCTCCTGAGCCTGCAACCAGGAAGACAGGCGCGAGTCGCGCCCGGAGGCGGTAGCGCCTCAGGGCGCGTCCGTTAATTACGTAACGTGAAATAGGGGTGGGGGGAGGGTTCTGCGAAATCTCACGAAACCTCACCAAGGGGGAGGGGGGGACAATGGAAATCTCACGCGAGGTTTTAAAATTCTTGGTAGGAGTGCAGAGCTTAAAAAAAAAAGAGAGAGAGAGAGTATTCAAATTGCGCGAAAGTCGACTTTAGGGGCGTCCAAAAGTAGGGATATAACTACCCTTGGAAGCATGAGATCCAAAAAATAAAGGTCTCAAAAAGTTACGAAGTCGATTAGTAGGCGGGGGGGGGAAGGTGTCTCCGTCAAAATCACACGTTATTTTAGAGGGGGGGGACCTTCGGCCAGATCTCATGAAGTCTCACCAGAAAAAAGAATGGGGGGGAGGTTTCGGAATTCCGTCAAAACACGTGACGTCATTAATGGACGCCTCTGAGGGTGCGTCTATTAATTACGTGACGTGAAGTGGGGGGGGGGGAGGGTCGGCGATATCTCACCGAAAGGGGTAGGGGTGGCCGGAATGGAACGTCATGTTTTGAAATTGTTGAATGATAGAGGAGAGCTGAAATAAGGTAAATCCACAAACTGCGCGGGTATCGACTTTGCGGGGGGAGGGGGAGGGGGTGGCAGCTGGTCGAGGCGCGGTGTCCGCTACTGTGCAGGGATGAGACCCCAAGGTCACCACCGCCGTTAATGTCAAGGGTAATAAAGCGTCGCTGTTTACGCGTTCTAAAATTTGCCGGCGCCGCGGCGCCCGATGCGAGGGGGCCCCTGCAAGGTGGCGTTCCCCCCAAGGCCGTCCCGACGCCGACGCCGTCCCAATCTGCAGGGGCAATCCCGCACGGAGCAGGCAAGTTGGGTGCGCAGATTGTCGCTGCAGACAGGGAGCAGATTGAGAGGTGCGTAGCGAGATTGTAACGAGTGGGACAATTTCGGCTCAGTCGGCTTGGAACAGGGAACGAGTGAGTTAGTCGCGCGTGTCGTTAAATATGTCTAAAGAAACACAGGTCTGCACGAATTTTCGAAATTTATAAGAATATACCCCAATCGTGGGACAAACAAAACAAAAACCACATAAACCGAAAAATGCTGGAAGCAGGATTTTGAGTTTTGCTCGAAATTTACAAGGAATTGTACGAGTTGCAGTTTGTTTTCTTCCCTCGCCTTCTCCTATTAGATCTTGGCGGTCCACATAGCTAGCTCTGAGCGTGAAACTGCGGCATGGAAAGCCTCTTCAGACGTGCAATTGAAGCATCTCCGAATGTCTTTCAACCACGAATTCCTTCTCCTACCAACAGATCTTTTCCCTTGTATTTTCCCTTCAATGATGAGTGGTGATAGCTGGTACCTCTAGACTCTCATAATGTGTTTTCCTTTGCTTTATAGTGAGCAGCAGTTCTTTTTGTTTCCCCATCCGATTAAGTACTTCTTCGTTTGAGATTTTCAGCACCCAAGATAGGCGTAGGAGATGACGATACATTTCGAAAGCTCCAGTTTTTTTCTCTAGATTTTTGTCTAAGGTCCGGCTTTCACACCCATAAGAAAAATGGAGAACACATTGCAGCGAAACATTCGCATTCTCAATTCCAGACTGAGCTCCGATCATATGAAAAATTTATTCCTTAACGTACTGTTTTAGACATTTGTAGATAGCCCAACATGCTCCAGGAAAAATGTCTGAAACTATATGTAGTGAAATTGGCGAATTAAATTTCATATCTTCGCAGATTTGTCTACTTGCCAAAAATTGCAAATTAAGGACTATTCGTTCTGTGCCTCTTATACTTTCACGCATTACGTTTTTTTTAATGTGTATATATATATATATATGAGATCACTAAGTGGAGTACCTCTGTAAAAATTCCAGAATCTACTCTCAGAAAATTTATAAAATCTTCTGGCTCTAGGCTTCTCAAAAATGTTGATAGAAGATAACTTTTTTCTTAATAAAATCCATGTCTTCACCGAATATCTTCTTTTTCTCTCAGTACAAACTGTAGTACAGGTTATTGTTAAAACTATGTCTACTTTCTGTTGTTTTGTCATAAAAAGAGCCATTGTTAAGGGAGCGTGCATAAACCACGTAGCTCCATTTTGCCCCCCCCCCCCACGCAGCGCCTAGCTTTTTTCCCTTTTGATTCCAGGAGACATTTTGCACTGTTTTCTCTTGTCAGACTATTGTAAATTACATACGGAGATAATTAACTGAGGGAAATAAATATCCACATGCTGTTGTGTGTTCCGTTCCTCATTTTAACTGTGAAAAATGTTATGAAAGGAAAGCTACGTGGTCTGGCTCGGAATCCCCCCCTCCCCCCACGTAGCCCAGCATAGCCTTCCAGCCAACCCCCCCCCCCCCCCGGATCGAGGCACGTAATTTATGCACGGTCCCTAAGTGCTTGCAACTAGCAGTAATGCGATCACAATGTAACTGAAATTGGCAGCGAAATTGTTATGTGTGGAGGGAAGCCCCATACGATTGCCCCTGCAGATTGCCTTGCTGATTGCCCCTGCAGATTGGGACCTAAATTGGCTCGTCTGCAGCCGCACTGAAATTCCTTCCCGTCCCTTGTCCCCAGTCCTCCCGCCTCTAATGACCTCGACGTCGACGAGGCGTGGAGCCGTGTACAAAGCAATCTGAAGGGTAATGGGGTGCCTAGTGACGGGGCAGTGGTATTAGTTGACGGAGTGTGTTGATTCCTCAAGGAGGCGGCCTACCTGTTTTCCTTGGGTCTGCAGTCGCCGTGCCTAGACACCTTGGCCGCGCGCGAGTCTATCCGACAGAAGAGGAGGGGGGGGGCTCTGCAGTTTTAATTAATTCGTGTGTCTCCCCCCCCCCTTCTTTTCGGTTCCCGACCGTCCGCCACCTAGTACAGTACAAGATACGTACGACGAAAACCTATCCTCTACAACTCGAAAGAAACCCTTGTTCCCTTTCTTCAATTCCCAAAAGCTCCATTACTCGAAATCTGACACCTGGGTAAGGAGGAGGTAAAATAGAGGGGGGGGGATGTCCGGCGAAATCTCACCGAGGGGGAGGGGGGGTTAATGGAAATCTCACGTGAGGTTTTCGAAATTTTCGTTGGACTGTAGAGCTTAAAAAAAGGGGGTCTACAACTGACGCGAAAGTCCATTTTAGGGGGGGTTTTCGTGAAAAAGTGGGCGAGGGCGATTTCTAGGGGGGCGGGGGGTCTCACGGACCAGATCTCGCGAAGTCTCGCCAGAAAAGGGGGGGGTCCGGAAAAACACCTCACGTAATATATGGATGACCCCTAAGTCAAAATAATCAGTGTTTTCCTACAAGGAATTTCAGTGCATATTTTCCTTTTTAAACTCGGAAATTAAAAAATTTGACCTCTGTATCTGGAATATATTAATGTTTGTTTCCACTACCTCTTCAAATCGATAATTTTAAATTGATAACCTCTCTAGCTAAAAGAGAAAATAAGTAAGGTACAGACTTCAGGAATATTGTCGGAAATACTTTCTTACAAGTAATTTTTAGGAGCGTGAAATAAATAGGGTTTCTTGTAAATTTTTTAGAAGGAATTATCTATTTTTACGACTACCATCAACGCGTTTTTACTAGGTGTCCGTTTGTTTCATTTTGGGTATTTATTGCTATGTATTGTTGTGGCTTAAGTTTGAGCTCTACCGAAGCAACGCTTAGATATCACAGAATCAGTTTGGTCCTAATGCGCTGCACGTCAATTTCTCACGCAGTACACAAACAATATTACTGAAAAATGAGAGCTGTGAAACGTAAATTGAAAACTGTGAGTCTCTCTGAAAAGTCAGAAGTGCCCGAAACGATAAAGAACTGCAAAAAGAAGAAAGTTGTTGCTGATCAATTTGGCTTACCGTTGAGTATTCTGTCAACAATAATAAAAAATGAATCAGAAGTTATGAAACAAAATTGAAAGCGTTCGTAATTTGTTCTGCAAAAGACAACGAACTGCAGAATTTCCCCGACTTGGGAGAGTGCTTACTTGAGTGGTTTAAGCAGTCACGTGACCAATGTTTACTGCCTTATTTTCTGTGACGACAGCTGGAATTCAGTCTTGACACTGTGCCTGCAGCCACCCTGTGTTGGGTGAGCCATGTCTCTCTGGCGCCAGGCGCACACGTGCGGCTAACGTGTACACGTGTGCTACCAGCAACTGAACCTTATAGAGGTCATTACAGTTGGGAGGGGACGGGAGACAAGGAACGGGAAGGAATTCGGCCATGGCCTTTCTGAAAGAACCATCCCGGCAATCGCTTGGAGTGATTTGGGGAAACCATGGGAAACCCAAATCTGGATGCCCGGATGGGGATTCTAACCATGCGAGGCCAGAGCGTTAACCGTTCACCCACCACGCTCGGAGCAAATAAAAAGAAGAGGAATGATTTCAGTTTTCCATTTCTTTTCCGAAATCATTCCAGCCTAATGCCGGGATAGTTCCTTCAACGCCACGGCCGAATTCCTTTCCGTTGCTTGCACCCAGCGATTTCACGCCTCTAAAGATGTCGACGAAAGTCATTAGTCATAAAATCTAACATACACAGACGGAAAAAAAAAATCCCAACACCAAGAAAAAATTATTGTAGAGTAATGAAATTTGGACAGTGCATTTGTCAAGTTAACATGTTAATTGATTAAATTTTCAAGATCACAGGTTAATTTAAGCTCAAGAAAATGCATTTCAAATGTGAAATACTGTTAAATTAATAGCCGGTGTAACCTCCAGAATTTTGAATGCAAGCCTGCAAACGTGAATGCATTGTGTCATACAGGTTTCGAATGTCACTTTGTGGTATGGAGTTCCATGCTTGTTGTACTTGTGCTGTCAATACTGGGACGGTCAGTGCTGGCTGTGGATGATGCTGGAGTTGTCGTCCAATGATATCCCATACGTGTTCAATTGGAGACAGATCTGGTGATCTCGCAGGCCAAGGTAACATGTCGACACTCTGTAGAGCACGTTGCGAGACAACAGCGGTATGAGGGCGAGCGTTATCCTGTTGAAAAACTCCCCCTTGAATGCTGTTCATGAATGGCAGCACTACAGGTTGAATTACCAGACTGACGTACAAATTTGCAGTCAGTGTGTTTGGTATAACCACAAGAGTGCTCCTGCTGTCATAGGAAATTGCTCCCCAGACCATGACTCCAGGTGTAGGTCCAGTGTGTCTAGGCCGCAGACAGTTTGGTTGCAGGCGTTCCCCTGGCCTCCTTCTGACCAACACTCGGCCATCACTGGCACCAAGGCAGAACCTGCTTTCATCAGAAAACACAACAGATCTCCACTCCGTCCTCCAATGAGCTCTGGCTTGACACCACTGGAGTCGCAAACGGCGATGGCTTGTAGTCAGTGGAATGCACGCTACAGGGCGCCTGGCTCGGAGCTGTCCTTGAAGTAACCGATTTCTAACAGTTCGTTGTGTCACTGTGGTACCAACTGCAGCTCGAATTTCTGTAGTGCTGCCATTCATGAACAGCATTCAAGGGGGAGTTTTTCAACAGGATAACGCTCGCCCTCATACCGCTGTTGTCTCGCAACGTGCTCTACAGAGTGTCGACATGTTACCTTGGCCTGCGAGATCACCAGATCTGTCTCCAATTGAACACGTATGGGATATCATTGGACGACAACTCCAGCATCATCCACAGCCAGCACTGACCGTCCCAGTATTGACAGCACAAGTACAACAAGCATGGAACTCCATACCACAAAGTGACATTCGAAACCTGTATGACACAATGCATTCACGTTTGCAGGCTTGCATTCAAAATTCTGGAGGTTACACCGGCTATTAATTTAACAGTATTTCACATTTGAAATGCATTTTCTTGAGCTTAAATTAACCTGTGATCTTGAAAATTTAATCAATTAAACATGTTAACTTGACAAATGCATTGTCCAAATTTCATTACTCTACAATAATTTTTTCTTGGTGTTGGGATTTTTTTTTCCGTCTGTGTAGTATTAACCACTCCGTTATTCGCATTGGCTCATTTCAGCAGAACACAAGATTTATATATATATATATATATATTTGCTGTTATTAGTCTTTCGACTGGTTTGATGCAATCCTCCACCCGTTCCTATCCTGTGCTAACCTCTACATCTCTACATATCCCTTACAACCCACGTCCTGAAATATCTGCTTCATATATTCTAATCTCTGTCTTCCTCTACAGTTCTTACCTTCGACTGTTCCCTCCACCACGAAACTAACCAGTCCAGCATGTCTCAAAATATGACCTACCAACCTGTCTCTTCTTGATATGTCAATTGCCGGACCGGAAGTTGGTAAGCCGGGGTCGTTTTACAATCGCAGCATGAGGGCTGCCGAAGGTACTCTGGAAAAACGTAGTTTCTTTTCGACTTTCATAACACCGGAGGTATATTTTCCATAAACGGGCATGGTGATGTGATTCGCATGGAAAATATGTTGTATGTGTGACATGTGCTCTCCAAATTAAGTAAAAAGAAGATAAAGCTACATCACATGAAAATCTCCAATGCTTAACTGAAAATATGGTAGGTTTACAAGATCGCTGTATGAGTAGTATTCATTATATTGGTATCAAACACTACAACACTCGGTTAAACTGACTCAATGGGAAGAAGAGTATTAAGTGACAGCACAGAGCGCGAATCAGCGATGTTCATTAGGAGAACTTCTTGCAAGTAGCCACGACTTCTTTCGACATTAACATTGATTCACTAAGTTCCAACGAGCAAAGTAAAAAACAGCCTTAAGATAACTGTATTTTTAATATTTGATTAAATATGTATATTTCATTTTAAATGTTTTTTTTTTCCCTTCGTAAAAATTTTAAGCTATTTTTTCCAAGAAAGTAGTGGACGCAGCCCGTTACAAAATTCTATTACCAAAATTTGGCCCGACTGCTGAAAAGTTTGGTACCCTATGTTCTGTAATATGTGTATCTAAAATGGCCGGCGCGGAACAAAGTAGTTGTGGCGGTATCGTATAACTGAGCATTACCGCAATGTCCAATGCGACTCCTCGCCCGGTTTTTCCTGCAGCTCATTTCCTGGGAACTACATTCTAAGGCGGATGGTTAAAATTCTTGTGTGGGACAGTCAGCCTGACGCTAATTGAGACGTGCTGCGATTTCGGGAAGATGATGGCGGGAATGAGCGCTTCAGAGAAGTTTGACGAGGAGCGGAGAGATTCTCGGAGACGGTGGCGGGGATTAGAGGAGTTCCGTGAACGACCGTCGGTGACGCGCGCGTCGACTAAATCCTGCGCGGGTGCGAGTAGATTCCATGTCCAAATGTATGTACGGTGCATTGCACTGCACTGTAGTGCAGGAACCATTACTACAGTGCCCTGAACAGCTCACAGCACGAGTCACGAATCACGGGTGCGGTGAGGGCGCTTCTAGTACTCGCAGAGCCTCGAGACTTGAGGTACAACTGCCTGGACCAGCGTCTCATACCCATGGCTTCTCTCTTATCGTCTAACGCGGGAGCTTAGAATTTGGATCAACGTCGTTAGTATTTGCATTGAAAGGCAGCTTGTATAACGCGTAATGTTTGTGTAAACAAAAATAACTTTAGGGGGCGGCCCATATATACGTAAGGTTCATTTTTCTTAAATATACTCCCGCCCCCGTCACCATTGCTGAGATCTGGGTGTGTTTTATATATATATATTGTTAGGAAACAAAGGCGCTAAAAGCGGATATATTGAACATTAGGATAGGATAAAGAAGGGGATTCCTACGGCGTTCGTACACGAAAAAAACACGAACACACAAAGAATAGAATTTTCGAGCATGGCTCTTCCTCAGTAGAAGTGAGATGGCTGCACGCAAGCGGCCGGCAGCCAACTTACGTGGAGCCATCTCACTTCTACTGAGGAAGAGCCATGCTCGAAAATTCTATTCTTTGTGTGTTCGTGTTTTTTTCGTGTACGAACGCCGCAGGAATCCCCTTTTTTGGTAAGCGGTGGTTTTTTATCATATCCAATGTTCTATATATATATATATATATATATATATATAGTTGTACTGCTCTTTGAAGGAAAGCGGTCTCCCATAAAAAGTTGCCGTGAGAATTTCATCAACCACCCTTTCCCTTTAATTGAGATTTGCTGAGACTTTATTGAACGTACCCTCCCCCCCCCCTTCCTACACTATTTTGGGCTGACGTAATTGATGGGCGCCCCCTTAATTTTGTGACGTGTTTTTCCGGAATCTGATCGGCCCCCCTCCCCTCCCCCCTGCTGATGGAACTCGTAGTTTTTGTAGACCTTTCTTTTTAAGCTCTCCTGCTTCCGGAATCGGCGCCGTTTCTATATTTTTTTTTATGGCTTTACGCCTCGTCGAAGCCGAGAGGTCATTAGAGGCGGGATGGGAGTGATGACAAGGGACGGGAAGGAATTCGGCCATGGCCTCTTTGAAGGCAGCATCCCGGCGTTCTCCTGGAGTGATTTGGGGAAAGTATGGAAAACCCAAATCTGGATGCCCGGACGGGGATTCGAACCCGCGTCCTCCGGAATGCGAGGCCAGAGCGTTAACCACTCACCCACCACGCTCGGTTCCTTGGATTCCACGCTAACGGAGCGTCCACAAACTACGTGCCTCGGCCTATGGGGGGGGGGGATAACTGGAAAGCTCCGAGGGTGGGAGAGGGGTGTCCGAGCCAGGCCACGTAGCTTTCCATTCACATTATTTGTCACAGTTAAAATGAGGCACATAAAACACAACAGCATGTAAATATTTATTTTCGTAATTTAACTATTTCCGTTCGTAATTTATGATACCTTGCAAGAGAAAAACAATACAAAATGGTTTCTGGAATCAATAGGGAAAAAAGCTACGTGCTACGCGAAGAGAGGGGGGGAGGGGAGGGGAGTGGTAGAGGCAAAAGCCACGACGGGATACTTGGGGGAGGGGGGAGGCGGGTTCTTAGGAGGCCAAAATGAAGCTACGTGGTTCATGGACGCTCCCTTGTCAGTAGTGTTACCGGGTTAGGTTAAGGTGGCTCCGACAGGGGCGGTATGCGGAGCCAATACTACCGGTGTTGTTGTAGCGTTGAGGGACCCGGCTGGACGCTGTATTGGGTGGAATGGAGCATTCTTGGCGGCGCCTGCCCGGCGCGTCTAATTCCCAGTCTGCAGTCTTAATGGCCGCCTTCCTGCCTCGCCCACGGCTCCAATCTGACTCACCTCCAGGCGACAGTGCAGCACGAGTCGGCACCTGACACCACAACCACACGGGACGCGCATATTGCAATCAGTCACCAAGAAAACACAGAATAACTTCCCACATACACAGAAAGAATTTAAAAATAAATATCGTAAACTGAAAAATCAGGTGCATTAAAAAAAAAAATTTAAAAAAAAATTAAAGGTTTTTTCCTCTCAAAGTTGAATGGGGAAGAAACTTTCAAGGATGCTGTTATTCAGGCACGAGATCCATCGCAACTACATTAAACTACAATTTTTGCTGTCGTCAGTCTTTCGACTGATTTGATGCAATCCTCCATCCCTCCCTATCTTCCGCTAACCTCTTCATTTCTACATACCCCTTACAACCCACGTCCTCAATTATCTGCTTCATATATCCTAATCTCTGTCTTCCTCTGCAGTTCTTACCTTCGATTGTTCCCTCCACTAACAAATTAACCAATCCAGCATGTCTCAAAATATGACCTACCAGCCTGTCTCTTCCTTCGGTAAGATTATTTCGTCGCCCATCGTTTCCAAAACACGTTCTCTCGTATTTTATCTGTTCCCTTTATTTTTTAAAAAAATTACAAAATTAAAAGAAAAAGTTGAATGGGAAAGAAGATGTCTTCTGAAGTCGCCATTGGGGCATGACATCCACCGCAAACATATTAAATTAAAAATTACAACAACCTGTAAGGATTCTTTTATTTTCTCACAGATGTTCAAAAGACAGGAGGTGTACGTAGGTTTGTGTGCCCTGATAAATATTTGTGTTAGGAAGATAAGTGACATTCAATGACAAGGCAGCCCCGACCTGAAGCAAACTGAAAAAGTCCTCATCTCACTTTAAACGGGGGATGATCGAACTCTGCTCTGCAAGACCAGTCGAGGCGAACAGAGGACTTAGAGACTGACCGAAACTTAGGGTAGCAGAAGGAATGCCGTGACGAGGCGAAGCCAGGGACATGACTGAAGTGGTCGACACCCTGAGAGACAGGGATCACATTGATAGGGGTGCTGGGCAGAGGCTACACATTGTAACCATCGATTTTCGGGTCCAATGTCGAAGATGCAACCATCATATGGAGAAAAAAGAATGTTAGCTTCAAAAAGCATTCATTTTTTGATCGTATAGTTGGATGACGTGAGTGAACACATAGAAGAACAAGCAGAGAGAAATTGAATCACAAAGCACGGCGGAAATGACGACAGAAGAACAGAATTCAAAACTGGAACGGAAGCAGCAAGCAGACATATACATACAAACGGCTGCTTAGTTGCAACCAATGAGTCGAACAAGGGACACATTTAAAACAAGTATACAATTATTAGGAAAAAATGTCAAGGATTGCACCGGAACTAGGACAAAAATTTCTTTAACGCTATAGTTTTGGAGCACAGCACTAGATGAATACATAGCTTGAACATAACAAAACAAAGGAGCAAACGAAAATTGGTGTTATGGAGAAATGTTTAAAATTAAAGATACCGGGAAAGTAAGAAACAATATAGTCCAAAAAGTGGTGTCGATGATTAGATTTTCATACTCCCGGAAATATATAACTTGTTTATAGATGGCTTAGAAGAAAGTACAACAATAGAGGAAGGCAGATGTAATTTGAGGACACATGTCGTATCACATATGCAGTGATAAAATATTTATTATACCACAAGAAAATGTTGGGGGCTACAATAAACTACCATAGCGAAAAAGAGAAGGAAACAAAATGGCGTAGGAGTAAATTGGAACGAAGACACATTTTAGAGGGCTGTAATAATATAATCAGTGATAAACTGAGGAAGAAATTATTGCGCTGTGTGTTTTGAGGGACTATATATTGCGTCAAATATTCCAGTGCTAAATATTTCTTATACTGAATTTTGTTAGTGGTATCCGCGATACTACAGACATTAATTAAATTGATATTCTTCTTCTCCTGGTCCCTATCTGTTCCTGATGTCGGCGGCCATCTTGGCTGTCTTTTCTCTGCTGGCTGACGTAGTTGTCTTGTAGGTCCAGGCTCTCTGACTGCAATTGTTCCCCATTATGTGGCCTAGATACTGCAGCTTCTGTGTTTCCATTATTTCCACATTATTTTTTATTTTGCGGAGCACTTTAGCATTTGTGGCATGCTCTGTCCATGGTATTCTTAACATTCTTCGACACAGTCACATTTCAATTCGCAGCAAATTTCACGTACATAATATCGCAGACGGACAGTTTTAACCATGGAGGAAGGAATTATATGGAGGAGAAGTGACATTAAATCGGTGAAGCAAGCACTAAACTCTCCCGCATGGTGGCAGCACCGGCAGCGACCATATGGCGCTTCCCAACAATTAAGGTGTTCACATTGTGGTAGATGCAGCGATTATTTCATTTAGTATTGTGTATAAGTGTTTAAAAATGCCAGCTTGTGTTGCGTACGGTTGCACAAATAGGCCAGACAGGAAAGAACCTGGAATATCATTTCATAAGTAAGTTGAATTGTAATTATCGTTGTTGAAGTGAGCGTTAGACACCGCAAACTTTGCAGCACGTCTATAAATATTTAGTCATAGCTCTCAATGGGATGACTTTGTTCTCAAATTTTTCTTGGTGTAGTGTAGAAAATCAGCAAACTTGCTATTTTGCACATAATAGACTAGCATTATTTTTTAACGAGTGTTTAAAATGAGATTTAAAGGGGCGTGTTTTACTTCGCGATTCAGTGAATTTACTATTACGATTTCTTTCGTCACGTTGCTGATTATACTGACAATGGATGATGAAATTAACTGTTATGTGAGAAGCTGTGAGTTTTATTAATTTTTTAAATAGCTATTTCAGGCCATTGACTTAGGTTATTTTTAAAGCTTCATATAAGACTTGTTTCTGTTTGTAAATACGTCTATACCTATTTTTACCGATTTTGAAATCTTTCTCATCTATTTATGTCGAAACAGGTTCATGCAGAAATAAAAATGGGCTTCATAAATAAAGAAGTTATTGGCCTTTGAACAAAATCAATTTGGGGAATGTGTTTCTAACTTAGTCTCTTTTTTTTTTGTACAACATTCTCCCCCCCCCCCCCCCGTATCTAAATCTAACTGAGAGATATTTTTTTTACAATTGTCCTAATAAGTAGGGCTGTGAAATTAGACAACACATCTTGATCAAGAGAATGTTCATTAAGGTGACTGAATGAACATTTTATTTCTGGTACCAGCCTACAAAATGTCTGGGTTGCTCATCCCTAGAGTGGGTCCTCTTACTTTTTTTTCTGGTCTAGGACACATTTCAGACTAACCACAAGTGGTAGTAATAAAACTGAAATATCCATTCTGCATGTCAACCATGTAATCATTGTGGCTTTGACAGAATTAATTTTTGGTCCAGCCTGCATCCAAACCTAAACCCCTCAATTTGGATGTTGTATATCCCCCAAACTAAGCAAGATATCGAAAACATTTATTCCTTATTATCGAGTTTTTTCGTCGTGTTACATAAGAATCCATCATTAAATTTGACTTTTGCGAAATTTTTCTTCTGCATTTCAACTCAAGACACCTCACTTTTGAGACAGTATATCTCGAGAACTAGGTGAAATATCGAAAAATTTTACTCTTTATTTTTTATTTGTCTCGTCTTTTTAAATAAAAATTCATCATAAAATTTGACTTTGAATAATTTTTTCTTCTGAATTTCAACCAAAACCATTTCACATTTGAGACAGAATATCTCGAAAACTAAGCAGGATATCAAAAAATTTTATTCTTCATTTTTTATTTGTCTCATCGAGTTACATAATAATCCATCACCAGATTGCGGCGTCACGTTTATCCTAGAGTCCCCTTGAGGTGTTTGTACATATTCCCCGTGTTTGTTGGGAAGCGGTCAAGCCCCCACCACTCCGGCCATGCCCCCCCACTCCTCCGCCGGCCTGCTTCACTCCCATGCGTGGTAAAGGTCTCTTGCGTCGTCTCCATATTATTCCTTCCTCCATGGTTTTAACAACCTCTGCAACATCTCATTGCCGGGTCAAAGAAAATAAGCGGCAAGACACTCCTAAGCAAAATCGCGCAGCAAATGGCGCCATTTGTACTGTTTGTTGGGGACCATCCACAAATTACGTCACGCGAATTTCATGTGTGACAGGTTGTCACATTTGTGCCCCTCCCCCCCTCTTTACCTGCTGTGACGTCACATATTTTGAAATTTTAAATTTATAAATTAAAACAGCACTTCCAAAATGATTTATGTATTTCTAGTTAAAAAATCATATCAACAATAAATCAAACATTTAAGAAAATATAAAAAAAAACATAAAAAATTGAATTAATTATACAAAATTGAGTCATCATGTGTCCATGGATATTGAACCCATTCCTTGATACTGTTTATTATTGGCATAATAGTCACTTCATTCTTGATTTCGATAGTGTTGGGAACGTTCGATGTGTCAACATCATCTTCATCTTCCGCCACGAGGCAAAAAGTGATACAAATTATGCATGTGACGTCACAAAGTTTGACACTTCCACCCCTTTTCACACGATGTCACACTTTGTTGACCCCCTCTCCCCCCCTCCCTCAAGATATGAAGTAATTTATGGATGACCCCTTAGTAACAAATGAAATTCTGTTACTGGCTTGTTTATAGCAGTCGCAGAAATTTCGTATTAACGTCTCGCATTCAAAAAGTTGATAACAATAATGACTGCCACATTAATGTATTTTGGCGACTGGAAACTTTCAAAGAGCTCTGTTGAATTCGTTTCGCTTGTTTAGGATCTGGTATTCGATAAGTATCGAAGGAAGAGGCGTATCGATAGCTCGCCGCCGCGTATTTGTGTGTGCCGCGGCTCGACTGGGGCGGCGGTAACGCGCGCTGCCATTGGCCGCCCGGCGAACAGCTGACGGCGCGCGGCCAATGGTGGGGCGTGTTGCAGCGCCGTGGAATGCCGCGCAGGCGTTCCAGGAACTAACCGCTGCTGCTTCCTCAATGGCATATTCACACGCTACGGCGGAGCGACAGAAAACGTACTGGAAGATCACCACAACACGACACATTCATTCTCCATTCATCCCAGTATAAGAGACTGGCTCTGTGGGATGTTCAAAGTTGCCAATTTACAGATAGACAGTTGCATAACAAAATAATACGTACATACACCAGAACAGGAACAGTCTAGCATACATAGTACATCAATTATTATTATTATTTATTCACAAATAGCCTGTGGCTAATACATTTAACAAAATTATATGTACACTATATAATAACAAAAACAAAACAAAAATACTACAATATAATAATTTTTACAAAGCCACACAGCTTTCCAGCCATGAACCCACTTTTCAACAGATACAGAATCCTTTATTTCTTGCGGTAATTTATTATATATAACTATTCCTTTATAAAAAAAAAAAGTCTTTTGTGCCTTAGCACCTTATTTATGAGTCGCATGAAAATGATTAACCTGTCTAGTCCCATAATTATGTCAACTACATTTACACAAACTACTGGCAGTTTATTTTGCAGACAGGCCTACCCTAGAAATAAATTCTTCAACAGAGTAGAACGTGTTGTCAATCAAAATTCTTTCAATTTTTTTCGTGAATTTATTCTTATCATCTGCTAGACATTTATTATGTGTTTGGAGCTTATTGAAGATACGTATCCCTGAATATCGGACCCCTTTTGCAAACAAAGGACAACGACTTGTAATCCTTGTGAAGATCATTTTTACTTCTACTGCCAAAATTGTGTATTTTACTATTTGTTTCGAACGACGTATAAATTGTGACTACAAAGGACTTTACTGTATATATATATAGGCCTATACTCAGCCACCAAAGTTAACAGCTCTCTGCATGAAGTTCTATTGCTAACCCCACACATAATTCTTATTACACGCTTTTGGGCTCTGAACACTTTGTCTCTACGGGTAGAATTGCCCCAGAATATTATTCCATATGACACTAATGAGTGAAAATAAGCAAATTAACTAGCTGCTTTATATGGAGATCACGTATAGCTGAAATTGTACGAATTGCAAATGTGGCTGCGCCCAATCGCTTTAGTAAGTCACATACAAGTACGTTCCAATTTAAATTATGATCAATATGCAAACCTAGAAATTTCATGCACTGTTCCTCTTGATTGGACTGGCCTGCAAATTATATGTCTATATCTGTGTCATGTACTGAACTGCATATATTGAGTTTTATCAAAGTTTAAAGACAAGCCACTAGCTCAAACCATTTGTTAATACGGTCAAAGACATAATGTGAAACATATTCTGTAGATAAATCTGCAGAATTTTCAATTCCTATGTTTGAGTCGTTGGACAAAGTTTGAGTTTTTAGATGCAACAGGAAGATCAATACATACAGAGCAAAGATAACACAGCGATAAAACAGAGAACAGAGGCAAAACAACCATACAGTAGTCAAAACTACAAACAGTCTCTCATTTAAATGAACTCAAAATAAAAGCAATCGAAGATGAATGATCGTCACCCAATTGAATAACGGAATAACGTAGCCTTCATAGCTAATTAACTTCTTCTACAACACTTCTGATCCAATACTGTCAAACAAATGGTCCCTTTTAGTATGATGTTATATTTCCTACACTTTTCAAAGTATACCTAAATTAAACTTCGGCAAAATGGTAGCATATATGCCGATCAATGGGTTCTAATACTAAAACCGATTACTTGTACACACTGCTAACTACAGAATTTCAAGATACAAAGGCCACAGATATTGCATTCCATGTAGTTTGTGCGACCTTAAGGCTCTGTTGTTCAAAATCGGAAAATTTTTCTAAAACATCGTGCACGCGTCGAACGACCCTCAAACGCGAAAGGGGGGTGCATTAATTATGTGGGGTGCTGTTCCGGAATACTGGACCCCTTCACCCCCCCCCCTCCCTGCTGACCAACCTTAAAGTTTTTTGAGATTTTTTTAGCTTTCCTGCCTCCGGGGACAGCATAATGGCTCCTCCCATATCCCTTCCAAACTATTACCCTTTCGGATAGGTGCAATGCACCCTCCGCCACACACTTTTAGTGAATCGCGGAGTAATAATAATAATAAAATACCCCCCATAAAGTCGTTTGTAGACCTTATACCCGCCTCCCGGGGGCGATAGAAATCTGACGTCAACTTTTTATTATTTCAGAGAACAATAGAGCTTATCTCACCTTAGGAAAAAGGGAGGGGGGGGGGGTGTCCCACGAGTTCACACCAGTTTCAGGAAAAACACCTCGCGTGGTTAACGGACGCCCCTTTAGAGGGCAGTGACGTAATAGTAGCACCAGCGTCTTCTTGAGCTCTACAGGAGGGGGTGCACAGCGAATTACGTAATAACGGAAAGGGAAATCCGAGCTCCAAGACGAAGAGCTGAAGCCGTCTAACACTGGGTGAGTCACTATACAGAGTGTCGCCATTCATAACTACCACCAGCTCGCAGGGGTGTCACAACCACGCCGCCAAGTCAACTGAGTAATATACTACGTTTCCGCCCTTATATAGAAGACTTTTCCAAAGAACGAAGTCCATCAACTGGCTGTTGTTCTAGGACAGAAAGTTCCGTAATACCAGATGATAACGCCTGAGTGGCCGGCCTCGGTAGCGTAGTGCTGCCGGTTCGAATCCGGCCGCGGGCATGGATGTTTAAGTGTTGTGTGTCTGTGTGAATGTCCTGTCCGTCATGTGGCGTCCATACATTAGAAAAATGCAATATATATACTGGATGACGACTTATACACTGAAAGGTAAAATAATTACATTGAGCTGGCTGTATGGCCTCCGTTGCCAAATTCCATAATAATAATAATAATAATAATAAAAAAACGCCTGAGTGACCGATCGTGATGGGCGAGCGGTAAGGCTCTGGCCTCCAATTCGAGAGGACGGGGTTCCATACCCGGAACGGCCATACAGCTTTCGACTTCCCAGAACGATTCCTTCAAAACACCATGGTCGAATCCCATTCCTCGTCCACAGTCGTCTCCCCCTTCAATAACATCGATGCCATAGGGCCGGGGGGGGGGGTAGAAGAGGAACCGCAATTTCCAGTACTAAACCATAAATAGCTGTCAGCCGCGTAGATCAGCGGTAGAGCGTCTGACCGGGATTCGAACCCCGACGAAGGCGAGGATTTTTGCTCGAAGCTGAACGGCCGCTCAGCATGCTGTCAAATGGGTACCGCGTGGGAAACTCCGCCGGAAGTTAAAGGAAAAGGGCGAGACAAGGCGCTGACCACGGCACGTCCACTACGGTCAGGAAACAGGAATAAGGAACTCTACCTCCGCTAATGCTACGGGAAAACTGCTCGTAAGCTGTGTAAACCCACTGCCTGTACCTAACAGACAAATATACAGGGAAATATCAATGGGACACTTTTTTTTTTTTTTTTTTTTTTTTTTTAAGACCACCAAAAAATTAGGATCAAAATGTAATCTGTCGGTCGAGAATATACGAGTTGCCATTGCGTTTGAAGTACATCAAAACTTCACTACCTAATTGCGTGAAACCAACAGTAGTACCAACAAAAAAAAAAAAAAACTTTGAGGATTACCTCGTATGACGACTGAAACGTCATATCTTGAGCCAGAATAAAAGGACGACAGTCCACATTTCCGAATTAGAAAAAAATAAAATTGAAGCATCCTGAACCGTATGTGATGTTATTTCAGTGATTACAAAATCAAGTCAGATTTACGAAGAACTTGGCAGTGTGACGACACTTGTCAGTATGGCGTTGCACCCCTCTGGCCTGGGTGCATGCACTGATTCGGTTGTGAAGGCTGTCAAGAAGCCGTTGTGTCCTCTCCTGAGGTAAGCTGGCCACAACTGTTGTAACTGGTCCTTGGTATCCTGGATACTGGCACTGGGACGGAGTTGACGTCAGAGCTGGTCCCACACACGTTCTATCGGGGACGGATCTGGGGATCTTGCTGGTCACGGGAGTACCTCAACACTACGCAGACAGTTCACAGAGATACGTGCCGTGTGTGGACGAGCACTGTCCTGTTGAGAGGTAACACACGAGGACGCAGGATGTCCGTGACGTACCATTGTGCCGTCACAGCGTTCCCTCTATTACTCCCAGCCGTGACCTGGAGTCACAACCGGCGGCAGGAGTAACACTGGTGTGCCTCTCTGGAACACTGGAAGAGTGGGACCTCTCCCCAGGTCTCCACCATACCAGCCGACGATGGTCATCCCAGGTAGTGCGGAACCGCGGTTCATCGCTGAGCAGAGAGTGACGTGATTCATCAGCGGTCCGTAACTATTTTTTTTTTTTTGCCAGGCAGTGTATGTATGGCCGGGAAGAGAATAAGCAGAGGTGTTTGGCGATGACTGGTACCTGTTCGCGGTACGAGTAGCTGGCTAGCTGGGTACCTGCAGCGTAGGAGTTATTGGGACCGGGTATAGGGCGCGTCTGTTTTTAGCCGTTGGGCCATGTGTGCCTCGTCTTTACGGCGGCTGGTGAGGGACAGACTCGCTGATAAATGTCCGACTCACCGTCTATTAATAGCAGCCGCGAGCCGCGAGGCGCCACCGCGAGGCCCCGTCGACGTCGGGGTCATTAGGGACCGTGCCACGGGGACAGTGGGCGGAGGAGATTTCTGCCATGTCCTCTTTGGCCGCATGTTAGGGGCCGTTCATTAATTACGTGAGGTGTTATACCGGAAATCCGGACTCCCCCCCCAAGACCTCCTCCCCCCTGCCGACCCCGACCTAGTAGTTTTTTAGCTCTCCTAATATCGAGGGCGTTTCTCCCCCCCCCCCTCCTAAAGTCACTATCGGCGTCGCTTGAGGTCTTTTTTTAGCTGTACTGTCCATCAAGAATTTAGAAATGTGACAACTGCCCCCCCCCCCCCGGGGTGAGATTTGTTTGGATGCTCCCCCTTATTTCACCCCACGTAATTAATGGACAACGCCTTATAACAGATCGTAATAATAAGGGTTCCGAACCCTTATTACGTCATACAGGAGTGATAAAATTAGAGAAATAAGGTGACCCACTGATTCTTATATGAATTCTTTTTTCCCTCGTACCATTAGGGATTGGAATGCACAGCAAAGAGATTAGCTTTGGTGCTGAGCACCCTCTGCCACCCACAATTTTGTGAATTGCAGAGTATATATGTATATGTAGATATTTGTTACTGACCCTTTTTTTTAGTTTTTGATCTGTAATGCTGAATTAAACACTGATAGAACATTTCTGATTGTATTTAAATACATTTTATATAGCATGTAAATGCATATTCAGGCTTTTTTCCTAGTTTTGGTCATATTACGATAATATTTATCTTCATATGGCCATATTTTGAGAAAAAAATCTGGAGTACCGGGAATTCGTTAGAAGTTTTAGATGAGAAGAAATTAAGATAATTATTCACAGAACTGCACTCCTGTTGTACATTGGAGGAAGAAGCAAGACCAGCTGTCACTGAATTGGTCACCAATCAAGAATTAATTTAACTACGCAATAGTGTAACGATGGCACGGAAGCAAATTATGCTGTCTACGTGAAAACGACACTGCTAGGTAAAATAAATGTCATATTATTCGGAATATTTTAATGTACAGTAAATTTAAATGTTTGGTCACATTTTGTCATTTTAGGTCATATTTACCCAGTTTTGAGATCTTATTTGCATGCATATTTCTCCATTTTTGGTCATAATGCCCCGATCCTAATCTGTATATATAAAGATGAATTTATGTATGTTTGTTTGTTTGTTCTTTATACAAATCCACAGTTTTCATACTACCTTGATGAAACTTTGCACACTTATCCTTCGAAACAAGGATAAAAATACTGTCTACATTTGGTTGAAAAATTATCTGTATAAATAATACATATTGTCTCATAATTTCGAAATACTACTGAATGGCGATAGACAGACGCGTTGGATATGGACGTCTGTATACTGCTTTTTTCCGTTTGTGGGTCAGACAGCTCAATGGTTAAAGCGCTTGCTTACAAATGTTTTGGTCGTGCTCTCAGGTTCAAATCTCCGTGGAGGCTAAGATTTTTAAAAATTGTTTTTGACCGTCAGGCCTGGGCCGTCGGCTATTCGGATTGAATGTTAAACTGTAGATATCACAAAGTTAGGGGTGCAATGCGAGGCAAATCGTAGGTAGTCTTTCAATGCTGTAGGTGTACACTTTTTTACGTTACAATGATTCCTCATTGGTTGTTTGCAGTCAGTGTATGTGTGTGTGTGTGTGTGTGTGTGTGTGTGTGTGTGTGTGTGTGTGTTTGTGTTAACCACAGTAATAATACTATAAATACGGAAGTAAGTCTCTGTCTTTTTGTTACGTTTTGACGACCAAATGGCTATATCGATGTTGATGGAATTTGACAAGAAAATCTGTATGTAGGGCACAGGACATTTTTTCCAGTATGATTAACAGTTGTAGTCACGAAATTTTGAGACCTTATCGAATGGTGACAGAAATATGCTGGAAATTGATTCTCTTCAAGAGACAGGTTCGACGGTAGAATGATATAGTGACAGCTTTCTTGTCATATTATGCCGACTCGGTGTTGTTTGGGTCCAATCGTTCGTTACCAGCAACTTTCTATATTCAATTCTGGTAAAAAAATTCTTAATCCACGCGTACGAGTACGAGCTAGTTATATTTATATTTCGTGTCGTCTCCAGGACGTGGAGACAGAATTTCGTAATCCGCCCAACCTAACCCGGTGATCCTACCGAGTAAAGATGACCCACAATTTAAGGTGGAACCCGAAACAGACAGTGTCCTAGTGCCTTCACAGTTAGGGAGTGTACATAAACTACGTGGTTCGGTCTGGGGGGGGGGGGGTTGCCTGGAAAGCTGCGCAGGGCTACGTGGGGGAGGAGGGGAGGGGAGGGGAGGGGGGGGAGGGATTCCGAACCAGGCCACGTAGCTTTTCATTCATATTATTTGTCACAGTTAAAATGAGGTACAGAACACAGAACAGCATGGGAATATTTATTTCTCTCAGTGAATTATCTCCATATGTAATTTACGACAGTTTGACAAGAGAAAACAGTAATAAACGTCTTCTGGAATCAATAGAGAAAAGAAGCTTAGCAAAACAAATCTTTCACAAGTGAAGGTCAGGGTTTCTTTTCGGTTACGCCTTGTCGACGTCGACGTCATTAGCGGCGGGAAGGGAGAGTCCTTTATGTACGTGAAGTGAAATAGGAGGGGGGGGGGGGTGTCCGGCGAAATCTTACGAAATCTCACCCTGGGGGAGGGGAGGTAGATAAAAATATCACGTCAATTGCTTAAAGAAGATTAGTGCTAAAAAAAAAAAGTCTAAAAGAAAGACCCCAATCTCACCGTCAGAGGCGGGGGGGGGGGGGGGGTTATAACTACCCTTAAACTGAAGATCTACAAAATAGGTCTCGAAAACCGGCGAGGTCTTCGGCAGGATTTGGGGAGGGGGCGGGGTTCCCTCAAGCTCTCCCCTCACCATAAGGGGGCATCCACAAATTACGTGAGGTGTTTTTCCGGATTTCTGGACCCCCCCCTCCCCCCTGGTGAGATTTCGTGAGATCTGGCCGGACCCCCCCCCCCCGGGTGAGATCTGGTCCGTGAGAACCCCCCCTAGAAATCGCCCTGGTAACTTTTGTAGACCATTTTTTTTTTTTTTTTAGGTCACATCCTAACCGAAATACCCTTCTAAAATCGACTTTGCCGCAAATTGTAGACCTTTTTTTTTGCTCTATTGTCCCCAAATTCGCAAAATCTCACGTGAGATTTCCGTAGACCCCCCCTCCCCCTTGGTGAGATCTGGTGAGATTTCGACGGACCCCCCCCCCTCCCCTATTTCACCTCACGTAATTTATGGATGCCCCCTAAGGAGGTATCACCACGGATGGTGGTGGGGGGGGGTCCGGATTTCGGAAACAAAACACCTCACGTAATTAATGGCCACCCCAGAGGACTGGGAGGGAATACGGCCATGGACTTTTGAAGGCACTACCCCGGCAGTCGGCTGGAATGATTTCGGGTAATCATGGAAAATCCAAATCCGGAAGGCCGGAGTGGGATTACAACCAGCGTCCTACTCAGAGCAAGTGCGGTCACAATCGACAAACAGCACTACCGAGTGCGTATCGTGAGACAATTACTAAGCCTAGGCAAAATATATAGATGTATCGAAATATCGATATTTTTTCTTAAAATAATATATATATCGACATATCGAAATCACGCATCAAGTTCGACCAATCATCAGACACCCACCTTAACCAACTCACCCAGCTGCCAATTCTGAATCACCAGCATGTGCACCAATTCTGAGTTAAACGTCTCCACAGTGCGTACGGAATGGTGACATACAAAACTGCTGCATCTTTATACGGTGCAAAGGTCTAACCGTTGTATCTACCATAATGCGATTCCTATTGGACTCTCAGATCGCGAGACAGGGCACTCGCAAGGTATCCAGATGCAGTGCAAAGGTTTCATACTAGCAATAGCAACGATAACTGGGATAACCGCGGTAAAATACAAAAAAGCATTAAGCAAGAGTCCAATCAAATATACAAATTTAAAGTTAAAGTCACGTGTTATAGTGAGATTGGGTCGTTGCCAGGGATGGGCAGATAAAAAAAATATATCGATAAATATTGTATCGATATTTACAAACAGTATCCAAATGTATCGAGAAACAATATCGATATGTCGATATATCGATTATTTTCAGAAAAAATAATCGATATTTTGATACTTCGATATATTTAGCCCAAGCTTAGTTGTTGCCTCACGATACACACTCGTAAGTGCTGTTCGTCAGTTGTGACCGCATACGCGGGCCACTGCCAAAGCTGAGCGCCTATTAGCAACTCATAATAGTAGTTCAATTACATTTATTCCATCGGAAAGTGGTGAGGTTAAGACAGTACCCGACCTTTCCGTCATCAAAGTCTAGCCCGGTAGCAAAAATTATCCAGCAGCAGTGGGATTAGGGCACTTGAAGGATTAGCCGCTGTTCCTGCGGGAATGCTGAGGCGAGGCGCTCTTCGCTCCTCATTAAGGGGGCACACGGGGAGCATCGCGGAGGCGGGCGCCCTGTCGGCTGTGGCTGCATAGGAGGCCCGCTCCCAAAGCTGGTCTCCTATTGGCCACTCCCGTCGGTTGCGGTCACATACGCGGCCCGCTACCAAACCTGGTCGCCTATTGGCCACTCACGTCGCTAAGTTTCCTGTCGTAATCTGCAACAGAATACTCTTCGACATACTGCTCAACCTGATGAGGGCAGCGCAGGGAGCTGTCGAAACGTTGCGAATAGCAGGATTTACCCGCTCCTGGCCATCTGGCAGGGCGCTGTTGTTTTCAATTGTCGGGGTCGGGCGGCCTCTAATCGTTTGGCGGAGTCTAATTGAAAGCGCTGCGCGCGGACATTGTTTTTGTGGGGCCGAGGCCTCTGGAGATACGCGCTTATCGCGTGACCCCGGCTCGCAGCGGCGAAAAATACCCTTTTTTGGTCTGCAGGCGAGTTCCCCCCGCCATGTATGTCAAGCCGACAAGCCCGGGAGACGCAGCTAGTTCTCCACACAGCTTACCTACAACCAGTCACGGAACCCGGAAAGCAAAGTGGTAGAGTAGGAAATACATAATCAAAAGAGGTGGAAGTAAATATGGGACTGCCACAGGGTAGTGTGTTGGGACCGTTGCTGTTCATTATTATAATGAATGACTGTGTTGATGGGTTACGGTCAGAGTCTATGTATTTTGCAGATGATGTAATGGTATACAATAGGATCAAAACAGGTGAAGACTATGAACAGCTGCAGGGTGACCTGGATAGAATATCTAAATGGGTAGGTCAGCACGGAATGAAGATAAATACCAAGAAGAGTCAGCTTATTAGGTGCACAGATAAAAAACTAAAGGTTAATTATGATTATAGGATGGGGTCAGAATTGCTTGTTGAAAGCTTGAAGTGTAGATATCTTGGCATAAACTCAACAGGACAGAGCACATTGGGCAGGTGGTAGGAAAAGGTTACAAAATCCTTCATTTACTGGAGAGGGTGATGAGAGGATGTACCAGAGAAGTTAGGGAGTTGGGTTACAAAACTTTGGTCAGAACATTGGTTGAATATGGTGGTGTAGTTTGGGACACACATTTTAATTTTCAAATACAGGAGTTGGAAGGTGAGCAAACAAAAGCAGCTAGATTTGTTTGTGAAAATTATCGCAGGACCCAGTCAGTAAGTGATATGATAAAGGAGCTGGATTGGGAGGAAAGGAGGAGGGTGAAGAGAGTGCTGGGAATGTACAGGGCATATGTTGGTGATGGGGCTTGGAAGGATATTGGTCAAAGAATTAGGAATAGTGCATGGAAGGGGAAAGGCGACCATGACCACAAGCTGGCACTCGATTTCATGCATAAGGGAGCGGGAAAATTTTCGTTTGTTGGTAAGGGTGTCAGGGATTGGAACAAATTACCAAGTGCAGTGATCAATAATTTACCAAAAACGCTTAAGCAATTTAAAATTAAAATTTGTAAATTGGAAAAGTAAATGGGGAGGAATTTAGCATTCCAATTATAAAAGAAAATTTTAAAATATATATATATATATGTTTTCTCCTTCTTCTTCTTGTCCCTATCCGTTGATCTTCAAAATAAGCAGAAGAAATAAAGAGACTTCTTTTGCTAGGGATATGTAAAATTATAAAGTATAATGTAATTTTAAAGTCAAAATAAAAACTATACAAACAGAAAATATACAAGTCGAAAATCCGAACAAATCGATAATCCGAACCGCCTTGGGTCCCAATTAATTCGGTCGACCGAGCGTGGTGCGTGAGCGGTTAACGTTCTGGCCTAGCATTCGGGAGGACGCGGGTTCGAATCCCCGTCCGGGCATCCAGATTTGGGTTTTCCATGGTTTCCCCAAATCACTCGAGGTGAATTCCGCGATGCTTCCTTCAAAAGGCCATGGCCGAATTCCTTCCAGTACCTTGTTCCCAGCCCCATCCAGCCTCTAATGACCTCGACGTC
Source organism: Vandiemenella viatica (assembly GCA_031002005.1). Classification (NCBI taxonomy): domain Eukaryota; kingdom Metazoa; phylum Arthropoda; class Insecta; order Orthoptera; family Morabidae; genus Vandiemenella; species Vandiemenella viatica. Next base: position 155,435,708 of record CM061918.1, read on the forward strand.
GACGAGGCGTAAAGCCATAAATAAAAAAAAATCGACCGACGCTCTATAATATGTATACAATAGAGTTGTTCGAGGAAGTGCAAAAGTGGGCAGACAGATTTGTTTGTAGAAATTACAACAGAACACAATCAGAAACAGATATGACAAAGGAGCTGGCTAAGCTTGATGAGGGCGTAGCAGAGAAATCAAAGAGATGGGTTACAAAGCTTCTGTCAGAAAATTGCTTGAATATGGTGGTGTGGTATAGAACCCACATTTTGTGCATCAAATACAGATATTGAAGGGTGCACAAAGAATGGCTCCTAGATTTGCCTCTGGAACTAATAGGAATAGTACTATCATAGATACAGCGGCACAACAGCTGGAATGGGATTCCCTGGAAGGTAGGAAGAGGGTGATGGCAGTGTACAAGGTGTTGAGGCTTGAAATGATACTACAGGGAGATTTAAGAGATGTGCGTGTCAGATAAAAGATGACCACGACCACAAGATGGCACTCGATTAAATTTTCTTTTGTAGCTAAAGGAGTTAGGGATTGGGTTACATTACTAAGGAACGTGATTGCGTTTACAAAACGCACTGACAGAATTTATAGGGCAAAGTAGGTGGACGTGGAAATAATGCTCAAAGAATTTAAGTTAAAAATTAATAACAAAAAGGGAAAATAAATAATCCAGCCACCTCTGTAGACATCTTTGTTGTTTTCCCCTTATTTCCTTAAATTCAAGGTTTTACCTCCACATTGTGAGGCAATATATCCTCATTCTCTTTCTGACGTATTATACAAGAAGGGTAGAAATTAAGTTTACGTGCAAAATAAACCACGTTCGGAAGAAGATGCGTGATGGAATGCTTGGGCAAATATTATTACATCCTGAATTGAGCAGAAGAAGGAATTATCGAAGGCAGCAAGCGAAAATCTGGAGCCGATTAATAAGCAAAGAGGGTGTAAATGAGAAAAGGAAAGGAAAGGCTGCCCTAAAAATAGAAAAAAAAGAGAGAGGACCTTCTTCATCAATGCAAGCTTTTTTTGTGTGCTTAAAAAAAAAAAAGAAAAAAAAAAATAAACATCAAGGTAGTCACATATTGCGTGAGGACTTTGTGGAATATGTTAAAGATAAAAACGCTAAAATAATAACTCGTCTGCACAAGTTGACTACTTTTGAGTGTATTCTCTTTGGTTGGTGCTTACCTTCAGGTTTAAGCCTCTCTTTGGCGAACCTACAGTAAGGTGGCGGGGGCGACTCTGAAACAAGAAACAAACACAAACATTAATAACAACACACACACACAATACGGGGCTTAAGTGAATTCTTCTTTTTAGGAAGTAAAATTATAACTCGTGGCCGAAGCAGGAATGGTGTAAAAAGCAGAATAGCACTAGCAAAAGGAGCCGTCTGAGTTAAGACAAATATTTTTGTTTCTAATATTAATCTAGGACTCAGAAAGAACTTTTTAAACTCTATGTGTGGAGCTCAGCACTTTATGGTTGAGAAACGTGGACTTAGGAATACCAGAAAGAAGAAAAATTGAAGCATTTGAAATGTGGTGCTACAGAAGGATGCTAAATATTAAGTGGACAGATAAAGTAAGAAATGAACGAGTTTTGGAAATGATGGGTGAGGAAAGAAGTTTGTGGAAGAAGCTTACAGAAAGAAGAGACAGGCTGGTAGGTCATATTTTGAGGCATGCAGGATTGGTTAATTTGTTAGTGGAGGGAACAGTCGAAGGTAAGAACTGTAGAGGAAGACAGAGATTATAATACGAGTATATGAAGCAGATAATTGAGAAGTGGGTTGTAAGGGGTATGTAGAGATTAAGAGGTTACCACCCGATAGGAAGGGTTGGAGGATTGCATCAAACCAGTCGAAAGACTGATAACACGAGAAGTAAGAAATAGGCCGTATGCAATAGTAAATCTTATATATATATAAAAATAGACGTGTTTTTTCCTATATTTCACTTTTCAGCCACCACTACCTAGCACAGATCACTGATGTTTGTGGGTGGAAGTAGCATGGAGTTTCCTGTCGTGCACAACGTTGGCCGAATGCCGATAGCTGTGGGGATGTGGGAGATATAATGATTAAAGTTGGTCAGTGCAGGGCGCTTTCATATTTCGACCAAAAATTCGTATCTCCGTATACTTCTCTTTCCTGCCACAACTACATAACATAGAGCTTTGGTGTTTGTGTGTGGTAGTAGAATCGTCTTTCCTGTCGTGCACTATGGTTGTTAGATGTCGGTAGCTATGGGGGTGTGGGAGAAATGGGGGTTGAAAGTGGTCGACCTGTGGCAATTTCATACTTCTGCCAAAGACAAAAGTGTCATGGTGTATCACTTTTCAGCGAAAACTATAGATCACAGATAACTGGCGTTTGTGTGTAGTAGTAGCACAGAGTCACCTTTCGATCACAACAGCGGCTGAATTTCAGAAACTGTGGTACTGTGGTAGATATGGTGGTAGTAAGTGGCCGACCAAGGATATTTTCGTATTTCGACTGACTCCGCATATGTCACTTTTTCTGCCACAACTACATAGCATAGAGCATTGGTGTTTGTGTTTGGTAGTAGAATCATATCTCATGTAGTGCACTATGGTTGTTAGATGTCGGTAGCTATGGGGTGTGGGAGAAATGGGGGTTGAAAGTGGTCGACCTGTGGCAATTTCATACTTCTACCAAAGACAAAAGTGTCATGGTGTATCACTTTTCAGCGAAAACTATAGATCACAGATAACTGGCGTTTGTGTGTAGTAGTAGCACAGAGTCACCTTTCGATCACAACAGCGGCCGAATTTCAGAAACTGTGGTTGTGTGGTAGATACGGTGGTTGTAAGTGGCCGACCAAGGATATTTTCGTATTTCGACTGTCTCCGCATATGTCACTTTTCTGCCACAACTACATAGCATAGAGCATTGGTGTTTGTGTTTGGTAGTAGAATCGTATCTCATGTAGTGCACTATGGTTGTTAGATGTCGGTAGCTATGGAGGTGTGGGAGATATGGGGGTTGAAAATGATCGACCTGTGGCAATTTCATACTTCTGCCAAAGACAAAAGTGTCATGGTGTATCACTTTTCAGCGAAAACTATAGATCACAGATAACTGGCGTTTGTGTGTAGTAGTAGCACAAAGTCACCTTTCGATCACAACAGCGGCCGAATTTCAGAAACTGTGGTTGTGTGGGAGATATGGTGGTTGTAAGTGGCCGACCAAAGATATTTTCGTATTTCGACGAAAGGCATGCGTCTCCGCAGATTTCACTTTTCTGCCACGACTACATAGCATAGAGCATTGGTGTTTATGTGTGGTAGTAGAATCGTGTTTGTTGTCGTGCACTATGGTTGTTAGATGTCTGTAGCTATGGGGGTGTGGAAGATATGGGGGATGAAAATGGTCGACCTGCGGTAATTTCATATTTCTGCCAAAGACGCATGTGTCACGGTGTATCACTTTTAAGTGAAAACTATCAATCGCAGATCACTGGCGTTTGTGTGTGGTAGTAACACAGAGTCTCCCATCGATCACAACGTTGGCCGAAATTCGGTAACTGTGGGAGTGTGTGAGATATGGTGTTTGAAATTAGTCGATCATGAATATTTTCGTATTTCATCCAAAGACTTGTGTGTATCCGTAAATTTTACTTTGCTGCCGGAACTACATAGAGCTGAAGACTGGTATTTGTGTGTGGTAATAGTATCGAGTCTCCCATCGTGCACTATGGTGGTTAGATGTCTATAGCTGTCTATATGAATTCTTTACAATCACGAACGATGTCGTGGGTACCAGCTAGTAAATAAATATAAACGAAACAGAAGTAACGGTTCAGTTCGGGTAGTCTGTATCGGCGATGTTAGCTCTCTCACACGTGACCTTGCAGTGGTCGGTCGTAATTTTTATGCCGGTGTGTAGGTGTATTTGCCGTTGCGGGATGGCCTATTAAACTGTTTATCAGAGGCAGCGTGGAATGTGGCAGCACAAACTCCGTCCCAAACTACCATCGAACAATCACCACTCAATACATCGAATCTGTATCGCGTGAACGTAGCATCGCCTCATGTTGCCATTTATTGCTAGCTGTAATTTGCACAACGCACATACGACAACCAATAGGAAAAAATAAATAAATAAGAATGACTGAAGAATATTTCAACTACAGTTCTGTAATTTTATAACCCAGTTGTTGCCCAGCGTCCATAAAACACGTAGCTCCATTTCCCCTTCCTGTGAACCCCCCCCCCCCCACGTAGCTTGACGTGGCTTTTATAGCACCCCCCCCCCCCCCCGCACGTGGTACGTATCTTTTTTCCCTTTCGATTCCAGAAGACATTTGTACTGTTTTGTCTTGTCAGACTATCTAGAATTACATACAGAGATGATTAATGTTTACGTTCTATCCTGATTTTAACTATGGAAAATGATAAGAATGAAAATCTACGTGGCCTCCCCCCTCCTAGACCGCACCACGTAGTTTATGTACGCTCCCTAAGTTTGTTCGCTTGGTCTACAAAGGATTATGTGAGGAAGTCAGGTCTTGCACTGCAGTTATTCGCACGGTCGGTTTGACCTCATAATTTGCATAGTCAAGAAAGTCGAAAATACGGCGAGAAATCCAATGTGGTGAAGCGTCTTACAAATGTGTTAAACCAGGGGTGGCCAACCCTAATGATCTTGCGGACCACTTTGGAAATCCATCATAACTCCGAGGGCCGCATATAAAATTATACTTCCCCATATTAAATTTAGACCCACTACAGACATTTTTTTGGAGTGATTATTGAAACAGAATGAGTTATTATTATTTTGTTTATTATTATTCTTACATTTAAACATAGATAATATAATAATAATGATGATACTAAATGCACATTTTAAAGAAATATATAACACTAAAAATGATACGTAAGAATACATAAATAAAAATGAAATGAATTTTGGAAATTTGGATGCACAAATAATGTATTTTTGAATACATTGGTTTTCACTACTTTGGCCATTATGAAATAAATATATTTTGCAAAATTGTGATGAATCTCGCGGGCCGGAAGTGTGTTCAAGGCAGCCACGGGTTGGTCACCCCTGGGTTAAACGATTGATGCTTTTTGCAGTCACGATACAAAAAAAAAGCTGCACCTGGCGACGGTAGAAAGCGCTGGAGCGGTCTGGTCGCTCAGTGGTTGACGCGTCTGGTCGAGGATCCAAAGGTTCTAATCCCCGACTCCCTGACATCATGTTTAAAGACCCCTAACCCACCTTCACCTCTGGCACAGCTTGCTGTGTAATGTGAAGTACACCAGAACACTTCCGTGGTTCGGATTCCACGTTAAACTGTAGGTCCCCTGTACCTGGTACGATTGCCGTGTTAGGTTAGTTACCCGTGACAAGAGGTGCAGAATTGCAGACTCTGTCACCTGGCGGCCGAAGAATCCTTCAGGACCTCCATGCCAACAATGTCATACGATGATTCGATTTTTTTTATTGATTTTTTTTTTTTTTTGGGCAGAAAACGCTTGGAAATCTCCGTCTCCGCTGTAGGGGGCTGATAAGTGAAACAAAATACTAACAGTAATTTGGTGTAGTCATAGTGACCTGGTGTCGTAGTCACGTGAACTAACACGGTAACACCACCAGGTACCTAATTCAGAAGTCAGAATGGCCGGACGGGATTAACTCCCTTCCTCCCGAAAGTTAGGTAGGGGAGCAAATTCGTCAGCCCCCTAACTCGGTGAGCCAGTTTGAATAATATGATGTGAATAGTGCTTATGTTGGTAAACATTCCACTGCGAGAATTAAGTTGCCTTTAAATGGGTACTAATTTCCCAAAACTTTTATCTAAAGTTTTTCAATTTTTTGGCGTGAAACCAAAACGAAAAATTCTCCTGGAACCAAAGCAAGTACATTGATCAAAACCTCATCAAAGTACTAATGTAGTCTTTTTAGTAGGATTAACAATTTTTTTATGACCTCAGATCAGATAATATTTCATCTAAATTTTTAAACACCAGTTAATTTCGAACCACACGAGACATATTTTGAAACTAAGTCCACTGTACTGCAAGGGGTGTTATATGAGATATATATGGAAGTCGGCCGTGGGTTTTCAAAGGAACTATCCCGGCGTTCACCTGGACGAACTGTGGAAAACCACGGAAAATCCCAGTGAGGATGGCGGGACGGGGTTTAACCCCCCTCAGCTGAGACTGGATATCCTGTAGACTCGTGCTCGCGCTGTCATTCATCACAGAGCGTCGAGATTACGTCTGCTAATCACTGCCGACCACTCAACAAGACGTTTCTCGGAAACCAGAGAGTCTTCTCCAGAGACGGCAGTAATCTTATCCGGGATTAAAAGCGAATACAGCGGCAGTGGCTGCCTCGCGGGATTTCCAGTCGACGTGTCACGTCACTGGCCTCGCATCGTTTAATATTATTACTAATTTAATTGCAATGGAGCACACAGCCATCTTCTCCCTTTCCTCCACCCACCTACATTTGCCCTCTGCAAATTTTAGCTTTTACGCGCAGTGTACAATACCAGATCCAGAAAAGCAACGACACAGATTGCTAAAAGGATCCTAACTATATAAGTGTATTGTTAACAGCTTAAAAAATACTTACGGAGCGTCTATAAACCACGTAGCTCCATTTTGGCCTGTTGTCAACCCCCCCCCCCCCCCGCAGCTCGACGTGAATTTTATCTCTACCATTTCCCCCCCCCCTCCCCCGACGTAGCACGAAGCATTTTTTTTTACCGCTATTGATTCCAGACGAAATTTTGCACTGCTTTCTCTTGTCAGACTATCGTAAATTACATATGGATATAATTAAATAATGTAAATAAATAATCACACGCTGTCGTGTGTTCTGTACCTCATTTTAACTGTGTGAGCGTGCGTATGCATGTGTCTGTGTGTGTGTGTCTGTGTGTGTGTGTGTATGAGTACGTCTGTATGTGTGTGCGTGTATGAGTGCGTGTGTGTGTATGTGTGTGTGTTTTTGTGTGCTTGCGGGAGTGTGTTTGTGTGTGTGTGTGTGTGTATGTTTTTGTGTGCTTGCGGGAGTGTGTTTGTGTGTGTGTGTGTGTGTGTGTATGTTTTTGTGTGCTTGCGGGAGAGTGTTTGTGTGTGTGTGTGTGTGTGTGTGTGAGTACGTCTGTATGTGTGTGCGTGTATGTATGTATGTTTATTTGTATAAATGCGTGTGGTTGTGCATGTGTGTGTGTTTTTGTGTGCTTGCGGGAGTGAGTGTGTGTGTGTGTGTGTGTGTGTGTGTGTGTGTGTGTGTGTGTGTGTGTGTGTGTGGTGATTAGAGACCGTAAGAGTGTTACACTGTTGAAGAAACTGTGTCACCCACACTGTGTGAGTGGTTTTGTTTAGATCTTCACTAGTTCGAATCTTAGCCTAGTTACCTAGCTTTCCTATCATACGTATTTTCTCTCTTCTCCTTCCCACACTTCTCATAATTATCAGCTCTAATGATGTAGTGGTCGGTAAGACATACCACAAGAAAATACACAGCATTCTGATCTGAGAGCTTCACTTTCTTGTCTTTCCGTCTTATCTCTTAATCTAATCGCATCGTGAAGATATCCGTAGCGAAGTCTTATGATGAGCCCTACTCTCACTCTCAGATCTGTGCAGACACCTGCATCCACACAACACACGCGCCAGCTCCATGTAACCAACAAAGTGTTTCACGAATTTATTTAGTTTCTGTCATTTTTGGGGTTTGTTTCCCTTTTGCTACAGGTAGTTCATCTTAGGTATTTATAAGATTGTAAAGTGCTTTCGTTGAAAATGTTTTTCTACTTTAACTCCGATTTTTCCGATTCTTTTGATTCTCTGCGGCGGGAAGGCATGTACGTAATAAACATACGAGTCCTTTATTCACTGTGTATACCTAAGAAACATCTGTTGTGGAGCGTCCATAAACTACGTAGGTCGGTCTGGGGGATGGGAGGGAGTGGTTAAGTAGAAAGCTACTCTGCGCAACCTGATGGTGGAAAAGGGGGGGGGGAGTTTACAAGCCAAGCCACGTAGGTTTTGATTCATGTTATTTGTCACAGTTAAAATGATGTACAGAACACACAACAGCATGTGAATATTTATTTCCGTCATTTAATTATCTCCGTACGTAATTTGCGATAGTCTGACAGGAGAAAACAGTATAAATATTCCCTCTTCTGAAATCAATAGGGAAAAAAGCTAACAAGGGACACCTTTGACCTCGAACGCTGGGAACCGCACGAAAACTTGCTTAGAACAACAAGCGATCATAAACACAACAGTGGTGTGTGTCATTTCCATGCAGAACGTTGCATTTTACCTCAAGTAACATTTTAACAGAGAGAAACAAATTAATGTATCAATACCATTTGAAGCAAATTATACGTAATTCAATGACGTCAGTGTATCATTACATTTTCAGTCAACAGTGCCAAAAACTCTCTGCTTAAAGTACTTAATACAGCGCTAAACACGCATATAAATCAGTACCACACACCTCATAGTGCTTATATTAGTCCTCTAAGTGAAGATGCGGGATTTCGATGAAGTGGTTAAAACAAAGTGGAAGAGAACAATGTGCACACCTCACTAAAGCCACGATATCACATTCCAAATCACTTTCGCATTCACGCAGTCCAATATCGAAAGCCACACTAATTACATTTCCAAATGATGATGTTGGTATGTCAATGTCATAACCTGGCATATGCCAAGCACATTGCAACATAGGCTTATACGTAGGTGCAGCAAATTGATTGTAAATCACAGAGTGAAGTTTCGTGATGAAATAACGATCATGTATCTTCACTTGTGGTTTGGCACATTGTAGTCTTACAAAATCTGAAATGTTTCTGATATAGAGCTTATATTGCCGAAAGAAGTAAACATCAAGGGGTTGGCAATATCTTCAGCATCTAGAAGGGTAAGATCTGTATGACCTGACCAGGAATCACACAACAATAGGCTCTTTAATGGCGCTGGAAAACAAGTGCGGAGTTCTGCATGGAAATGACACACACCACTGTTTTGTCTATTATCGCTCGTTATTTTAAGCGTGTTTTCGTGCGGTCCCGACTGTTCGAGGTCAAAGGCGTCCCGGGAGGAGGGGTGGGCTACTGGGGGGGAGGGTGTTTCATAGTAGCTACGTAGTATTGTATGCACAGTAGGACTGTTGATAAAACGTCGATATATCGAAATATCGATATATCGAAATATCGATATATCGAAATAACGATATATCTATATTATTTTTTGAAAATATCGATATTTATGAGTGATATTTTTTAGGACGATGTATCGATATTTCGATACTGAAATCTGGATATCGGCTTCGATATTTTTTAAAATCAGTTATCATTTTTCGTTTGCTCAGAATGACACTACGTCCTTCAAATTTCTGTCACGCACAGAGATCAGCAAGTAAATCTTACTACGTTTCTATAATTAATTTAAAAGTTACAGGTACCAAGTCTACTCAGATGATGCCAACAGTGTAGGCAAGGCATGGCTCTCCTAGCACGAATCGAACGCGAGTCCATTGTTTGAAATAGCGTGTGGATTGTCCAGGGTAGTCCAACTGGAAATAAGTGAGTTAGCAGGAATAGTGAGTAGTGCATGCAAGGGAAAAGATGACCATAACCACAAGCTGGCGCTCGATTTCAGACACAAGGGTGTGGGAAGATTCTCTTTTTTAGGTAAGGATGTCAGAGATTGGAATGAGTTACCAAGAGAAATGACGAATAATTTACCGAAAACTTTGAAAGAATTTAAAGATAAATTTTGTAGAGGGCAAATGTACGTGGGTGCAGGATAGGGGGAAGATGGGTGTGTAGGGAAATTGCCACCGGAGCCTGTGCTCCATTGCAATTAAATAAAATTAAATAGTGGGAAGTGTAAATAACAAATAGTTGCTAATTCGAGAGCAAGAGAAAAACTCAGAATAAGCTATCAACATACAAATCTAAATGAAATACCACAACAACAAAAATTATATGAAAAAAAGTTATGTAATTTGGACTTGATAGCTAAACTTCTACCTAAATAAATTCCTCAACTGTATTACTTATCAATCTTAAAAATACAAAAAATAAGATTTGCCTGCAACCTCTTGCGAGTTTTATTAATTTTTTATAAAACTTATGAGACGAATAATGGTCAAATTTAAAAAAAAAATCAACAATGATCATCACCAACAGAAACCATTAGGAACAAAATCATACGTCTATTTATCAGTGGACAGTCTTATTTTTGGAAAGTTTGATTTTATGAAATTACATTTATAAAAGTATCGATATATCGATACATCGATACTTTTTATCGATACATCGATACTTTTTTTCCGATATATCGACAGTCGATATTGATACTTTTTTAAAATATCGATATATCGAAAATCCGATATTTTTAGAAATATGAACAGCCCTATTTGCACAGTGGAGATGTTTCTGCACTGAGCTAGCCTCTTCGTCTGCATGGTGCCGTGGGGTGCCGCCTCGCCGTGGGTGTTCCGCAGTGAAAGCGTTACGTAAGCGCGCCAGCAGGTGCCTGAGCGCGTCATCTCGCTGCGCTATTTTTAATACCAAAACTCGTTCCTGCCCCCTCCACCGCGGCGGCGAGTCGCAGGAAAACATCACCGCCGCAATCGGCTGCACCACAAACGGCGGCTCCAACCCCGGCTCGACTTAACCAACACCGCCTACAGGGAGCAGGCCTGGCCCCTCAGTCTGTGACGTCACACGCGACAGAACAGTACCCGCAAAATATTAGGCAGTACTTGTTTTTCTGTTGTGCTACAAAGACTTCAAGCCAGACCAAGGCTTAAAGTAGTCCTACTACACCCAAACGAGCATATATACAATTACAAAGTAGTAATAACTGTAGAAATAGGTATGAGGTAAATAGAAGAATAGGAACTTAACTACTCACTGAATCAATTAACCCGGTCGAGAACTCCTAGCACACCGTGGGCGCTGCTCTCGTAATGTTTTTTAGCGGCGGCAACAGTCGAAGGAACACTGTTTAGAGGGAGACAGAGATTATAACAAACTGACGACGGGGGTTGCGACTGATATGCCGGGATGAAGAGGTTAGCTCAAGACAGCAAGAGACGGAGGATTGCTTCAGACCAGTCCAGAGGCTCATGGCAGTAAAGTACGTCTGCAATGTACACCCAGTATCACCAACAGTACCTCCCGTGTACCTCTCTCAGGCGTAGAAACTGGTAGATCGTATTAGATGACACAGCGAAAACATCCTGGAACACCCAAGAGAAAATAGGAGCGGGGAGAAAATTATTGTCAACGAAACCACACTACATTATTATTAAAAAAATATATAAAATTAACTACCTGTATTGAGGGTTACAAGAAATAGCAAAAGAAATATCAACAAAAGAGGTTGAATAGAAATAAATTTGTGAAAAATTTTACTGGTTACATCGAAGTAGTGTTTACGTTATGTGGATGAAGACGTGTGCTTAGTTAAGGTAACTACAGTTCAGTACCCTCAACTTAATGGTGCATAAGACTGAAAAGACGTCACATTAAAAGAGTATACCAAGAGTTGACTGGCTTAAAGCCTTCAGTGCCGATATACTCAAATTTTGATTAGAGTATGAGATAAGATGTAACAACCTGGTGAATAGACGGGAAGAAAAGAATGTGAAATTCTCAAATCGATATGCTGTATGTATTCTTGCGGAGTTGTACGTCTTACCAACGACTCTGTCAATAGAGCTAGCACGAGAAGTCTGTGAAACAACAGTGGGGAGCTATGCCACTGCTTGGAGGGGTTCTAGTAACCAGACGAGGGTTCAGACCAGTACATATGTAAACACAGGACACCGATACTCCCCGTAACTCAATACTAAGAGAGTCTTTGGCAGCACCAAATCACCACATCCTTAACCAGCCCTAAAGCCACAATTTAAAAAAAAATGGTGACAGTACTGATCCGTGAGGTATCAACAATTTTTTTTCAACTATGCCGCAACGACTTGCCTAACGCGACAGAAGGAAGATGCAGGTATGCGGCATCGGACGAGGGGTAGACGAGGGAGGGGAGAGTTACAGATTCGCATGAAATGTCAACAGGACTACCAACATAAAAATACCCACAGAGCGCCAGTAGATGAAGGACTAACATTAATCAACAGTCATTCAGCAGGCAAGAAGTGCGTCCAACCTTTGAACAACGAAATTACTTAAATCAATAAAGAAAGAAGATGCGAAATCGATAATACATTTGCGAATGAATTAATTAGCGAGGAAATGTTGTCTGAGAAAAGTGTCTGTAAATTGAATAAAACTTTCGAAGTCGGGCGAGAAGTTGGTGCTGGACGTGTAGTATATCTGGTGGGCGTGGCATTAGGATCCCCGATACGGTCACACGGGTTTCTATTTTCTATGATACCTAGGAATAACGCTAGGATCGTTCCTACAGATGCAGTGGGTGATTGCTTTCCGTTTCCTCGTCCCCAATCATCTTGAGACTTCAATCACCTGAACGTCCACGACGAATTAAGCCCAAATGAAAAAAAAATTCTGGCATGACCAGAAACTGAGTTATTATATTTAAGCGCACTGTTCCTATATCGCTACTCCATACTTGTAAAAGAGGAAATTCGTTTGTCTGTTCGATACTGGCAACCAAACGGTTGAAAGTATACATCGCGAATACTACGCGAACTTCCTAGATATATAGAGAGAAATTTAATATCGTTTACGACACCCCTCATACTTTGGAAGTAAAGGAGAAATTAATGTTTTTGTCATCTAAAAGAGCAAATGGAACACAAGAATAACGAACTCAAAGATGTATCAAGAGAGAGAAGAATTACGATATCAAAGAGGTAGTAAAATAAAGAGAGAAGAACGAAATCAGAGATTATATCAAAACCACGTAAAAAAAGACATTCAACTCAGAGACATTTTAATTTCAGAGTATGTACTAATACTGTACGCATAAATAATAACGCTGTTTTAAAGACCGTACACTCGCGCACACGTCACAAAACTGGGATTCAAATCTAAAATGGGAGTAGAAAAGAGAATAGTCTATTTGCTGACATTTCAGTTAACGTCAGCAATGGAAAGAACTGTACTTGACCAAACAGTATCGGCGACGTTGCTAAGAAAGATGAAAAAACGAAGACCTTCCGCGCGTTTTTTGTGGTCAGTTGAAGAGCGATATTAGAATAAGGAGCGTCGGCAGCAGATAAGCAGCAGTGATAAGGCGTTGTTTTGATTGCGCGCTTATCTAGCCGGCCATCGACAGCGCTACCGTGCGAAGCGACAGATAGCCACCTGCCAATCACCTCAGGCTCCGTCTGAAGGTCCTCAACAGCTTCCACCTTGTAGCAGAATGACCAAATATATCATATATAAAAAGAATAAGAAAGGAATTATCGGAGAGGATTGTCAGTGTTTGTGGGACCTCCCTGCTAGACGCGCCAGATTGTCGCGACAGGCCGGCGGCTGCAGGGACAATGGACACCAGCTACCCTTTCTAACGCATTTGGTCAAGCGTATAATTCCTTAGCTCCGGGAAACTGTACACTGGGGTGAATGATCGTATCCCAACCCCAGGTCTCCGAACGGGCAGTTTGGAGATCACAGATGACGAATAAGTCCGAGGCTATGCCGAGTTCGCACGAATCGAGAAAGTCAATGTTCGCCTATCGTCACAGCCGGTAGAACCAATCGAGAGAGACTATCCTTTGCATTTTGTAATGCCGGTGTATTTTTGCTCTATGTAAACCACGAGCGACGGGGGAGGCTTTTCCTGCGGACGCTGGAGAGGACTTGACTCCGAGTATTCAGACTGGAAGGAGCGGATCTTCCGAAGTTGGAGATCGCTCCGTCTTGGCATCGAACCTGAGGGTCGATAAGCGTGTCTTGTACAGTGAGGTCGCTGTGCACGCATCCAGTACACTTGCTGACGGACGTGGTGCATTGTCCGCTATAGCCAAGGGGCTATAGTAATTCCGCCGTCACGGGAAATACATCGCCGTCACGGTAATAATTCTACAGTGCAGTGTGGTACTTTTATTCGGTCATTGGGTACAGCCCTGTAACGACCACTGAATGATTAGGAGTTCTCGCACCCCGAAATATTGAGCTAGCTGGGGCAGACTTTCTTAAAGCCACACTAGGTGGATAATTTAAATTATCCCATTTGAGATCGGATACAGTTAATGTCAATACTGTATTTGATTTATGGTTCCCGATCATTGTGAAGGGAACTTTCATTTAAAAATCAAGTGTGAAGCTTTCTTGCTTACCAATTAATATTGGGAGTTGGCTTCAAGATCAATTTTAAATGTGGTGGTGTTTTAATGCTTTGTTTGTTTATTAAAATGTTGTCAATTGTAAGAAGAGGCTTTGCTTAGTTCCCTTTATTAATATTTCAATGTGTTAATGTTAAAGATAAATAAGCATCGCCTGTACGCCATTGTGAGTACCCAATAAATTAGCAGTCTAGGGTTTCTTTGAATTATAAAAAGAAGTAAAAGGTTTTCACCCTTACCTTCCTCCCGGCACATACCGCTACAACCTCTGCAGACGAACAGCCAGTGCGTGTCAGACCACTCTGTAGCCCTCATTCCTTCCGATATTTTTCCGCCGTAGGCTTTTACAAATTGTTCTCGATTTTGTATTCAAAATGAAATTTCATTAATAACAAGAAATGACCAGCAACAAAACAATAAAAATAGTTGAAAACTTGGATAATAGGAAACGCTCCATTCCCAGCCGCAGCGTGTGACGTCACTCAAGCGACCACCAACCCTAGAGCGTTTTCTGTCACAAATACGAGGCGCGTCCAGAAAGTAAGTTCCGTTTCAATTTATCTCCGCTGCAGCGCTGCGATTGCAGTTCCGCACATGTGCTGTAGACGATGTGTATCAAGGGGAAGAACGTCCGCCATTTGGAGATCGCTGTCAGTTACGTACGCTTTGTTGTGCTTGTTTGAAATGTCGGCGATGATTGAAAATCCCGCCGCCTGTGAAATCAGGTCTGTGATTCGGTTTCTGAATGCGAGGAAAGTGAAACCAAGTGAAATTTATCGGCAAATTTGCGATGTTCACGGACCAAATGCGATGAGTGATTCGATGGTGAGAAGATGGGTCCGACAGTTCAATGGTGGGCGTAGTGATGTGCACGATGAAGAACGAAGTGGGCGTCCACCTTTGGTTACAGAAGAACTGGCAAGACTTTCATCTGTTCTTACATCTCAAGTCTTTCCTTGGCGGTCATCACTTCACCAATGACGGCGAGCTGAAAGAAACTGTTTCCAACTGGTTGAAGGCACAGGCGGCAGATTTCTATGAAGAAGGTATACAAAACCTGGTGCCACGCTATGACAAATGCCTGCAAAATTTCGGCAGTTATGTGGAAAAGTAGTTTAAGAGTTGTAGAATTTTGTGCAATAAAAATTTCTTCTGTATCTGTGTACAATTTCATTTTATTACCAAACGGAACTTACTTTCTGGACGCGCCTCGTATAATTCTGATTTCGCTTTTTTATTAAAAATAATCCACTTTTCTTTTCAAAATTGGCAGCGTGTGACGTCACTCAAGCTACCACCAATCCTAGAGCGTTTTCCGTCACGTGACCAGAGGTAAGAAAAGTATAGTTTTTATTTCGCTTTTTTAGTAAGAATAATCCACTTTTCTTTTCAAAATTGAAAAATTTAGCTTCCTGAAGCATTAATCTACGAGAATGAGTTCAATTCATAATATTTTTTAATACTGCCAAATAGCCTATTCGTCCCGCCGTGTTGTCTTGTGGCACCGTGATGGTGATATGGGGTTAGCTGGTTCCAGTCCTGGTGTTGGACTTGGCTGGCAGGGTAGCAGAGGTGGTGGTGGAGCACGATTCCTAACCACCAGATTCTGTATCAAAGTCGTAGTTTAAATAGACTGAAGGCATACTGCAATGGGAATCGAGATTATTGAACAGGATGTTGACATTAAACAATGCAACCCTGTGTGTACCTTTTGGAAGAGTAAACCTGCCACATCTTTCACAGTCAGGCAAACAACACAAAACAACAAACTTCTTTCGAACTCTGAACATCTTGTAATCGCAGTTCTGCTCTGGAAGAAGACCACAGAATGAGGGTCGAAACGTCGGCTACAAGAAATATGAAGCGACGCCACCCAGACAGACACGAATCATCTGAACATCTTGACCCATCTAATATTTATAAAAGTTGTCTAAACACGGAATAAATCGTGTTTGTTTTATTTACCCGGTTTTCCAGGAATAATCTTAAACCAGTTTTGTTTCCTTGACACTGGTTTCTCTGAATCCAAAGTCACCTTCACATGTATCTCTTACAGAAAGAAGAGACAGGCTGGTAGGTCATATTTTGAGACATGCTGGATTGGTTAATTTGTTAGTGGGGGGAACAGTCGAAGGTAAGAACTGTAGAGGAAGACACAGATTAGAATATTTGAAGCAGATAATTGAGGACGTGGGTTGTAACGGGTATGTAGAGATGAAGAGCTTAGCGCAGGATAGGAAAGGAAGGAGGATTGCATCAAACCAGTCGAAAGACTGAAGAAAGAAAAAAAAATCTCTCACATTTTTTTCGATTCCTCTTTTGTGCTTACGCTGACTAAATAAGCAAAATAATCGACCTACTCCGCTCTGTTCTCACCCGACGTGAGGGTTGTCTCTCTCGAGACGAGCTGTATATATATCACAGCTGGTGCACAGTGTTTGTAGTTTCGGACACCCTGTGGCGCCCCTCCTCAGTACAGCTCCTTATCTGCTGTGAGAGCACGGTATCGCAAGCCCTCCAATGCAATCACACGTCGACCATCGCCGCTAGCACAATACATGGTTTGTAGCACAATGGTTTGTAGCACAATACATCCGTTATTGTCCATTCCAGTGCAGAGCTATTCCTCACCAACACGTTTGTAAAGTTTGGTAGGATGTTATTTTGAATGCCTAATTCATTAAATTTGATGATAATTATGGTTTTACGAACAAACAAGGCACTAGCTATGCGAAACAAAACAAGTTTAAGAGTTCGACAATTTCAAAAACAGAGGTAAAAAAATAGTAGGAGCCCTGTTGAAGCACAGCAACAGAGCGAGTTATACAAAAGTGCAATTAGAAGTTTCCCTGACCAACATGTAACTGTTTTCACCAAAATTCGTACTAAGTGTGTGTGCTTTGTGAATAGTTAACTATCGACACTAAAAATGCAAATTTCATAACAACACCATGTAGGTATATATGTACATTTGCGGTCACTGACGATGCTCCTGTTCATTAGGTCGAAACGCATCTGAGATTATATTAATGAAAAAAACATTCGTTAACGGACGGTGTTATCCTTTACAAATTATTAGTTCGCAGCAGTCTATCCTGGCGTATCCAACATCTTTCGTTAATTTAGCTACGTAGCGAAGAGAAAAACAGTGTTTCGAATTAATAGAGCTCCTTTATCACTGATTGTGTTCTGCTCACTCTGGAAATGTTCTGTGTGTTCCCGCCCTCCCCCCCCCCCCCCCCCCTTGGTGACACGACACACGTCCAGGCGGTTGTTCAATTCAATTCGTGATCGCGTCAATGTTCATCAATGCATTACTGATCCCTTTCTTCATCTCTTCTACGTGAACAATGACCTTAATGTGTCCCCAAAGGAAGAAGACACGCGGCGTTAAATCCGGTGACTTGGGAGGCCAGGGTAAGACAGCGAGGTCATCATCACCAACACGGGAGTTCAGGTAAGCACGGACATCGAGGTTCCAGTGAGGGGGTTCCCCGTCTTGTTGGTAGACAAAATCCCTGGAATCTTCGGCTAGTTGCGGAAACAGCCATAACTGCAACATGTCTAGGTAAATTGAACGATTCACAGTCTTCTCAATGAAGAAAAACGGTCCATACAACTTTGTTTTTGAAATTTCACAAAAAAAACTTTTACCTCTGGTGAATCTCTTTCAGTTTTCACAAGTACCGAGGGTGGTAGGTGAACGGTTAACGCTCTGGCCTCGCATTCGGGAGGACGCGGGTTCGAATCCCCGTCCGGGCATCCAGATTTGGGTTTCCCGAAATCACTCCAGGGGAATGCCGGGATGCTTCCTTCAATAAGACCATGGCCGAATTCCTTCTCGTTCCTTGTCTCCAGTCCCATCCCGCCTCTAATGACCTTAGCTGTCGACGAAGCGTAAAGCCCAGTGGCGTAGCTAGGTCAACAAGGGCCCTGGTGCAAACAATTTATTTTGGGCCCTCGCGCCAGATGGGCGACCTTTTTTTTGCTTTGTGTTGCTGGTAGGGGCCCCTGAGTTGTGCTTGTGCGCCCGCTGAGTGGTTTGGGGGCCCCCTAAGCAGTAGGGACCTTAGTCAGGGGCTTCCTGTGTCTCAGGGGCCCCCTTAGGCGACGGTAGAGCTAAAAGGGAAAAAAAACAAGATCGCCAGTTTGCCAAGAAGTCCCGTGGGCCCTCTGAACTGCGCTTGGGGACCCTCTGGAGTATGCTTGGGGGGCCCCTGAGTTTAGGGGCCCCGGTGTACTGCACCGCCTAGCCCCATAGTAGCTACGCCCCTGGTAAAGCCGTAAGGAGAAAAAAAAGGTATTTGTCACAAGTGGATTTTCAGTACCCCAGAATCGCACATTGTGACGCATATTCTAGGACGCAGAAACTCTTTTCTCGCTTTGCCTCCATTTCGGGAGAGACTGAACTTAACTAGTGCTGCCACGTGACCTGGTGTACAGACTTGGATATTTTGTGGTAATTTTCATATATCAATCATATTTGTAAGTATAATACCTTTGAATGATCCCTTTGCAGTAGCCCTGTACTTATTTAGGGGATGCGGTTGCATGTGGAGTGGTACCGCAGGGCTGAGTGCTGAGCCCTGTGGTACGCAGCCAGTGTGGAGTATTGCGGCGCTGTGGCCTGCAGGAAGCAAGGCAGACAGCGCCAGCTGGCGCCTCTTTATCTGCGGTCCTGACTACCTGGCGCCAACACCATACCCACGTCACCAATCAACGATCTTCCTCTACAGTTCCTTCCACTAACAATTTAACTAAACCCGGATGTCTTAGTGTATGATCCACCATCTTCTTTCTGTGGCATTCTTTCACCTCCAATTACGGCAGTTCTATCATTACCGTGGCGCCACAATCTGATGATGAATTCTTCTAGAACTCAACGAAAAAAATCGAAAATACAGAATAAAAATTTTCGATATCTCGCTTGGTTTTCGAGATACAGCATGTTAAAGTTCAGTTATAGTTTTGTGCTTTTGGCGACGTTTTTGCTCGGCCAAGTCGTATTTCAATCTAAGAACAACGACCAGGAAAAAAATAAAACACCAATAGTGCATCTCCACCGTATAGATATAATGATTTCTGTGATTTTTTTCTGGTCCAGGCCAGATCTCACCCTAACACTGAAATACAATATCTCAAGAACTAAGCGACATATCAAAAAGTTTATTCTTTATTTTCAATTTGCTTCGTCGAGTTACATATGAATTTATTATCAAATTTGGCTATTGTGAAATTTTTCTTCTCGTCCGGGCCGCGTTTCAACCTGAACACGTCAATTTTGAGATACAATATTTCGAGACCTAAGCGAGATATTAAAAAAAAATTGTTCTTTACTTTCAATTTGTCACGTCCAGTTACAAGAGAATCCATCATCAAATTGCGGCGCCACGGTTATCGTAGAATCTCCCCAATTATTTCCGAAACAAGTTTATTTCATCTGTTTCCTTGATACTTAACATTCTTCGTTTTTCATCTTTCTTAGCAACGTCGCCGATACTGTTTGGTCAAGTACAGTTCTTTCCATTGCTGACGTTAAATAAAATGTCAGCTAAGAGACTATTCTCTTTTCTACTCCCATTTTAGATTTGAATTCCAGTTTTGTGACGTGTGGGCGAGTGTACGGTCTTTAAAACAGCGTTATTATTTATGCGTACAGTATTAGTACATACTCTGAAATTATAATGTCTTTTCTTAAGTGGTTTCGTTCTTCTTCTCTTTATTTTACTACCTTCATTGATATCGTAATTCTTCTCTCTCTTGATACATCTTTGAGTTCGTTATTCTTATGTTCCATTTGCTCTTTTAGATGACAAAAACATTAATTTCTCCTTTACTTCCAAAGTATGAGGGGTGCCGTATGCGATATTAAATATCTCTCTATATATGTAGGAAGTTCGCGTAGAATTCGCGATGTATACTTTCAACCGTTTGGTTGCCTGTATCGAACAGACAAACGAATTTCCTTTTTTACAAGTATGGAGTAGCGATATATGGACAACACGCTTAAATACACAGTCCAGTCACATTAATGTGACCACCACCTACTTTCGACGTCAATGTGAAATAACCAATCACAGAAGGCAGGTGGCAGCACATTACAGTGGAGTGTATATAAAGGATTCCCTTACTTCTGGTATTCTTAAAATCCATGCTCCACTGCCATAACGCGCTGAGCTCCATACATGTAGTTTTCGAAACGTTAGGGTAAAGTTTCGAACTAAAATATTTCTTGTTTCGTCACCACTACCATTGTTGTTCTACGCTAAGTTTCACAGACCAAAATCTAGCTGACATCCTTTGCACCAACTCGTGGATCTGAAAGTCCTAATCACATATTCACCACTCCTTAAAAACTGCTACACTCAGTTAAATGAGAAGCTAACTTTTCATCTAGCATAGCCAAATCATCAACTTTCCTCTCGTGTACGGCTACTTAAATTCCTTCTAAACTTCTTCCGGGATTCCTCACCTTGCACAGGTCACTTGTATGTTGATGGCACAGTCTGAAAACGTCTCACTGAATTCACTCTCTGGGATATAATGTAGAAACCTTGACAGTCTTAAACGAATTAAACATCGGGTTTAAATGCACAATTTGCAATACAATTCATTCATTTTCCACGTATCCCAATATACCAATATAGTAGTCAATTTACAACGAAATTATTGCACAACAAAACAGATGAATACACCAGAAGATGCGGAATAATACGTAACAACTGCATTTATAAAAGGTACTGGCAGACATTTTGTAGATAAATACAACAGAAATTCTTGTATACAGTACATATGTTGTCAACTAATTATTTATTTTTTTCCTGAATTCAATCTTATCCACTTCCAGACATATAAGATATATTGGGGGCTTATTGAAGATACAGATCGCCTTTTTGAACAAATGACATCGACTTGTAACCCTTGTGCTTATCATTTTTCCTCCGGGTGCCATAATGTTACACGCATTTGTGGTAGTACATTGGCACTGAGACCCAGATACCCATCGCACCGTTTAGGGTTAACAGGTAACGTAATGGTTACGCGTGGTGGTAACGAGTATGTCCTGTAATAACAGTTCCTGAACGGCGCCGCGTCTAGCCGCGTGCGGTGTTGCCACGTCGGCGACAGACTGGCCGAGCGGACCCGACGGCGCCCGAGGAGACCCGGCGCGCCGACAGCAGCCGAAGTCTCCCGAGCGGCGCCGAAGTCTGCCGACCCGGCCCGGCGCCTTCAACGCAGCGACCGACACGTGAGGAATGCGGGCTCTGTGATCTAGGACAATGCGCTGTCCGAAGCGAGCCGAAACAGCTGATACAGTCACCCGCAACACGAAATACTACCAACTGTCCATTATTCAATCGCTCACAACTGATCGATTCTTGAGTCGAAATTTGATAAATCGATTCTCAAAAAAAAATCGAGGTCTAAAAGATAGATTTTCTAAAAATCGATCTTTTGTTCGATTTGCTTTTCGTGTTCGTATTTTCTGTATAATTCCAATAATTGAAAAGGACACTATAATAATCTATCTTTTATCATTTTTAAACTAATTAAAGTATTTTTACAACTAATGTCAAAGAATCAGGTATACAAAAAGACATTTATTTCACAAATTTGTTGGTTACATAAAACAGTTTTCAAATGATATAGTTCACAGTTCCCAGTGCTTAGTGACCAAGCTTTTCAGGAACACTGTCCATTCTACTAAGATCCAAGCGGTTTCGCTCATCACTTCCGCGATGTTGCCGGCAATAAAAAAAAAAAAAAAAAATATGTGCTCGCAAGGTACTGATGATCCCACTATACAGATATACTTTTATTTTTATTTTTTTTTAAATTGAAGTATCAGATCATAATTCAGGAACAGAGCTGCTTGCGATAAACAGTGTTTAAATTCTTCGTTTAAACAATGACTTTCATGTGCAAGTGCGGTACATTTAGAAAGTGCTTTTTCACATTCGATTTTCACGGGTGAAAAATCGATTCACTGGATCGGTTCACTACTATAAATCGATTTAAAAACTCGATTTTTTGGTCCAAAAGATCGATTCTTCGATTAACCGATCTCAGATCGCCATCCCTGCTTCCAACCAAAACCCACGGCGTTACAGTCACCAACTACTGACCACTATAATAAGAATGATTTAGTAGTGACTACTTAAAATCGTAAAATATTTTTGAAGAATAACTTGGACAGAGAAAGGAACGCGCACAACATTTCAAAGTAACACATTTTACAAGCAGTTACATATTTTACAGTTTTACAGGATTTAACATTTTACGGCGCTAATTACTTCGATGTCGACGCCCACTAAAGCCATATAAGGTACAAATTTCATCTATTTATATTTACCTACATGTATATGCAGACAAGGGGGTACATTTTACGACCTTAATCTAGAATATTTTCTTTTTCCCCACCGGCCCAAACACAAACAAATTTTGGGTGGAAGGGGAAATTCTCCACCCGCCCGAAACTGGTACTGACCTGTTGAAATTTGTTTTAACTGCTTCCTTACAATGTACTCTTCACGTTTTCCGCTCTGGTTTTCCGGAAAAGTAACCAGGAATTAAATTAAAAATTGCCAAAATCTGAGACGCTCAACAACCGCGAAACGCTAGCAGCACTGCAATTATGACACAAAAGTTATTGGTGCAGGGATCACATCAACCTAAACAGATTCGTTTTGTCATAGTGGTCGTGGTTATGTTGAAATTGGGCCTGGACCGAAAGTAAAAAGTTTACGAGAAATTCGTTCTGCGGCATCCATCCCGGAAACGGCGCATTTGTTTACACCGGAAGCAATCTGTGACCGCTTATATCGATTGTAAGATTGCGAGCGTTGTTGTAATCCATCTCGGATAAATATTTTCTATCTGTTAATTTCGTGCGACGTTTTACAACATAGTGAGGCTAAAACGGCAAGAAAAATTACAACAAAGGATTTAACCAACATTTCAAAAGATTGCCATTGCTTTTGCAGCGCCGGTGGCATCTAAAAGCCGCGCTTCTCTCTCACATTTTGCCATTTTTTAATTTAATTCCTGGTGATTTATTATGTTCTTTTCTTCGGCTAGTGATTTTTGAATGTGGTAGTTTTCCTGAAACGTTAGCTATTATTATGGTTAGTATTTGCATGTCTATTGCTATGTTTGTAGGCTGGTGATTATGTTCTAATTTGTTCTGCGAATGTTGAGTGGTTATTGTATTTTAGTGTTCTTAAATGTTGCTTATATCTGGTTTCAAACTTCCTGCATGTTGGGCTATATATTCTGCATTACAGTCATTGCAAGTTAATTTATATATACATACCTGAATTGTGAAGTTTGTTGTTTGGTGTGGTGTTTGTGATGTTTTTCTGTAGTGAGTTGTCTGTTGTAAAAGCTTCCCTGAGTCATTGCTTTTTAAGAATGTTTGCTATATTGTGTGTGTTCTTGTTGATGTATGTCAAAGTGTGCCATTTTTCTGTTTTGGCTTGTATGGGTGTTATGTTATATGTTGTTGCGTTCATGTGGGTGTTTGTATTTGCTTGTTGTCGAGTTGGTATAGTGTTTTGTGTTGTTCTTAGTATTTGCTTTTTGATGGTTTTGTTTATATGGTGTATTCTGGTTTCTTTGTATCCATTTTTGGTGGCTATGTGTATGATTGTGTTAAGTTCTGTTTTGTAGCTGTCCTTGTTTAGTAGTGTTTTGTTTATTCTGTTGAGCATGTGTCTAATTGCTACTTCCTTGTGTGTTCGTGGATGATTGAAATTTGAGCCTATTATCATGTCTGTTGTTTGCTGTATATTGCGAATTGGAGAAGATTATTGTGAGTGGTTATGATGAGGTCTAGGAATCTGAGTTTTCCTTCTTTTTCCAGTGTAAAATTTGTGTGTTTGTGTATGGTGTTGATTTCTGTGTTTAGTTGGTTAACTCTGGCTTCTGGTTCATTTATTAAACAGACTATGTCATTGACATATCTCAGCCAGTATATGATGTTGTAACCTTTGTTGTAAATGATGTTCTCAAATATCTGATTTTCTGTATGATTTATGAAAATGTTTGCCAATGTTGGCGAGATAGGGAAACTCGTTGCTAAACCATGATGTTGAGTGTAATAGTAGTTATAAAAGTGGAAGTAATTTTGTGAAGTTAACAGTTTTAGTATAATTATCTGTGATTTCATTTACGTGTGTGTCAGGTATTTTCTGTTGTTCTTTGAGGTTGTTTGTGATTATTTGTAAAGTTTCTTTTATTGGTATACTAGTGTACATGTTTTCTATGTCAAATAACAATAGTGTTGCTGATTTAGGTAAGTGTATATCTTTTCTTTTTTTCTGTGAGATGTGTGTTGTTCGTAATGGTTCTGTCATTGTGAAGAGTGTAATTATGATTTAAAAGTTTCTGCGTATGTTAGGCCAAGTAGTATGTGGGAGCTTTCATAAAGTTTACAACAGGTCTATTGGTGTACCGGCTTTGGGAGTTGTATTTTGTTAGTACCTATTTGATCTGATAAGTAAATAATTTCTATAAGTGGGCCGGTTGTTCTCTCATAGTACTACAAACCAGCAATCTCGCTGTTCATCGTGTAGCATTCGTGAAATTTTCGCACGGGCGACGAAATAAATGAAGTGAAAATTCCTTGCTATTACGTAACACTTCATTTTAATGGGATTTCATGTTTTCGTGAAGGAGTCGTGGGCAAGGAACGGTTTATTCACCTATGGCTTTACGCCTCGTTGACGTAAAAGGCGGGAACAAGAAACGGGAAAGAATTCGGCCATCGCCATTTTAAAGGACCATGATACCATGGGAAACTGAAATTAGGATGGGGGGACGGGGATTCGAACCCGCGTCGTCCCGAATGCTCACCCGCCACGCTCGCTGCATGGAACGAGAACGACGTGAGGTGAAATAGGGGGGGGGGGGGTGGGGGAGGTTCAGGCGAAATCTGACGAAACCTCACCAACGGGGAGGGGGGGTCAACGGAAATCTCACGCGCGGTTCTGAAATTCTTGTATAATTATAGAGCTTTACTTTAAAAAAAAAAATTAAAGTCTACAAATGACGCGATTTTAGGGGGGGGGTATTTTGGGCCAAAAACCGACTTCAGGGGGGTGTATCAGCTCCTCGGACCAAAAGACCTAAAAAAAAAAAAAAAGGTCCACTGGGGGCATCCATAAATTACGTGACGTCAAATGGGAGAGGGGGGGGTGCGGCAAAATCTCACCAAATCTCACCCAGGGGGGAGGGGGGTCTACGGAAATCTCACGTGAGGTTTTGCAAAAAAAATTCGTATAGTAGGGCTACAAAAAAAAAGTCTACAAATTGCGCGAAAAGCGATTTTAGGGGAGAATTTCGTCGAGAAAACGGAGGGGGGGGGGGGGGTTCGGCCAGATCTCACGAAATCTCACCAGAGGGGAGGGGGTCATGCCCCCTTATTAGGAGGGGGGGGAGTCTCCGTCAAAATCTCACGTCATTTTAGACCAAATCTCACGAAGTCTCACCAGAGGGGGGGGGGGGCGGGATCCGGAATTCCGGAAAATCACCTCACGTGATTAACGGACCCCCCATATCAGCAACTATCCCGGCGTTCTCGTGCAGTGATGACGCGAATCGACTTCTGGAATTAGTGTCATCCCCAAAGATATGTCTGACTAGCGTGAAAGGTTGCAGAGGATGAAGACTGCGTTTCTGACGTGGCAGAAGACCGGTGTGTTTATATCCCCCGGCGGTATGCACCTGCCAACTCGCCGGCCTTGAACTGTCGGATGGGTCGGGCGAGCGCTCGGAGGAGGCACCGCATTGCCTCGCGGCCGTCGAAGCGACTTCTCTCGGACATCCGCGAATACCTGAACGCAGGTTCGAACACGACATGCGGTGTGCGCGACAGACGGGTTCCACAAGCCAGTGCGGAACAAGGACTAATATTCAGCATGCGACAATACTTACACACAAGGTGAGAAACGTAAACGTTTACATGAGGAAGAGCCAATAATACTCCTAATCTGTACACTATCCGTCTGTTTCTCCGGGCGTCGCGCAAAAAATACTCCAGAAATTTTCATGCGTTTTCAAAGTTTAGCATCTCACTTGTAATCTCAGGTTTGTCTCTTGATGCTACGTGATATAACTATTTTTTTAATATCTGCTTAACGTCTCTCTAACAGCGAGGTCTTTAGAGACGGGAAAGGATGGGGGGCAAAGAATGGGAAGGAATTCGGCCTTGGCCTTTTGAAGGAAGCATCCCGGCATTTGCTTGGAGTGATTTGGGAAACCTTGGAAAACCCAAATCTGGATGCCCGGACGGGGATTCTAACCGCCGTCCTCCCGAATGCGAGACCAGAACGCTAGCGGTTACACCACCACGCTCGGTGCGATATAACAGAAAATGAAAA
The DNA here is from genome assembly GCA_031002005.1 of Vandiemenella viatica. NCBI lineage: Eukaryota > Metazoa > Arthropoda > Insecta > Orthoptera > Morabidae > Vandiemenella > Vandiemenella viatica. The sequence continues at coordinate 155,462,381 of CM061918.1, forward strand.
ACTGTTCTTAGCCTCAAAAATTTGTTAACGCCATGTTCCGTTTCCGTCTGTAAGTAAGAGATTCAGGCGCCAGACTAAAGAACCTCGCAACCACAAAGCCCAGCTATAGCACACTGACAAAGTGCCACCAGCTGTAACCGAAAGGCCAACTTAACAGAGAAAAAAATTAAAAAAGTTAATAAGAAAGTAATAAAAGCAGATACGACCATACGGATTGGCGATGTCAGGAAAGACTTTAAATTAAAAGGAATTACTGTAAAGGACATAGAAAACAGAGACACATCTAGATCCAAAATTCTGAAGTGGGAAGTTGACCAGGAGGAAAGACCTTTTTTTTTGCTTGGGCTTTACACCTCGTCGACAGCGGGGACATTAGAGGCGGGATGGGATTTGGGCAACGAACGGGCAGGAATTCGGCCATGGTCTTTTTGAAGGAAGCATCCCGGTATTCGCCTGGAGTGAATTGGGGAAACCATGAAAAACCCAAATGTGGATGCCCGGACGGGGATTCGAACCGCCGTCCTCCAGAATGCGAGGCCAGAACGCTAACCGTTCACCCACCACGCTCAGTGAGGAAAGACCTACGAAAAGAACCAGAACAATTTGTTCTGAAGAAATACGTCAAAACAACTGACCGGTGCGCAAATTACGTAAATGCTAACGATATAAAATCATTTTTGATTCCGCATTTCCCTGGCGAATAAAATACGATGGTTTCAATATATGCGGCATGTATGTATGTATGTATGTATGCATGTTCATTTGGGCTAACCACGGCCACGTTAAGCCTTCGTTTGGTTACAATCTGCTTTGGGTATGCACACATCTGTGATAAAACTACGGTTGCTAACCCTAAGGGGACCTACAGTTTAACGTGGAATCTGAACCACGGAAGTGTTCTGGCGTACTTCACCTCTGGCACAGCAAGCTGTGCCAGAGGTGAAGGAGGGTTGAGGGTCTATGACAATCCCCACCGAGACAGGGATTCGAACCGGGGACCTTCCGATCTGCAGTTAGTCGCCTTAACCAAAGAGGCACTTTAAATACAGTATATAGTGTCTTAATGGAAATATCGAATCGACTAGGCCCGCGGAAGACAGACAAGTATCGACCCAAACTCGTCGACCAATACATCGAATGCTGAACAAACAATAGAATGCGCAATTCCAAACTGACGAATATTCAGAAGCAGAGAACTCAATCTTTAAATTGGTGCCTCATTTATCGATTTTGGTTAAGTATGAAGGAAAAAACAGGGTTTGTAACGAAAAATCGGCTTATAGAAATAATGTACGAGGTATGTTAAAAACGTAACTGGAATTTCGTTGCTATTTCAGTCCGATTGAGATGATTCGTTGTTGTGTTGGAAAACATGTCTTAATTTCAAAATTTATCTATCTATATCTACTTCCCTAATTTTTGTTTTCTTCTCTACATTCCGTACCCTTTTGGTTTATTACTATTTCTCTCACCTTCTCCGATATACATATTTATATATAACATCTCAGTCCCACCGCCATATCGATAATCCACTCAGTCATGTAGGAAACATCGGCGTGTGCACACCTCCCGAGCCACATTCTCTTTAGCATGAATAAGGTTTAAGACCGAAATATTGCGGTTTTTTTTGTGTTCGTGATATATGTTCTCCACCCGTCGCTGCCTTCAACTTTGGTGAGTGATGAGTCATTTTCCCTTTCCTTGTTATTCAAACCTGTCTTAAAGTACGCATAAATTTTTAGCTGTATTGAATGTTTAATCTCTTGTTGGCTGTAAAAAGGAGAACACGTGCGTTGATACAGTCTGCGATTTTTCATTTTTATTAATGATGGATCAGATAATTTGCATTAAATTTTGATACAAAAACGGAATTAAGTGGAACAAAGTGGTTAGAGACGTTAAACATTGCTCTTGGTGAACCTGCTACGATTTAAACAAGTGTTTGCGAGTGGTGTAGGCGTTTTCGAGGTGGCTGCGAAGACGTTGGAGATGTTAGCGGTGGTGGTGGCTCGTACGCAGCAGAGCATTGTGTCGTGACTGGCGGCGGGTATCGAACCGCGATACGCGCAGATCAATGTCCGCCGCACGCGAGCCCTGTCTGTCTGTCTGTCTGGCGCGAGACGACAGGTTCCAAACAACAAAACACACGCCACAGCGTCCTACTGGTGCGTCTCGCAACCTTCCTCAATTCCGGAACCAGTGAAACGACAAAAGAAAGTCCGCGGACCACCAACTTACTTGGGCCTAATCGTATGTTCGCAACCCTACCAACTGTTATCGGAACGTCGCTTAAGGCAGTGTCAGAATTTTGATTGTTCGTAGATGACATAATCTATATTTATAAAGATGAATGTATGCATGTTTGTTTGTTCTTGATACAAATCCACAGTTTTCATCCGATTTCAATCAAAGTTTGCACACTTATCCTTTGAAACGAGGAGAGAAATACTGTCTACATTTGGTTGAAAAATTTTCTGTATAAATAATACATAATTTCAAAAAAAAAAAATACTGACGGCGATAGACAGACGCGTTGGATATGGAGGTCTCTGTACTGCCTTTCCATACAGCGGTCTGGTAGCTCACTGGTTAAAACGCTTGCTTACTGCTGTTTGGATCGTGGTCTCAGGTTCAAATTTCCGTGGAGGCTAGGATTTTTGAAAATTGTTTTTGATCGTAAGAGTCACGCCTGGGCCGTCGGTTATTCGGATTGAATGTTCAACTGCAGATATCGCAAAGTTAGGGGTGTAATGCGAGGCAAATCGTAGGTAGTCTTGCAATATATTAATGTTCATATTAATAAGGTAAGGCAGGACTTGTGTGAAGATTTGAAATGGAAATATTTTGGCATAACATTTAATAATAAACCGAACTGGACACCACACATTGGACAGGTGGTCGGCAAAAGTTTCAAAATTCTGCACTTATTGGAGAGAGTGATGAGGGGATACACAAGAGGAATGAAGGAATTGGGTTACAAAACTTTGGTCAGATCATTGCTCGAATATGGTAGTGTAGTATGGAACCCACATTTTGCGTATCAAATACAGGGGTTGGGGAGGGTGCAAAGAAGGGCTGATAGATTTGTCTCTGGGAATTATTTCAGAACACAATCAGTAACTGATAAGATAAAAGATTGCGAGAAAGGAGGAGGATGCATGAAACGTCAGGAGTAACTCAACAAGTTTTATTTAAAAAATCCCATGAGATCCTCTCATTGCACGAAGGACATCTAGCCTGAATTCAAGTTCCTGCCAGGTTTTCTGTAGCACCTCGGGCGTATTAACAATGCAGTCACGTCCTAAAAATATCAGATTGTTGTCTGATCGTTGAAATATTAATGGATTTTAGACATTTTTGCCCATAGGCTCACGACTTCCTATTGCTAGAATTAAATAAAATCCCCATCTATACTATAGTAATAAGTTGGGTCTGTGTATGAAATATATGAACAGATCACAGACAAACTGACTGCGAGAGAAACAAAGCCTGAGTGACCGATACAACATTACAGAGACTCACACACGCTATACGTCTGTCTGTCACCGTTCGATTAATTTTGAAAATTTCCTGAAAAAATATGATATCTATCACGAAAAGTATTCTATATCCTTCCAAATAACACGTTGTATTTGCTTGTCAAATTTCACTAAGATCGTTTTAGCCGTTTAGTGGGGAAAATGTAGCCCATCGTGGCTTATGTGTCTATTCCCCCCTCCCGCCCCCCCTCCGCGTAGCACGTAGCTTTTTTCCCTATTCATTCCAGGAGACATTTTGTACTGTTTTGTCTTGTCGGAGTATCGTAAATTACATAAGAAGATAATTAAATGACGGAAATAAATACTCACCTGGTGTTGTGTGTTCTGTACCTCATTTTAACTGTGATCTTCCTCCTCAACCGTCACGCAGCTTTCCAGCCAACACCTCCCTCCCCTCTAAGCCGAGCCACGTGGTTTGTGGACGCTCCCTGAGGGTGCTGGCGCAGCTTCGTCCTTGGGCGACGCGCGACCTCGCAAGGACGCGACCGCGCGCAGGACTTTAAAGGACTGTTTGCACAGCGCACTCGTGGGAAAGACAACACGCACGCTCTGTTTGCAGTGTCCTGCGACGCGACGTTTGCAGTTTCAGTTCCCGTTCCCACTGACACCTTCCGCCGCTTTGCCGTAATCCCTTGGGTCGATGGTCGATGATCCCAAGTGCCGCTTCTCACGAAGCAACGCGTTTCTCGTTCGTGCGCGATGTTTCCAATATTTCGCTTTTGTCGCGTTGGTAACACTGTTCGAGCAGCGGCAGAGTGTTTAGTTTTTGGTTCCGTTATGATGTGATTGTCAGGTGTGCCAAACGCTCTACCCACTGGAGACTGCACTCACCTCCATACCTCGGCGATCTTCGGCGAGTCTCGATAATACCCGAAGTGATAGTTAGGGGGCGTGAGGTGAAGTAGGGTAGGGAGGGGGGAAGGGTCTACAAATGGCTCGAAAGTTGATTTTAGGAGGTATTTCGTCGAAAAATGGGGGCTTAACCGCCTTTGGGAGGATCAGACTCAAGTCTAACCAGAGGGGAGGGGGGGGGGATCCGGAAATCCCGAAAAAACACCTCACGTAATTTATGGATGGCCCCTTACATGGGCTGCTCCCTCATCGATGCGCGGCCAACCACGAAATTTTCCAATAGAAATAACTGCATTCGACTTTATTTGCACTTGCATTGTTAAAAGCTAAAGGGGAGTTCTCTGTTCAGGAAGTAAATAGACAGAGATAATTACAATGTGAGGCAGAGATATAATACATCACTTCTGCCAAAAGTTTGGTTTAAGAATTTTTCCAGGTTTCTTCCGGTTTAGTAACTTTGTTTGCGGGCGAGAACAAAATCAGCGGAATGAAGGGAATAAACTGACACCAGGAAATATTCCAAAGACTTTGTTCTACGACTAAGGGAAGACTAACCGAACTTGTGGACGCCCTCCAACTTGCCACCACCTGTTGCAAACCACAGCTGATAATCTCTCTCCACACAAAAATGGATGACTCTACAAATATATTTGTATATTCTTTATACTAATCCACAGTCTTTACCGGATCTCGATAAAAGTTTGCACACTTATACTGTAAAACAAGGGGAAAGATACTGTCTGCATTACAAAAGCCCAACTCCTTCAATCCACGCTAGATAAAAGTTACGCCTGAAAATATTCAGTTTTTGAAGTGAAAACTTGTGTAGGCGAGTTACGAGATGTTTGGACGGGGATAAAACTATGAGTTCGTGACGTCATGCCACCTGTTGCGTTCAACGCTTTTCTGATGGGCAAATCTTCAAAGAAACACATAGTTTTTATCCGATTTTGATGGAACTTTGTATACATTTACTTTAAAACAACTAAAAAAAAAACACTGTTTACGTTTGATTTACTCAACTCTAAACCCTCTTCTCCTTTCCCCTCTCACCTTGATTTCTGTCACCGTTGTTCATACAGACACACAGTTTTCATCCGACTGTGATAGTAGTTGTGAGTCCGCGTCACCAACATGCTAAACTGTGTATCTGTAGTGGTCTCGTGGCTCGGTGATTAGGGTCTTTGACTGGCTAACGAAAGGTCCCCGGTTCGAATCCCTGCCTCGGCGGGGATTTTCATAGACCATTAACCCGACCTTCACCTCTGGCACAGCTTGCTGTGTAATGTGAAGTACGCCAGAACACTTCCGTGGTTCAGATTCCACGTTAAACTGTAGGTCTCCTGTACCCGGTAGCACTACCGGGTTAGGTTAAGGCGGCTAAGACAGGGGCGGAAAGCGCATCCAAAAGAAATCCTGTCACCAGGTCATTAGGGAGTGTTCATAAAATACGTGGCTCGGTCAAAAAAAAGGGGGGGGTTGGCTGGGAAGCTACGCTGGGCTACGTAGGGGGAGGGAGGGTTCCGAGCCAGGCCACGTAGCTTTCATATTATTCGTCACAGTTAAAATGAGGTACAGAACACACAACAGCATGTCAATATTTATTTCCGCTATTTAATTAGAGACGAAAGCCATGTCGGGCTATGTGGGGAAAGGGGGGGGATTCACAGGAGGCCAAAATGGAACTACGTGGTTTATGGACGCTCCCTTAAGACCACACGGAATTATTATTATTATTTAGTATATCTGTAGCTATGAGTATGATATTCATAGTTTTAAGTTTTCAGTTTTGTCGGAAGTTCTCAAAGACTGTCATCTTTTTTTCCCTTTATATATATACATATTTCGAAAATGTTAGGGAAATCTGCCAAAGTGGAATGTGATGTTCTGAGCGCGCGTAGCATTTCCCGTCTGACGGCGCTGCACCGGAAACATGCAGTTCCCGTGCGACATACTGTAACGTAGATGGAGTGTTGGGCCGCGGGTGCATGGAGTGCAGATAGGTCAGTGAGTGCTGAGTGCGTACGTGAGTGCGAGGCGCCGCCGAGCTGGCAACAGAGGCTGCGGCCTTGACAGAACCCAGCTAGCTACACCACAACACACAACAAACACAACTACACACACTCCACTGCCTGGTCGGGGCTACCAACTTATTTGCAAAATAGATAACGTATACTTATCGTTGGAAGAAGAAGATAAAACGTATGTGAACAGCTAAATTTATACAACAATTTACGCTTTTAGCAGGCGTCATATTAATCAAATATTCCAGTTACTTTTTCGGGATTCGGACTGCTTTTTTTGATGTATTACTACCGACGTTTCGGCGCCCAACTTGGGGCCATCATCAGGGCTGCATACAAGTATCACTTGTGACGGTTTTCACACCACTCTGTCGTTGATCTCGCGAACTATGTTGGTTACCAGCAGAACATCAGGTAGAAGATGATCATCAAATTCAATGGGAGAAGACCGAAGTAATAGCACAACCGAGAGGTTTCCTTGAATGGAAAATAAGGGGAATCGATTGAAATTTTCAAACAACACAAAAATTTCAGCTATTTCGGCGGCTATGTCTTAAGTGAAATGTGCACTCGTAGAAAATCGCGACACAAAATCTCCAACGACAACAACATCTCTGGAACAGCTGACACCCGCTGCCGGTAACCAACACAATTAGGGAGATCAACGACGGAGTGGTGTGAGAACCGTGACACTTCACTTGTAAACAGTCCTGATGATGGCCCCAGGTTGGGGGTCGAAACGTCGGTAGCAATACATCGATAATATTAGTGCGAATCCCGAAAAAGTAAGTGGAATATTTCATTAGCAGCTAAATTTGTTGGTGCAAATCACCACAGAACAAATGAGTAAGTCATACGATAAAGGAGTTGTGTTGGGAGTCACTGGAGACAGAATCAACATCCGTACTCTGCAATTCACTAATTTTACGGTTGGCGGAGGGTGCTTTGCACCGCAACTAAAACTGGGCATTACAATCTCGAACAAAGCAAGAATACATGTAAATACCTGTACGGCATCTTATTTCTCTAATCTTATCTATCCTAAATAGTTTGGTGGACGGAGTATTTCATTGCATTTGTAAATGAAAGAAGAATTTCGCATATTCGCCAGTAAATTCAGACGAAAACGACGTCGCCTGTCTGCCAAACAATCCCAGTCCAACCTATGTATCAATTCTGAGACGGTTTCTTGAGGGTTGTAGCAACCAGTCACGAATCGAGCGGCTCTCCTCTGTATATTCTCTAACGCGTCAATCAATCAATCAATCACTCAATCAATCAAGACAGCGCCGGTTCTGTATAACCTGTATACTGGCCTTGCGGTTTGGAAGAATTTTGGTAGAAGAATTAGGGGTAAGGCATGGAAGGTAAAATACGACCATGACCACAGGCTGGCACTCGATTTCAGGCAAAACGGAATCAGGCATACACCAATCATCACCCCTGCATGGCTACTGGCAGAACAATTAGCAACCACGAATTGAAACTTGAGCAGGAGGGGAAGTGTTCATTCGTAACTAATAAAATAATTTTTATATATACAGCTGCTGAACAACACACTACAAACAGCTAAAGGCTTTAAAATTCATATAATGCGTAAGTATCTGTGCACTTAAAGCCCCACCGTAACTATTAGTGACAATAAAAGGTAAGTAGATTTTTCTTTCTCTCTCTTTTGTGCATGTTGTCTCTTTTTTGATACCAGCTGTATACTGGCACTGAGCTGATTGGCTCCCATAACACAGAGCAAATTCGGTAATATTTCGAATTTTTCATACCGAGCTTAGTGGGTGAACAGTAACACTCTGGCCTCGCATTCGGGAGGACGGCGGTTCGAATCCCCGTCCGGGCATCCTGATTTGGGTTTTCCATGGTTTCCCCAAATCACTCCAGGTGAATGCCGGGATGCTTCCTTCAAAAGGGCATGGCCGAATCCCTTCCCGTTCCTTGCCCCCAATCCTTTCCACCCTCTAATTACCTTGACGCCAACAAAGAGTAAATCCATAAGAAAAAAAAAAAAAAAAGGAGAACATACTTTTTCATGAAATTTAGCTTGCCTTTCGGTTCCACGATGGTCTACAGTCTTTTTTATTTTAATTGCAATGGAGCACAGACTCCGGTGGCAATTTCCCTACACACCCATCTTCCCCCTATCCTGCACCCACCTACATTTGCCCTCTACAAATTTTATCTTTAAATTCTTTCAAAGTTTTCGGTAAATTATTCATCATTTCTCTTGGTAATTCATTCCAATCCCTGACACCCTTACCTAAAAAAGAGAATCTTCCCACACCCTTGCGCCTGAAATCGAGTGCCAGCTTGTGGTCATGGTCATCTTTTCCCTTCCAAGCACTACTTTTCATACCTATTGCAATATCTTTCCATGTCTCATCGGCAGTATATGCCCTGTACACTCCCATGACCCTCCTCATCCTCCTCCTGTCTTACAATGAATCCCATTCCAGCTCCTTTATCATATCTGTCACTGATTGCATTCTGCGATAATTTCCAGAAACAAATCTAGCAGCCCTTCTTAGCTCCTTCTCCAACTCCTGTATTTGATACTCAAAATGTGGGTCCCATACTACACTACCATATTCGAGCAATGGTGTGACCAAAGTTTTGTAACCCAATTCCTTTACTTCTCCCGTACATCCCCTCATCACTCTCTCCAGCAACTTGTGGCTGATTGTGTATCTCCTATTAATCATGGACGATCCTACCATTGTTTTATAACGAGAAATTGGGAAACAGAAGGCGGGCGAAGAGAGTGTATGAATTGTACAAGGCTTAAGATGGCGCCGAAGCATCGATGGATGCTAGTACATCGAGAAAGGAAACGAGATTTTTTTAAAAAAATAATAATATTTTTTTAAATATTTGGATGTTGTGGATTTGCTCAATTGCTGATAATATTAATTAATAAATTACGCCAAAGCAATTGGATTTTTTGTATTTATTGCAATAGACCACAAAATATAAGTAGATTATAAGTTAGATAATAATTCATTCCACTGTATCAAACACAACATAACCTGCTTATAACTTTTGTACGTAACTAACATAAAAAAAACCGCTGAAGATGCTTCTGCAAAAGAAGTGAAACGCCTACGGGAGACCAATAAATACAAAAAAAGTCAATTGCTTTGGCGTAATTTATTTATTAATATTTTTTTAATAGGTAAGGGAGTACGGAATAAATCACTAGAGAAAATAGTGAACAGTTTACTAAAAACACAAAAAAAAAATCATTAACGAAAAAGTAGTTGGGTTTCGTCATTTTTCGGATCCAGTATCGTTATAATATTTCCCGGCGTTATAGTCCCTGACAAGGTCCACAGATACCATATAGCGCCTTCGGAAAGGAATGCTCGCGCGCGATTGTCAGCGATTCTCTTTGAGCCCGCGGCCTCTCTCATGAATGCGGCTCACTCCCGCTAACTCCTGCGCGCTATGCCACCTGCGCCACTCCTGGCAGGCTCCCAGGGCCACTCCCCCCCTCTCCTTTCTTTTCTTTTTCTTTTTTATTTGAGCAGCGCGCCGCCTCTGAACCGCCGCCACAGATGATAATGAGCTGTTTATGCAAGATGGCCGCCCGGCGACGGCAGCGCCGCGCCGCGGAGGCGCCGGCAGCACGCGACACTGCTGACGTCACGCGGCCGACAGACGACGATCGACTTGCGCTTTCCTCTGCGCCCGTCGCGCACAAAAAGGAATAATGGAGAGAACCGAACCGAGCCTCCCGCGGAGGTAAAGAACGAATATCTCTGGTACCCGCGACAACGCGATCCTAAACTTCACCGCACATAAACTCGCTGCTCCGAAAGTATACCGATAATATATTCTTGCGCAATAGCAACTTTTAACTATAAAATCGACCCATTTCAATCTAAAATATATGTGTGTATAACGGATTTTGTTTTTTATGCTGTCTTCAGTGTTTCGACTGGTTTGATGCAATCCTCCATCCCTTCCTATCTTGCGCTAAATTCTTCATGTCCACATATCCCTTACAACCCACGTCCTCAATTATCTGCTTCATATATTCTAATCTCTGTCTTCCTCTACAGTTTTTACCTTCGACTGTTTCCTCCACTAACAAATTAACCAATCCAGCATGTCTCAAAATATCACCTACCAGCCTGTCTCTTCCTTCTGTAAGCTTCTTCCACATAACTTCTTTCCTCGCCCATCATTTCCAAAACTCGTTCAATTCGTACTTTGTCTGTCCACTTAATTTTCAGCATTCTTCTGTAGCACCACGTTTCAAATGCTTAAATTTTCTTTCTTTGTGGTATTCCTAAAGTCCATGTGCTCCGCAGGATAATGTATAAACAATATTAAACTGAATACTGCAAAAGCAGAGAAATAGTATATTCTTTCGCTTTTTCTACTGTTATTAAAATTCTGTACGAAATGTATGCGTGCATATTTTTCAGTTTTGTACATCTTATTTGTCTATAATCGCATAGCATGAGAAGGCACGAGAATATTGGCCTTAACATAAAAGGAGCCGTCTTCATAGACTTTTCCGTAATTATAATTATTTATCAATTGTAGTTGAGCTTATGGCAGTACGTAAGATTTATGTTCATTTTCAATATATTCTCAGTGTATAAGGTATATCATGAATTTTCTACGTTATTTGTCGCTGATTACTTTATGCCTGAAATGAATGCTATCACAGAAATAGGAAATTAAACCAAATTCGGCGAACTCATTAAACATGTTTAGTTTAATTTAATTGTGATGGGACGAATGACCCAGTTGCCATTTCCTTAAGCACATACTTTCGTATTTAATGATTCTTTTTTTGTTTTTTGTCTCAAATTTCGTAAGAGCAATTTCATCAATCGCCTACTTTTGCCCTTAAAAATATTAGTTTTAATTTTGTTTTCAGTGATTCTGATGAACACTTTTCAGCTCTCGGCTTGGTAATATATTCCAATTGTTGACTCCTTTACCTATGAAAAAAAATATTTCTCTCTCCGTTGCACCTGATATCGACTGCCAGTCCACACTCAAGGTCATTCATTACTTTCCTCGCCAGTACTTCCAACACCACCTAGAGGAGAAGGCTCGGCCTCTCAGTTTGTGACGTCACACAAGTCAGGCATAAGCTCCCGTCAGTACGAGTGAAATATTACAGTAATTGTTTTTCCGTTGTGCTACAAAGACTTGTATGTAGATCGTGATGGTACTACTCCCAATTCTTCCACCAGTATGTTACCAAGCGAGTCGCCTCGCACACTCCCATGACACTCTTCACCCTCCTCGTGATCGCCAAAGACTCCCAACTGTACTTCACCGCCTCAGTAACAGATCGTGTTCTGCGGTAATTTCCAGGGAGGAATCTAGCAGCCCTTCTATGCAACTTCCCCAATTCCTTCACTCGATACAGAAAATATGGGTCTCATACTACACCACCACCATACTCAAGCAAAGGTCTGACCAAAGTTTTGTAACCCAGTTCCTTAACCGCTTTGTGGGTTGTTTCTGACTTGCAACTAAACAAATGCTTTTGGTGGCATACGCGTTTCGCCTTTATTCAAGGCATCTTCAGTGCCCTAGATAAACATATATACACATATATATATACAAAGATGTTGCTTTGATTTTTGTACAGTTTTCTAAAAAATATTAAATAGGTACTTACAGTTTTTATACATGCATTAACACGCGCAAGTTCGTGTTTCCATACCAGCTACTCTTTTCACACTATCCCTACTGTCCAAAGTTTGTGTAGGCTGCATTTTAGGTAATTTCAAGGGTCACGAACTGTAGGGGAGGATGGGGCACAATGGAACACGGGGCACAGTGAAACAGAGTGATAATCGTAATCATGGAAGTGTCATAGTGCAACGGGATTCCGGCAGAAAGCGCTGCGGTCCACTCCCAACAATGCCAGCTAATTGTTGCCTCCTACCCAGTTGCGTGCCAGACTTGACGGTGTGAGGTGCTGTTTTTTTGGCTAAAAGTAAAATCTTTGCTCCAACGGATATTCGTCTCCAGGTAAGAGTGATTTTTGTATTCAATCGGCTCTTATGGATTTTCATTGTACATTTATCCCTTAAGCTTTTGTCTGACTTTCGCATTTCTACTGCTGCACGTTCGTTGTAGATACTAGGGGAAATTGAAATTGCATGTTTAGGGTTCCATGAAACAGAGGAGTTCGGGGCACAATGAAACGTTTCATCGAGCCCCATGAGTGTTTCATTGTGCCCCATGAGTGTTTCATTGTGCCCCATGTGTTTTTAATTGTGCAGTAAGTATTTTTTTCCTTTCTTTTTTTCTTCAGAAATGGTGCGAAATCGACAACGCAAAACTAGCAAGGGGCTATTCTTGGAAGATGACATGAAGGCAGCTGTGGATGCAGTCTAAGACGTGCTGCTGAACTGAAGAACCTGAGTCATGTCACTTTAGCAAGATATGTGAAGAAAAGAAAAGAACATGATGAGGGTGGGGAGGAGAATATGAAATATGCGCCTAACTATTCAGTTAGGATGGTCTTCACACTGGAGCAGGAGGAGAAACTGAAAAAGTACCTCATTATGTGCTCTAAAATGTACTACGGCCTACTAGTTCAAGATTGCAGAAAAGTTGCATACGAAATGGCAGTGATGAACAAAATACCATGTCCTAAATCATGGGGAGAAAAGAAACTGGCAGGAATTGACTGGTTTTACGGTTTTCTGAAAAGGCACCCCAAACTCAGCCAAAGAACGCCTGAGGCTTGCAGCTTGTCTCGAGCTACTTCGTTCACAAAACAGAATGTAGATGTGTTCTTTAATAATTTGGAAATACTGTACAAGCAGCACCCAGAATTTCGAGATGGGACAAGAGTGTTCAATTTGGATGAAACAGCCACATCAACTGTGCAAAAACCCCAAAGAATAGTGGCTGAAAAAGGCGTCAAGCAAGTGTGCAAAGCTACAAGTGGAGAAAAAGGAATTAATGTCACCACAGTGTCCATAATTTCTGCATCTGGCAGCACAATTCCGCCAGTCATGATTTTTCCACGTGTTCATTTCAAGAAGCACATGACTCAAGGAGCACCTCCAGGCACTCTGGGCTTAGCCATCCCTAGCGGTTGGGTGACATCAGAACTTTTTGTGGAAGTTATTAAGCACTTCATTCGCCACACCTGCAGTTCTGCAGAGAACCCCTCTCTGTTAATCTACGACAATGTAGAAAGTCACTTGTCCTTGGAAGTTCTCATGCTGTGCAAGGAGAATGGCGTTTCAGTTTTGACTTTACCTCCCCACTCATCCAACAAAATGCAGCCACTGGATGTTGCGGTTTTCGGGCCGTTTAAAACTTATTATAATGCAGCTCTTGACTCTTGGATGATGCAGAACCCTGGTAAAACTGCTTCAATTTATAATACAGCATCTTTTGTGAACACAGCTCATCAGAAAAGCATGACACCTTCCAACATAATTGCAGGTTTCAAAAAAAGTGGGATATATCCATTTGATCGAGATATTTTTACCGAAGCAGACTTCTTATGTAAGTATGTGACTGATCGACAGCCTCCTGCCATTGTGGATGATCAACCAAAGGCAAATTGTTATGCTGTGCCAAGTGATTCGCTCAACGTTTCCCTCCCTCAAGTAGAAGAAAGAGCACGTTCAGACCACAGAGTCATCGGTGTCCTAGATCCAGGAGCTGGTCCAAGTCATGGTTTCCTATCTCCCGAAGATTTTCGTGGCTATCCAAAAGCAGGTGAACGAAAAACTGATCTAAAGCATAGGAAGAAAGGGAAGAGTATGATTGCTACGAGCAGTCCAGTAATGACAGCCATTGCAGAGAAGAAGAAGCCGATTCCAATTTCCAGAATAGAGTCAGCCAAAAGGAAGTTGTATGCAAATCAACCAAAACCAAAGAAGAAAAAAATCTGGTAAAGAAGCTCCAGTTCATTCATCAGAGGATGACGAAGAAGATGATAGAGAAGTTGAATACGCAGACACGGATGACGACATGGACATAGGTTTAGATGAGGAGTTTTTTCTGTTGATCCTGACTGTTTTGCAGAATTGAACCGTCTTCCTGTTTTAGGAGATTATGTGTTGATTGAATTCAAGATTAGAAGCCATTCAAAATTCTACGTTGGCCGAATCACCAAGATGAAAGATGATGAAGGGGATTACGAGGTCAAGTTCCTAAGATATCGGAAATGCAACACCTTTATCGAGCCTCTTGTGGATGACATAGCTGCGGTTAATGCCGAAGACATAAAGATGCTGTTGGAAAAACCTTCTGTCTCTCAGGGCACTAAAAGACAAAAAGGTTTCATCTCATTCGGGGTTGATTTTGCCAATTTGAACATTGGCTAAACGTAAAAGGAATTCTTGTTTGTGTTTTAATAAGATCACTTGAACTCATTTTTCTGTTCCAGATACCTATGTTTTTATTATTAATTCAAAAAAATAAAGTTTTTTGTGATTTATAACGTTTTTTTTCAACTGTTTCAAAGTACCCCTTGCCCTGTTTCATTGTACCCCAGGCATGGGGCACAATGAAACAAAATTCATTTGTTTGGAAAATGGCCGCTCATGGTCACATATGATTTCTATAATAATGTTTGATGAATTTCTTTCATAGCTTTGATCCTAAGGTAACAGGAAAAAAATTAAAATGTTGAAAAAATAAAGTCGGTTTGGGAGCTATTGGCAAAACAAACTTTTGTGTTCCATTGTGCCCCACCTTCCCCTATATAAAGTTTTTTTGTTGTTGTTGACATCCAAAAGTAGTGAGCCAAAGATTATGTGTTGTCGAACTATTTCTTATTTTGAATCTGTGGTCAATAGCTGGGTCTGTTCTGTGGCGGTATGTTTGATTATAGTTCCTTAGCTTCTCTGGTCGCCGGCCTCGGTAGCGTAGGGGCCAGAGTGTCGCCGGTTCGAGTCCGGCCGAGGTCATGGGTGTTTATTTTAAACTGCTTAACGTCTCTTAACAGCGAGGTGTTTTAGAGAAGGGAAAGGATGGGGGACAAGGAATGGGAAGGAATTCGGCCATCGCCGTCTGAAGGAAGTATCCCGGCATTCGCCTGCAGTGATTTGGGAAACCATGGAAAACCCAAATCCGGATGCCCGGACGGGGATTCGAACCGCCGCGCCGTCCTCCCGAATGCGAGGCCAGAACGCTAACCGTTACACCACCACGCTCGGTATGGGTGTTTAGTGTACGTGTTGTCTGTATGTCATGTCCATCGTGTTGTGTCTAGAGCCACTTGGAAAATAATACACTGTGAAGCAATGAAGAAACTGAAGTACACTGGATGATTCGAAATACATTTGAGTTGGTTGTATGGCTCCGAAGCAAAAAAAAAAAAAAAAAAAAAAAAAAAAAAAATCTCTGATACATCCTCATATCACCCTTTGCAGCAAATAAATGATTTTGAAAGTTTTTCCTACCGCCGAGATATTTACACTTCAAGCCTTCAACAAGGAATTCCTTCCTCATCATACGTGACTCGGTCTAGGGGGGTAGGGGGGGGAGGTTGGGCAGAGCGTTCGCTGGGTTACGCGGCGAGGGGAAAAAAGGGGGGGGGGGGTTCGAACCAGAACACGTAGCTTGTCACAGTTAAAATAAGGTGCAGAACACACAACAGCAAGTGAATATTTATTTCCGTCATTTAACTATCTCCGTACGTAATTTACGATAGTGTGACCAGAGATAACAGTGCAAAATGTCTTCTGGAATCAAAAAGGAAAAAAGCTACGGGACACGAGGGGAGCGGATTGAGGTTAAACCCACGTCGGGCTGCGTGGGGGGGGAGGGGGGGAGTCATAGCAGCTACGTAGTGTATGCACGCTCCCTAGCCACCACGAGGGGGCTTTCATTAATTCCGTGAGGTGTTTTTCTGGAATCCCCCCCCCCCCCACGTGACGGAAGCGCAATGGCGCGTGAGGTTGTTGATGCCCCGCGGTGGAGTGGTGTTGGGTTTTGAGCCATGGTTTCTGTTGAGCCGTCTGAAGGCGCATTCCCACGATCCCTTGTAACGAAGGCGAGACGGGACGGGACGGGACGAATACTCAACCACACGCCATGGGAACAGGGCCGCCTCTGCTAGCGGAGACGAGACGCAGCTACCCACTCTGAGTCGGTAAACATCACAGGCGTATGTAGCGGTGCGCTGTTGCCATCGGTTTGCAGCAGTGGTGCGCACCCCTTCTGTTGCTGTAAAGTGCTCTCTGCCAAACGACACTAGGCAACGTGGTGCGGAGGTGGCGGCGAGGTAAGCTAGGACTAACCTGCGGCCCGCGGTCGTCCCTACACTTCGGCTAATGAGGTCCCGTCTCGTCTTCGTTACAAGGGATCGTGGGAACGCGCCTTGAGGTGAGCGATCAGATAGAATCATAGCGAGACACGAGGCGTCCCGTGCATCGCGTGCACAACAAAGGCAATGCAGAACACAGGCTGACATTCCTCCCACTCGTATTTGGATCTTCCACGACACGCGCGCCTTAAACTAGTTCCAACTGGAACCCACCCAACAGCATAACTCAAAAAGATAACTTGGGTATGTAGGGGGGGAAAAACACTGTGTACAGCTTATTGCAGGTTTCCTGTGCAGGAATATTGGTGCTTTCCTGCTTCATATTCTAATTGGTCACTGTGTTCTTAATTGCTACGAATAAAAGGCAAATTTTTTTTTTTTTATTATTTTTTTTTTTTTTTTGTTGTCATAAGTGTGTTTATTGCTTTGATGCAATCCTCCATCCCTTCCTATCTTGTGCTAACCTCTTCATCTCTACATACCCCTTACAACCCACGTCCTCTGTTATCTGCTTCATATATTGTAATCTCTGCCTTTTGCTACAGATTTTAGCTCCACTAACAAATTGACCAATGCCGCTTGTCTTAAAATGTGATCTACCATCCTGTCAGACTCTTCCACAAAATTTTTTCCTCGCCCATCATTTCTAAAACTTGTTCATTTCGTACTTCATCTGTCTGCTTAATTCTTAGCATCCTTTAAAATAGCACCAATTTTCTTTCTTTCTGGTATTCCTAACGTCCATGCTTCGCTACCATAAAGTTCTGTGCTCCACACGTAGAGTTTTAAAAAGTTCCTAGATCAATATTTGAAACTAAAAATTTGTTATTTTAATGGAGGTTTTTTTCGCTAGTCCCATTCCACTTTTAACATCATTCCTAATTCGGCCATCAGCTGTAATTTTACCTCCTAACATAATTCACTTACTTCTCCTATGACCCAGGTTAGCTTTTCAACAACACATTTCAAATGCTCCAATTCTCTTGCTTTCTGGTATTCCTAAGGTCTATGCTTCACGTCCATAAATTCTTGTGGTTTGTACGTCTAGTTTTAAATAAGTTATTTCTTAGTCCTAGATCACTACTTGAAATTTGAAAAGTTTTCTTTTTCGATAAGGCTCTTTTTGCTAGTGTTATTCTGCTTTTAACTTCATTCCTTCTTCGGCTTTCATTTGTAATTTTAGATACTAAGTAACAGAATTTACTATCTTCTCTTTTTGCACCTAAAGCTACGTTAAGGGATTTTATTTATTTATTTGTTACTTTAAAGGCAGCCACTTTAGTAAATTCTCGTCCAAATTGCAACAAACTTAACCCAAATAAAAGCACTAAAATTCACAGTACGCCATGGTCACCTTCAAACACAAGCATTAAATTTTTTTATGCCCTTTCTAGATCAGCTGACTTTGGCGGCAACGTTACAGCCCTGAATCTCAACTGGTGAGAAACAAGATCAGTTTGAGTTAGATCCTGACCTCGCGTTGTAAGGGTCCCCTGTTCGATTCTAGCCTTGGGCATCTGACCGTATTGTGTTTTCCCACCATAGCGTCTCCCAATAGCACGACCTGATACAATAGTTACAACAGTATAAATTCGAGCTGTTTTAATGGTCGCAGACACCAAAGACAATATATAGAGGAGAATCGGGTAATATGGAATACCATTTATGTTTTGTTGTACAAAATAGTAATGAAAATAATTTAACACCTGAAACTAAAACCAATACAACCTTCAACTTCTTGTGATAACATATATCTAATAACAAGCTGTCAAAACAGATTTTTTTTTTAATTAGTAAAATTTAGTTTTAAAAAATTGTCGTTTGATGAGTAATTTGGAATAGAAGGTTTCAAATAACGTAAACTATCTGGAATTGAGATAAACGGATTTAATGATCCTTTTTAGTCAACATCATCATCATCTTTGTTGGATTCAATAGCTTTCGCTTCTTTCTTTTTCGGCTATTCATAAAACAAAACATAATTAATAAACTAATTCAGAAATATTTACTTTCTCAATTGTTATTTTCAATCAATATTAACAAAAATCGTATTACCCTCACTTATATTTTATTAAAAATGTATTTCAACTCAGTAATTATTTTTTGGGTTGTAGGAAATACCACAGTTTTATGTCTGGTTTTGTGTAATACTAAGTATCTCATTTTACCCGAATCGCCATCTTGGACAAAATAGGCTTGAGATATTATAAAAAAAGATGCCAGCCAGAAAAGAGAACTGAACAACAAACCATCACTCTTTTAGTACACATTACACTAAGACTAGCGATCAACAAAATAAATATAACATTTTATATATATTTTAGAAAAATTATCTGCAAAAAATTCTCGAAAGTGGAAAGACAAACTTTGTTGGATAGCAAACACAGTTCAACTCCCAAATGACCGATCTTCATCACAAAGCATCATAGGAGATTTGAGCAGCAGTTGATGGTACTTCCACTATATAGCAGCATTCGGCAGAGGAGAAACCTCGGTATTCCATATTATCCGACTATTCCATATCACCCGAGTCTCCTCTATATACAGGGTGTTACAAAAAGGTACGGCCAAACTTTCAGGAAACATTCGTCACACACAAACAAAGAAAATATGTTATGTGGACATGTGTCCGGAAACGCTTACTTTCCATGTTAGAGCTCATTTTAGTTTCGTTAGTATGTACTGTAGACTACTTCCTCGATTCACCGCCAGTTGGCCCAATTGCAGGAAGGTAGAGACTCTTCGTGCTCCTATTGTGGACGGCTGTGATACAATACGCCATTCTCCAGGGCTGCATCAGCGCATCAGGGATTCCATGCGACGGAGGGTGGATGCATGTATCCTCGCTAACGGAGGACATTTTGAACATTTCCTGAAACAAAGTGTTTGTAGTCACGCTGGTACGTTCTGTTGCTGTGTGTTTCCATTCCATGTTTAATGTTATTTGAAGAGAAGTAATAAAATGAGCTCTAACATGGAAAGTAAGCGTTTCCGGACAGATGTCCACATAACATATTTTATTTGTTTGTGTGTGAGGAATGTTTCCTGAAAGTTTGGCCGTACCTTTTTGTAACACCCTGTATATTTTTTAAATTCACTTTGATGAGTGGATCCATACTACATATTTCTGGACGTTGTCCTCGCCTGAAGTGCTCTAGTCTCTGTGGATGCACAGTAATCCGTAGGGGACAAGCCGCGCCTCGGGTCAACGACTGACGTGCGGGGACCGGCGGCTTTACTGCGGAGTGGTTAGTCCCGGATGCCACCTCAAGGTCGACTGCGTCCAGAGCCGCGGCGTTCCAGACACCTGCACGCCCGCAGCACAGAAATAGCCACCACGCACTCATACATGCGAAGCCAGCTCTGGCAGTCTGACTACACGGCCGGACCGAGCTTGGTGAAATTTGACAGGGAAACATTATTTATCATTAGCGAGGACACACCATACTTTTTTCGGGATAAACAACATATTTTGCCACAAAATTTTTTGAAAACAGACCGGGCTGTGAGAGAGAGACGGATAGCGTGTGTTGTGTTATATTGTCACTCAGGCTTTCTTTCTCTCGCAGTCACTTTGTGTGTGATGTCTTCACGAACAGACTCAACTTGTCGCATAGTACAGACAAGATCTTGCGCTGCGCCAGACTATTATTTTTGTTTATATGTAGTTAGCTCGCCAGTTACCAAGTCTCAGACGCTTTATATATGTTATCAAAGGACAGCAAAACCAAAAAAACGTTGTGTACAAAACGGTATTGACATAAGACGTCCCCAGAACAAAACGGAACCAATGCATTCGTCTTCTTGGTTCTTTCACTACATTCATTAGCCCTTCATCCATTCACTTTACCTTCTGTGTCCTATCTTCTGTCCACACGTTGTTTTTTTCCCCTATTTTCGTGCTGTTGTCGACTCCAAACAGGAAAGCACTGAGGGCAAGGATCTGGAAGGAATTCGGCCATGGCATTTGGAAGTGATCCCGGCAAACAGAAATCTGGCTGGTGGAATTGGGATTCGAACCCGCGTGCTCCCATAAGGCAGGCCCCACCGCGGGGAGGGAGCGACGCGACCTTCGGCAAGGTCACCGGAGGTTGCGATTAAACTGGCGAATGCTGCGAGACTAAACAGCCACGGCCGTGCGTTTATGGCTGTTTACTTTATGTCTTCCGGCGCCATAATCGCCCTTAACGCTCCGGCATGAGTCCTTAGGACTGGCAGGTGCGGAATCTAAGTCCTTGGTACCATGTTGGGACTAGTTAATAGTCCTACCCATATTCAGCTGGAAGACATTACTCCAGAGACCCAGCCCCCAGAATGCCTACTTTTCTGTCAGTTTCAGGAGCGATAACCTCAAAATGAGTCTGATACGAGCAATAATTGAATTAGAATTTAGGATATATAATGTTTTTTGCAATATCCCCCTCCCCCTGAAAGGATATTTTTGCCTGACTAATAACTAGGGGCGAAGCTGCCAATACAACGTAGGCCTGTAGTGTTAACTGCTTCACAGTTCAGATAGTTAGGAGCGTCCATAAACCACGTAGCTCTCAGTTTTGGTCTCCTGTGATCCCCCCCCCTCCCCATCCTCACGTAGCATGACGTGGCTTTTGTCTCTACCCGCAACCCCTACCAGCCCCCGTGGCACGTAGCCATTTTCCTATTAATCCCAAAAGATATTTTTTACTATTTTCATCTTGTCAAACTATCCTAAATTACATACAGAGATAATTAAATGACGGAAATAAATAGTCGCATGCTGTTGTGTGTTCTGTACCTCATTTTAACCGTGACATATAATATGAATAGAAAGCTACGTGGCCTGGCTCGAAACCCCCCCCCCCTTTTCCACGTAGCCTGGCGTAGTTTTGCAGCCACCCCCTCCCCATCCCCCTTAGACCGAACCACGTAGTTTATGGACGCTCCCTTACGAGAAGATGAAAACTACCAGTGTGTTTACTGCGGGCATTTTGGCGAGCAAAAAGTATTCAATCAGCAGGGAAGATAAGATGGCGTAGCCCAGGGTATCCTCCAGGAATAGCAACGGTTAGTGAGGAGCTGAGGATGCTTTAACAAGTCGAAACGTCATTTCAGATATCTATCTCAACATGTATTTACGGCGTACAGGCAGCACCATAAAAAATAAGGAAGTAACAGATACTACAGACAGAAATACCTAAAGCTGATAGTGCAATACCCTTCTGGTCAATCCACAAGTTCGGTGGGTTTGCAACTTCCCTAGATTCAGTTCCTTGAGTCATCGAGGTGGTGGTTACGGCCTAATAGCACAGTGTCTATTGTTGCACACTGGATGGGAGTGGTACAAGAGGCAAGGCGGGAGTCTAGGATCCATCCCCTCTAACCGAGGTATTGGAGTAATTTCCTACAGTCACTTAAGGTAGGTTTCGATTCCGACAAGTTCCCGGCACATGTCGCGCAAGTTGTGCCCGGGCATACGCTGCACGTAATTGTTCGACTGTTTCCAGTTCCCTGGGACATCTGCAACATTAGTAGAGTGGTATCGAGTGCTAGACTACAGTTGTAGTTTGTACAGGGAATCAGATACAGTGTTTCCCAGTTTCTAGAGTGGGGTGATTTGTTGGTTCAAATATTTGAGCGAAACTGACAACTCAGCTACTGCAGCTTTTGTTGTAATGGCAGGCGCGTACTATGAACTGCTTAAAAAAATAAAAAAACGAAAACTTTTTTTTTAGATCTCACCCTTCCAAAGCCGATTACACCCCCATCTTTTCAACGAAATACCCCCGCCCCAGCGTCGTTTCGGGGCATCCACAAATTACGTGAGGTGTTTTTCCGGATTTCTGGACACCCCTCCGCCTTGGTGAGATTTCGTGAGATTTGGCCGGACCCCCCCCCCCCCCCTCTGGTGAGATTTGGTCCATGAGAAACCCCCCTAGAAATCGTCCTGGAAACTTTTTGTAGACCTTTATTCTTTTTTAGGTCTAACCTTCACCCCCCCCTAAAAACGACTTTGGCGCAAGTTGTAGACCTTTTTTTTTTAGCTCTACTGTCCAAAATGTTTTCGACAAACCTCACGTCAGATTTCCGTAGACCCCCCCCCCTCCCCCTTGGTGAGATCTGGTGAGATTTCGCCGGCCCCCCCTTTCTATTTCACCTCGCGTAATTTATGGATGTCCCCTTTGTAGACTTTTTTTTTCAAAACCTCACGTGATATTTCCGTTGACCCCCCTCCCCCTTACTGAAATTTCGCCGGACCCCCCCTTCTATTTCACCTCGCGTAATTTATTGACGCCCCCTTAGGGGATTGGGGATCTCATCTCAAAGGGGGGAGGGGGGGCAAAAACACCTCGCGTAAATAATGGACACCCCTAAATCTAAATGGTTAAGGTCACGGGGTTCCTGCCGCTTCCCGTAGGATTCGCGGAGGTAAAGCTCCGCACTCCCTGCACAACCTTGGCACTAGAATGGATGTGACGGCGTCAACGCCACGCTGCGGCCGATCTTCACCTTCCCTCCCGCGGAGTTATCCACGGTACTCATTGGATGGCAGGTTGAGGGGACCTGGGCAGCGGTTCCCGACGTTCAGCTTCGTGGGGGATCGAACCGCGGTCACCCGGGTCGCAGTCAGACTCTCTACCGCCTCAGCTATGCGACCGCCCATATCCCAAATAAACGACTCATAAACAAATAACTCCTCCTGTTCACGACTGCCCTGCATCTTTCCTTGCCCACGGCATACTCCTCTCATACGCCTCAATCTGTTCACTTTCTTTAGTGGACGAGTATACGAAACAGCAGACGTCACACAAACCTCGAACACACTGATCTGCAAGAGCCGGAACTCTTTCCCAGAGGAGCAACACAATCTGTGCCGAAAACGTAAATAGTTCGCGCAGTGCACTGGTAGAGACCGACGGAGCGGATACCATGACTGGAGTCAGTGCTGAGGATGCCTGCGGTTTGAACCGAAACGTCGGCACCGCCAGAGGCAAACCGAGTGGAGTCCCGCGCGCAGGTCTCTGCTGTCCGCTGTAATGGCAGCGCAAACAGCCGCAGCTGCGTCGTGTTGGCACAGGTGCGGCGCGCTGGACGGTGACGGGCAGCGGGTAGAGCTCCAGACCCACCTCGCCGCCCTCGGCACAGCGAGCCAGTGCTCGAAAGGGGGCGTCCATTAATTACGTGAGGTGTTTTTCCGGAATTCCGTACCCTCCCCCCCCACCCCTCTGTTGAGACTTTGTGAGATCTGGTCCGTGACACCCCCCCCCCTAAAATACCGCCCTCGCAACTTTTTGAGACCTTTTTCTTTAGGCCTCACCCTTCCAAAAGCCAGTTACACCCCCACTTTTCGACGAAATACCCCCCCTAAAATCGCAGTTCTACAGTCTACAAAAATTTACCAAAACCCCCCGGTAAAATGAAGTCAGACTCCCCCTTCCCCCTATGAAGGACCTTGCAATTTTTTTAGACCTTTTCTTTAGCTCTCATGATCCCAAGGGTGGTTGTACCCCCCTAAAGTCGGTATTTACCCCCTAAAATGGACTTTCACGTCATTTGCAGATTTTTTTTTTTTTTTTTTAGATGTACCATTCTACAAGAATTTTAAAACCTCAAGTGAGATTTCCGTGGACCCCCCACCCCCTTGGTGAGGTTTCTTTAGATTTCGCCGGACCCCCCCCCCCTCCCTATTTCACTTCACGTAATTAATTTCCAAATTAAAAAAAAATCCGTTTTAGTGCTTCGTTTTTCTAATAATTTATTTTTTAACTACTTTACGTCTCTCAACAGCGAGGTCTTTAGAGACGGGAAAGGATGGTGGCAAGGAATGGGAAGGAATTCGGTCATGACCTTTTTAAGGAAGCATCCCGGCATTCGCCTGGAGTGATTTGGGGAAACCATGGAAAACCCAAATCTGGATGCCCGGACGGGGATTCGAACCCGCGTCCTCCCGAATGCGAGGCCAGAACGTTAACCATTCACCAACCACGCTCGGTAACAGTGTAGGTGACGTACAGCGAAGTAAAAGACAAATCTAGTTCGTGCGTTATTCGTTTAACAAATGAAATGAAGATGTCTCGAAAAATTACTGAGTTTATGGCACTTGTAAGGACAAGTAGTGGTGATAAAAGTATTAGAAGCACCGGCAAACGAGGAATGCCAGAAAATGAAGAAACATCAGCCTCTTCTCAGCTACTACCAATAGGCGTGCTCTGACGTCACGCAATCCAGGGGTC
Organism: Vandiemenella viatica; assembly: GCA_031002005.1. Lineage (NCBI taxonomy): Eukaryota > Metazoa > Arthropoda > Insecta > Orthoptera > Morabidae > Vandiemenella > Vandiemenella viatica. Next base: position 155,487,288 of record CM061918.1, read on the forward strand.
AGCAAGCAAGTAACTTAGACCAAAAACACTTAGTAACTCACCAGCTACTGCGCCTACCGAAGACCATTGTGTAAAATTCAAAAGTTATTCCAATAAATACAATGAAATCAAGAATTATATTGACCTATTTCACAATTTTGGTATATAATATATAGGCACATTTAGACCTATTTACAGATTTAAATTCTGTTGGAGTAGGTTGTAAGCTATAAAATCTGTATTTTCATAATTATAATATAGTTACGCCTGAACATTTTCACTTTACCCCTGAGTCTGGAAGTTAGGAGTAACAAATACGCCTGGATTCATAAACGAATTTCTAGCACTGCTCATAACGGAAGTCATCAATGCGGATGCGGAAGTCGAAAAATAAATTTATAATTATTTAGATTTTAATGTTTTATCAAAAATAAATTTAAAATAAAAATAAGTATATGTTTTACCCCAAATTCTATTTTTTTTTTATATAAGGGAAGTATATTTCCATATAATACTGCCATGTTGATTTATTTTTGCGTCATCTTTCAACAACAAACAACGTGGGATGATTTCACAAGTGAATTAAATTATTAACATAATCACGCACGCATCTAAACACCAATCTTATTGATGCGACGAAAGGTAGAACGAGAAACAGCCTTCAGTCACTAGAATACAACTTTTATTCTATTACACAACGCGTTTCGGACCCTGTGGATCCATCTTCAGGTGACTATGGTATTTGTACTATGTATGTGAAACTAATTATTCAGCATCTCGTCAATTCTGGTAAGTTTTCACGATGTTTTCATATTTAGTCTTCTCTCTCAAAATAAAACGTGTTCACGACACTTACTTGAAATCATTTTTCAGCGCAGGAACAAACTTTATTAGGCACGAATCTCGCTTAAGGAAAATTTAAAACCAAATATAAATACCATAGATATTTGAAGATGGATCGACAGGGTCCGAAATGCATTGTGTAATACAATAAAAGTTGTATTCTAGTGACTGAAGGCTGTTTCTCGTTCTACCTTTTGTCTGATTAATACAGTCACGTCAATATCAGCTCTAAAGTATAACAACCATTCAACCTTTGCAGAACACTTACAAGAACACAGCCACCACCCAACAAATATTGACTCAGACATGCAAATACTCACCATAAGCAACAACAAACCACAAATACTAACATTCCAAGAAAACTACCACATACAAAAAGCACTAACAGAAGGAAAACGAATAATAAATGAATACACATCCAACACTATACAAAACACTGAAGCTAGAGTAAAATAGAAACATCGACACAGAAAAACAACAGTAAATAAGGACATACAAAACCACAACTACTGAAATCATTTATATTTGAAAAAACCGCCAAACAATGGAAGACTGAAAAAACAAAACAGCACCGCATAACTACACAAAACTCTATGATTAGTAAACAAAACAGAACGGCCATTTGCAAGTAATAACAAACACATAGTGCAGTGCAATAAAGTGTAGTGTTGTGAATCTGAAAAATGAAGACATTTCCCACGAAAAATGCAAAAGCACTGATGCTGAGAATGGAGCTAAAAGAAATGCAATAGACCACAAAAATGTAAGTAGATTATAAGTTAGATAATAATTGATTCCACTGTACCAAACACAACCTGCTTATAACTTTTGTACGCAATTAACAGAAAAAACCCGCTGAAGATACTTCTGCAAAAGAAGTGAAACGCGTACGGGAGACCGATAAATACAAAAAAGACAAATTGCTTTGGCGTAATTTATTTATTAATATTATCAGCAATTGAGGAAAATGATCCACAACATCCACATATTAAGTTAAATTTGTCATGCGGACTTCGTGGTTCGACTAATTCAAGCGTCAAGCACAAGGTGAGAGCACTTCTTTTTTACTATTCGCCTCGTCTACGCCGTCGTCATTAGAGTCGTGTTGATAGCACCCCCTCCTGATCAGCGTGTAGACTGCTACTAGAGCTGTAGTCCGGCTGTGCAGGTAGGGAATGCCACACAACGGGACAGCGCGTCCCCTGGCGCCGCGCTATTGTTCGTGGCGACACAACAGGTAGTTTCCAGAAACATCTGCCGGTCGCACTCACGGCGGGGTGAGGCTGCGTGTCTCAACTCAACCCGTCTCGCCGCCTTGCAGAGCACCGGAAATGACGTCAACCGACGATCAATAATGACACCGACTCACTTCCCGCTGAGCATACATTATTAATTTCCACTTAGCCTCTCGCACACATTAATCGCCACAGGCGTAATAACCAAGAAAATTAGTTAAACACGGAACAAATATAATCTTTCCGATTTCAAACAGGTATGTAATAAACTCAAAGCGAGATGAAATGAATTTTTTATATTTATTTATTCATTGAGGCCAACTACGACCACGTTAAGCCTTTGTGCATTTGGCAGCGAGTTTCATCTTCTTTTGGTCCCAGAACTCCTTCATTCGTTTCGACTGCGCCTGTTTGCGCTCCTCTGTCCAGAGTGTACCGCGTCTTCTGTTGGAGTGTTCGTCTTGGCTTGTCCCACTTGTCATTAACTTCTTCAGAAACATATCTCTGTTTAAAGCATCTTCTGGTTCTAGCCCCATCAAATGGAGATCTTCTTTAATATTTACGAACCAGGGCATTACAGTTTTGGGTCTGGAATCAAATAAGTTAAAGATTTTTTTTGTTAGTCTGTTCTCCTCCATTCTTTTTAGGTGGTCATAGAATCGAGCCCGTCTTTTGCGGATTGTTTCAGTGATTTTCTCTATTTTGCTGTAGACTTCTTTGTTGGATTTCTTTTGATGGACGCCATTCTTAAAGTTGGACCCAGAATTCCTCTAATAATTTTTCTCTCTTGTTTCTCCAGTTCTCCCAGAAGTCCTTTATCGGCATTCAGGAACAAGGTTTCAGCTGCATACAAAACTACTGGTTTCAGAACTGTTTCATAATGACGTATTTTAGTATTTTGTGAAAGACATTTTTTATTATAGACCTCTCACGAAGTTTGGTAGGCTATTTCTAGTTTGCGAATCCTTTCCCGAATAGCTTCGTTTGTCCAATCTAGTGTTGCCCAAATGCAAGAACAAGACAAGACTTGGCCAGTCTTGGTCTTGGTCTTGCATCAATACACCTGGTCTTGGTCTTGCAAAAATGCAAGACCAAGACCAAGACTGCAAGACCAAGACCGATTTTGGACAACACTAGTCCAATCCGTTTTTTTATTATTATTTTTTTTTTTTAAGGTCACACCCTTATTCACCCAGACCACCATTTTATGGATCACTGTGTGAAATGCTTTAGACTGATCTAGTGATACACTGTGGATTTGCCTTCCTTGTCATTTTAATCCGAAATGTCTTACGCATACGTGATTATTGTAGACCTTCTTTTCTGCAGTTGTTTGTTGAATAATATTACGAAATAGGTACGCCAATACAACTGTTGTTTGATTTTGTTTATTCTCGAACGCGTTTCGCCACCCGTCGAGGTATCTTCAGGGTAAACAGTAACAATGCACGCTGAAAATCTCGCGTCATCAAAAGAGGTGGGAGGGGGGGGGGACCAGATATTAGATCTCACCAGATAAGGGGGGGGGGGCGAATTGCTGTAAAACACCTCACGTAGTTAATGGAGATTCGCATGAATGTCCTCACCTAAGGCGGCGTCATAAATTACGTGAGGTATAATAGGGGGGGGGGGTTGGTAAAATCTCACCAGGGGGGGGGGGGTATACGGAAATCTCACGTGAGGTTAATTTTTTTTGCACTGTACAGTTAAAAAAAATAAGCGAATGTCGATTTTAGGGGTATTTCATCGAAAAGTGTGGGTGAGACCTAAAAAAAAAGGTCTCCAAAACTTTCGAGGGCGATTTCTTGGGGGGGGGGGGGGGTTCTCACGGACCAGATCTCACCATAGGGGGGGAGGGGTCCGGAAATCCGAAAAAACACCTCACGTAATTTATGGATGTCTCCTAAGGTTATGTTGCCGATTTGAAAACCAGTTTCTTTGCTGATAGACATTTCACACATGGTTGCGTATCAGTACCTGCATTAATTTATCTACCACTGCTGGAGATGTCTCGACAGTGAAGAGAGCTGGCGAGATGCCTGAGTGACTGGTGGCCGATAAGCCACCTCGCCTGCTCTTATCGCACAGCCTCTGTTATCAGCGCAGACACTGAGTGGCAGCCGACACCGCTGAGGTCGCGCAGGGATCAGGGGACCTCCCAGGCCAGCCCTCGCCACCACGTCGCCCGGGCGTTCGATGTTTACCGACGACTGAGTGACCGATGGAGGCGCGCCATCCCGGCTCCCTTCCCACGGCCAGCTATTGATTGCTTGCACAACGAGGCGGGTAAATGTTTAAGACGTAATTTCTTACAAATCGAACTTCCAATAAGAAGTGACTCGTTCCTGATGAACACTTACTTCATCTCTGAAATTCTTTAGGGGGCCCCCATTAATTACGTGAGGTGAAATGGGTGGTGGTGGTGGGGGGCTCGGCGTAATCTCACCAAATCTCACGAAAGAGAGTGGGGAGGGGGAGGGTCGATGGAACTTTTGAAATTTTTGAAAGACAGTAAAGCTAAAAATTGGCCTACAGACGACTCGTATATCGCCTTTGTGGAGGGTATAAGACTGGAATGATGAAAGCTGGATCAAAGGAGAAGGTAAGGAAGAGAGCAATACAGGCAATTTAGAAATGCAAAAAAAAAAAAAAAAATTGCTAGAAGAAAAGTGTGAAGAAGTAGAAAAGGTAATGGTCGTAGGTAAAGTAGATGTTGCATGTAGGAAGATCAAACAGAATTTTATGGAGAAATGAAGAAAAGAGGAGTGAACATTAAGGCTGCCGATGGGAAACCTCTTTTAAGCTCAGACGATACAGCTAACCGATGGAAGGAATACGTTGAGAAACTGTAAGTTGGGGACGACTTGAACAATAGCGTAATGGGGGGTCCGACGATATATCACCAAATCTCACCAGAGGGGGGCGGGGGTTTGGAATTCCGTAATAACATCCCACGTAATTAACTGACGCCCCCTTACTCGACATGCTATGCCCCCTCTGACTTTAGAATAGACTAAACCAGTACTTAAATACTGTGTCTGTTGCTGTCTTATACCCGACAGCGAAATGATTTTTGCGAATTAGGATTAGCTTTCTCAATATCTAGACTGTCACTGTAAATGCTTAAGTAACAGCTCCGTTCGATAACAGGTTGTTCATTCGTTTACAAGGCTTTACCTGTTATCTGCGACTTCATACACGTGGACTTAAATTTAAATATATATATATATATATATATATAGGAAGCTGTAATTTACGTAAATCGTTTACCAAACAACAAGGTGTCGGCATAATATAACGGTCAAGCCATCTACCATTCTAAAACTCAACCTATCTCATTTGCAACATGTTTAAAAACAGTAACAAACTAATGAGTGTGTGTGTGTGTGGGGGGGGGGGGTTAACTATGAGAAACCTACGACAGTTCCTGCGGCTTACTTTTGTTTGTGTTCTAAAATTACATAACATTCTGAGGACGCCTTATGTCGGTACCGTTTTTCACACAGCGTTTTTGGTTTTGCTTTTTCTTGTTAAACCTTTATACAGCCTTTTGTGGGTTGGAACCCGTGAGGTAGTTACATGTAAGTGCTCATCTGAAAAAGTGTTCCCCTGCTCCGGTGCAGCGCAAATCCATATCTATACTATATAATAAGCCGTGTCTTTACGTGAAATTTATGAACAGATCATACACAAGCTGACTGCGAGAGAAATAAAGCCTGAGTGACCGATATAACATAACACACGCTACCCGTCTGTCTGTCACCGTTCGATTAGTTTTCAAAATCTCATGGAAAAAATATGTTATTTATCCCACAAAAGTACCTCACGTCTTTTCTAATGATACATATTATTTTATTAGTGAAAACGTAAGTAACAGACAGAGTTACTTTAGCATTCATGATATTAAGTGTAGATATTTAAAAGTAGTTTTTTTTTTCAGTTGCTCCTCATGGATTAGTGTGAGGATATCACCGATGCTACCGGGATTTGAACCGAGGAATTTCCGACCCTCCTCGACTGAAAAGTTCATTTCCCGGCGGCCCAGGTCCCTGGAATGTGGCCGGACTGGAGAGCCCTGGAGGGAGGGGCACCAACGCGCCGCGCTGCCAACATGCGCGCACCGAAAACACTGCTCTCGCCGGCACGAAAAGCACTAAGGTGTGTCATCAAAATCTAAGGAACAATATCACCAAAACTCTCACCTCCATTCCAGAGGATATTTACAGTTTGGCTTACCTGCTTGTTTAAACTGCAAGGTTAGAAAGACTTAAGGTGGAAGTGTACAAGATATAGAAGCATTTAAGTCCGTATTATACATTACTAGAGGCATAACAACAAGAAAAGTAGTAAGCAGGGCTGCAAACATTCCGACACAGAATACACTGTTGATGCTGCACTGCCAATATTCCGGCAAAGAAATCACTGAGGAGAGTCATGAAAAATCTAGGCGAAAAAGTCACCATATTTCCTACTCCCCTTAATACATAAGCAGCTTATTTTTATATAGCTTTACGCCTCGTTGACGTCGAGGTCATTAGAGGCGGGATGGGACTGCGGACAAGGAATAAGAAGGATTTCGGCCATGGCCTTTTTGAAGGAAGCGTCCCGTCATTCGCCTGGAGTGATTTGGGGAAACCATGGAAAACCCAAATCTGGATGCACGGACGGGGATTCGAACCTGTGTGCTCCAAAACCGAAGCCAAAGCATTAACCGCCCATGCGCTTATTAATCTTATATAACGAAACGGTTAGAACGATTTAAGTGAGAAGATTACTACATTTTGAAACATGTAGTTTATGCTATATACAAACAGCTGCTAACAGAGTGTTAAGGAAAGTAAATACAAAAATACTTGGCTGCCAACTTTTGAAATCGAAATAAAGTATTTATACCGGCACGGAGCGTTTTTGAAACGCATCTCAGTATACATAAGGAATGTATAATAAGACTCCATGAAGACTCTGTTCCAAATTATTTATTCAAAATACTAGATGGTTCAAGCGGGTAATATTTCCCCATGTCCTATTTACGAACCACGGGGAAATATTCTGTCATGAATGCGTAGCTCATATTACAAAATAAAAACCTGTTATTGACACAATACTAAGTAAGCAAAACAAAAAATCATTCGGAGTTACCAACATTGCGGCTTCGAATACAATTGTGTCATAGGCCTTGTTGACGGAAGATAACAATTATCTACTTCAATTGAGAGACAGACCAGTGTTTGAACCGCCTGAGAACAGGCCATGTGAAATGCGACGCCATGCTGTATGAGTGGGGTCTTCAGGATTCTACTGCATGTGACTGCGGTGCTCCTTCCCAGAGTGTGGAGCATATTATCAGGGAATACCCTCTACGGAAGTACGATGGACCATCACAAGACATTTTCAGTGCTACAACTTCCTGAATACCATGGCTGCAACAACTGGGCATCGATATGTGAATGGTACCACGTTCTTGTCGTTGTATATAGTGTACATACTTTTATGTATTACATCAGTTGCTTAGCCATACGACAAATGAATAAAAATTTGCTTCCCACATGTGATGAGCAGTATAATAAGAGAAGACAATGTGATGAATTATTTGTTTAAAATGCTTGTCGATTCAAGCAGTTTACATTTCCTCATGTTCTATCTTACGACCCACGCGGAATATTCTGGATCTATAATACTGTGTAGCTCATACTTTATTACAAATTAAAATCTGCTTCTGACACAAAACTAAGTAAAGAAACAAACAAAATCACTAGGAGTTGCCAACATTGCAGCTTCAAATACAGTGGTGCCATAAGGCTTGTTGCTTGAAGATAATGACTCACTATCTACTACAATTGCGTCACTTATATTTCTCTAAAATTGACTTGGCCCCCTGTCGCTATCTGTTGCAGTAATTTGAGGGGCCTTGTTTTTTATTTTAGCGACGAGTGGAATTTTGTCCCTGACATCTTCCGCAAGAGTGGAAAGCGATGATTCTGACGGGAACAATTTTTGGAACCCCATTATAGATGTAAAAGTCTATAGTTGTTTAGTTTCGTATAGCGATGACGCATGCTTGAAGAATGTTTTTATATAGCTTATCTTCTTCTCTTTAGTGGTTTCCTAGTTGCCGACACCGCGCGTGGTGGGTGAGTGGTTAGCGTTCTGGCCTCGCATTCGGGAGGCCGCGGGTTCGAATCCCCGTCCGGGCATCCAGGTTTCGGTTTTCCATGGTTTCCCCAAATCACTCCAGGCGAATGCCGGGATGCTTCCTTCAAGAGGGCCATTGCCGTAATTCCTTCCCGTTCCTTGTCCCCAGTCCCATCCCGCCTCTAATGACCTCGACGTCTACGAGGCGTAAAGCCATAAGATAAAAAAGTTGTCGAGGACAAGGTCATTAGAGGCGGAAGAGCGGTGGAGGAAGGAATAGGAAGGAATTCGGTGATAGCCTTTTGAAGGACCCATCCGCCAGGAGTGATTTTAGATATGGATGCCCGGACGAGGATTCGAACGCGCGTCTTCCCGAATGCAAGGCCTGAGCGTTAACCACTCACACAATACGCTCCGTTAAATGATCCCTACAGTAAAATACGAGTGCGTTTTGGACAATAACTTCAACCAATTTTAAAGGGATAAAGTATTATGTACAAAATATGGATGCTATTATTTATCGTGAAATCACAACCCAGGACGACTGCGCTTTGTTACAAGACGATATTACGAAAATAATTGCGTGGTGTAAAGATTGGCAGTTGGAGTTAAACGCTAAAAAGTGCCAAGTCATGCGTGTAAGTAAAAAGGTGACACCATTTAGCTGTGAATATACTATTAATGGCACTGTCCTTAGAACGGTAGATTCCGCTAAATACCTAGGGGTAACAATTCATAATAATTTGTCGTGGAACGAGTATATCGAGAATGTAATTGGGAAAACAAATGGTATGCGTCGATTTCTAGGTCGTAAGTTAAAACAATGCACTCCGGACGTTAAATTGATTGTATACAAGTCACTAGTACGTCCTCACTTAGAATATTGTTGTTCTGTATGGGGTCCCCATCAAAAGGGGTTAATGGAGGCATTAGAGATGGTACAAAGTAGAACCGCCCGATTCGTGACAGGTATATATAGTTGGAGGGAAGCGTAAGTGCTATGTTGAAGCAGTTAGGTTGGGAACACCTGGAGCACCGAAGGCGTTGCTCTCGACAGAAGCTAATTGAAAAATTCTTGACTGACGTATTTCCGAATGACAGTAAACAAATATTGATACCAGCAATATTCATATCTAGGAATGACCACGAAAATAAGATAAGAGAAATCAGGGCCAGAACCGATTCATTTCTGTACTCATTTTTTCCACGAGCGATTAGGGAGTGGAATAGAAAGGATTACCGGGCGAGTAAACACAAAGTCGGACAGGAGTAGCTTTCGATAAAGCACTCCGGCCATCCTGATCTGGTTTTACCATGGTTTTCCCAGATCGCTCCATGCGAATGCGGGGATGGTTCCTCACAATAGCCCATGTGCGCGTCCTGCCATATCCCGTATATCCCTTCCAAACCATTACCTTCCCGGATAGGTGCAATGCACCCTCCGCCACACACTTTTAGTGAATCGCGGAGTAATAGTAATAGTAAAATACTGTCGCGTGTCATATATTGTGTATTGTTCGAATCCCGGTCCGTTTTCCTCCGAACTCTAATGATACTGATGTCTACGAGATGGCAGGCAGGAATGGAAAGTGTTTTCCCGCGGCCAGACGGGAGGTCTAGAAACCAATGAATGAACGAAATGTTCTCGCGTCCCGACTCATCAGTTCTGCGAAGGAATGCAACGATTCGGCGGTCGAGTGCTCTGTCGCCATCGTCCAGTGACGTCAGGCGACAGTGGCGACCGTGACCTTGATCGGCGAAACGCCGTACGCCGTCAGTCACCGGATCGCGGAGACATTTCGGTCGGCGGATTTAAGCGCTGTTACGTTGGCACACTGAGCGACTTTTTGTCGTTTTCGTTTCCGACACGGCCACTTGGCGGCGCCCTCCGCGCGGCCAGAATTAGACGGTCGGCACTTATTTTTCTCTTTCACCGAACAACGTCAGTGGCTGCTGCTTATGAACGGGATGTGCCCACGCGCTGTACCGCCTTCACTGTGATTCCACGACGTCGCCTCGCAGAGGCCTCCCTCACGGATCAACTCTCGGCCCGCCGCTGTTCAGTGCGATTTCCAACACACACATTACAGAGGAAAGCAAACCAAACCCTCACGCGGGTCCCAAGTCGAACCCCCACTTTATTTCTCTTGCATGGTGCTGCTTTTCCAGCATAAATTTCAACGCGTAGCTATAGAAAGAAATACTGTGTTTCCAAGTTTGCAGGACTGGGTACAGACAAGAAAGCATTATTTGTGCTTGCAGTAAGAAAGAACATTTTTTGCAGAGTTGCATTTTATAGTGTTCTAAAGGGAGACGGTAACATTCTGCTCACTATAGTATCTTTGACGAATGCTGTTCTGTATCACTGAGTCATTCGTTTACTTTGATATCTACCCAACATTCTTTTTAAATACCTGAAAGTGCCAAGCCAAAGACGTCCTATGTAGGACCCCACAGCATTCCCTAAGTCGGAATCCTCCATAAATCACATTAATATTTCGACAATGTTTTGAAGTCATTTTAAATGCTGTATCAGGTGGCCAAACAAAAAGAAACCTTGGTGACAAAAAGTTGTGATCTTTGTCGTTAGGGAAATAAATTATTAGTGAAGAAACATATCACTTTATTCTTAGATTGCAAATTATCAAATGTTACGAATGTCAAATAAGCCAAATTGTTTATGCACATGCTTAGATGCTAAAATAAAACGCTTTCATATTTTAAAAAAAAACTGATAGACTTTTCTGGTAATTTTATGTATATCCTTAACAGGGGTCCAACTTTTGCTACATTTTTCTCAGAGACTGTTTTAGCAACCATTTACTAAAAAAATTAATTTAAAGATTAGATATTTACTAACTTCTGTCATGCAGACCTTTCGAAAACATACCAAAGAACGTACTCCATTAAAATTAAAGGAAACTTAAATTAAAGACGAGACAGATAAAAACAAAAGTGGGGGTACGACTTTGGTTTCTTTATTTCACGTGAAGATGAAAAGCTTGGAGATGTGTGTGTATGTGTGTTTTTTCCCTTTCTTTTTTGCTTCAGGGCCTTTTGAAGGAAGCATCCCGGCATTCGGCTGGAGTGATTTCGGGAAACCAACGAAAACCCCAATCTAGATGGCTACACGGAGATTCGAACCCACGTGCTCCCGAATGTGAGAGCAGAAGGTTAACCGTTCACCCACCACGCTCGGTTCAGAGGTTTGAAGAAAAGAGAGTGAGCAATGAGGAGTTAATAATATAAACATCCCTTACAAATGAGATTCTGTAGCACCTCTCAGGCTGGATACAAGGAAGAAAAATAATACAGGCAAGAAGACATTGTAGGACCACAAGTTTCAGGGTTGAAAAGAAGATCAATAGAAAACAGTGATGAGATGTGGAGAGTAAGAAAAGGGTGCTGAAATAGAAATAGGAGTTACACTAAGATGCCATGTGCCACGCTGTGGGCATACGGAACAATACGAGACACAAGGAAATGGATGAGGAAAGCAGAGCAATTATCAGACGAGAGTTGAGGAAGCAGTTCAAATTCAGGGAACGGAAGGAGATGAGCGGAACGACTGTCAGAAGCAGAAACGGCTAATGTTGTTGATTATGAAACTGGATATTACCACTCTAGCCACAGGGAGTGAAAACAATAACTAAAACATGAGAATATCACAGAAAGAAGGTTACTGTAGTGAATAAGAAATCCACAACACATGTATTTTTTTAAACTGCTTAACGTCTCTTAACAGCGAGGAAAGGATGGGGAGGCATGGAATGGGAAGGAATTCGGTCATGGCCTTTTGAAGGAAGCATCCCGGTATGTGCATGGATTGATTTGGGAAACCACGGAAAACCCTAATCTGGATGCCCGGACGGGGATTCGAACCGCCGTCCTCCCGAATGCGAGGCCAGAACGCTAACCGTTACACCACCACGCTCGGTTCACAACAAATGTACAGATTAGGTGGAATGATATACCAAAGGAAACTGGCGGCGAATCTACCTTTGTAACAAGAGACCGGAATTATTTATATTTGTATCAAGAGACGGGAAATGAAAAGGCGCATATTGGTGATGAGGCGTGGAAAACAATTGGCGGGAGAGTTACGACAGGTGCATAGAAGGAAAGAGATGTTTATGCCCACAAGCTGGCACTCGATTTCAGGCACAAGGGTGTGAAAAGAAATCCTTTCGTAGGTAAGGGTGTTAGGGATTGGAATAAATTACCAAGAGAGATGATGTATAAGTTACCAAAAACGCTGAAAGAATTTAAAGTTGAAATTTGTAGAGGGCAAAAGTACGAGGGTACAGCGAAGGCGAAAAGTATGTGTTTAGGGTAATTGCCACCAGATCGCGCGCGCCATCGCAATTAAATTAAATGATAAACCCTAGGAAACTAGCAGCGAATTTAGCTTTCTCATAAGAGACGGGAAATGAAGAGAGGTATTGAACGGGCCAAAAAAAATTTTTTTTTAAAATTCTAAAACAGGGGTGGCCAACCCGCGGCACGCCTTGAACATTTTTCGGTCCACGAGGTTCATCACACTTTTATATTTCATTTTTAGTGTTATATATTTCTTTACAATGTGCATTTAGTATAATTATTATGTATTTTTACATGTAAGAATAATAGTAAACACAATAATAACTCATGTTTCAATTTTTCACTCCAAAAAAATGTCTCTAGTAGGGATATATAATTTTATATGCGGCCCGGGGAGTTATGATGCACTTCCAAAGTGGGCCGCAAGATTATTTGGGTTGGCCACCCCTGTTCTAAAAGTATAGGCCTGCAGTTTGGGAAAAACCTTCTCAAAATATCTCTGTATACGGTGTTCTAGTTTGGAGCTAGCAAGCCATTGGATAGTTACAACGACGAACAGATTAGAAACCAACTCTGTGAGAGATAAATGGATAGACCACTTAATAGAAACGGCTGTTTCTTGAAAATATTAACGAAGAGAAATCCTGAACATAAGAACAGTGTGTGTGAGACAAGTATTAACTAAATTATTAAGAATGTTGGCTGCATAAAGGAGGCGTTATAGAAGAGGAGAATGTCTTTGGATCTGCACGCCCTTTTGATATGGCTCACCAGCTAATACTGGTTTCCACGTACTCTTCATCCAGTACTGCAACCGTATCGCATGCAAATCTTATCCCGTCTCCAGTCCAGATGATTATCGCATCGTTTAATTGCCAGCTTCGAGTTCTCAGCACATGTTATAACAGCGCAGTTACTGCTGCAGCCTCCCTGGTAGTTCCGTGACATGTGTACCTCACGGATCAGTTCTTGGCCCTCTTCTGATCTAAACAGTGTCGTTTAAATGATCTGAGATGGTAGTCAGAATATAGATCTTTTTCTTGCTGCTACCGCGCGGCGTGCCGGCAGGACGCGGGTTCGAATCCCCGTCCTGCCGCCCAGATTTTGGTTTACCAGGTTTCCCCAGATCATTACACATAACATAAGTGCCAGGTCCCCATAAAGGCCACGGCCTCTCCTGCCTCTCATGACCTCAATGTCGACGAGACCTAAAACCACAAGCAGAAAAAAAAAGAATCCTGGTGCAATAGAATATATAGAAGACATGTGGCTATAAAATCTTTGAGATAGCATACGTTGCTCTGAAGTAAATTAACAAATGTCAGAATTCAAATATAGTGCCACTGGGGTTGTAAACAAACGACCACTTCAAAATATCACGAACAATAAAGACAAGTTCAGTGACATTAACCTTAAGGACTATCGATCGAAATATTCAGCCATATTTAGTATACAAAACAGAACAAAATGCCGATTCCACATTTTAGCCCAAGAATTTTAAGCATATTTTATGGGAAACTTAAAAAAAATATGTAGAACTGAAATTTGGCACAGACATTCCTTAGCACCTAACAACCAAATCCTGAAAAGTCGACGCCTCTGGAGTGACAGCGTCATAGTTTTTTTTTTTTTTCAGGTCAAAAGGGCTTTAAAAGGGCCTGTGTGCCAAATGAGTGTAAATTTGTTGCAACATTTGAAATGTCAGCGTTAGTAACAATTTATTGCACCCTAGATAATCGTAAGAGGCTAACCACTCCATGAAAGTGTAGTATCGGCCATAATTATTGCATAAAAGTACAGTACCAACCAAGGCCGTGATTCATTACGTGAAGGGCTGAGGCTAAATTCTCGTGGACTCAGAAAGTATGCGTTTGCGACCCAATGTTTACTAAACATCTTTGTCTTATTTTGATGCATATTATCACCTCCTAAAATATTTTACACTTTTTTTTAACACCCTGTATTTTTAATTACAACATTTTATAGCAACTCTCTGTATTAGTCGATTACAACACTTCGTACCAGTTTTGTTTTACTACTAAAACTCTACCACTGACTGTCTCCTCTACACCCATTTATCGAGTCCTTCCTTTCGACTGCTCTTCACACTACCGCACTCCTTGTTGCTGGTCATTATTCCCCGTCACTGCGTACCTTTCTTAAACACACTCTGATATTGAACAGAAATTAATTTTTAAGTCGTCAGTCTTTCGACTGGTTTGATGCAATCCTCCATCCCTTCCTATCCTGTGCTAACCTCTTCATCTCTACATACCCCTTACAACCCACATCTTCAATTATCGGCTTCATATATTCTAATCTCTGTCTTCCTCTACAGTTCTTACCTTCGACTGTTCCCTCCACTAACAAATTAACCAATCCAGTACGTCTCAAAATATGACCTACCAGCCTGTCTCTTCTTTCTGAAAGCTTCTTCCACAAACTTCTTTCCTCACCCATCGTTTCCAAAACTCGTTCATTTTTTACTTTGTCAGTCCATTTAATTTTCAGCATTCTTCTGTGGCAACACATTTTAGATGCTTCAGTTTTGTTTCTTTCCGGTATTACTAAAGTCCTAACTTAATTAACAATAATTAATATTAATAGTACAGCAACCACTCCACATTCGCCGAACATCTAATAGAAAATGATCACTCACCAAAAGACATTAACACAGACATGCAAACAATCACATCAACAATCAGAGACACAACACCATCACTTACAAGAAAACTACCAAAATAAAAAAGCAATAAAAAATGGCAAGCAGGTACTGAATGACCACATAGACCTAACGAACCAAATGCTGTTCAAACTCGTAAATATAGGCTAACCGTACAGAAAGTTGCACTCAAACACTTACAGAAAATTACAAACAAAATAGCAAAATATCACGCTCCCACGCAATTTCAAAACGCGCTGTCGGCGCACCGCCACCTTTGACATTAAGAAAACAAAATGGCCGCCGTAAACAAGTGAGTAGTAACAGGCGCAATGTTTACATCCAGTATGTAGCAGCCATGGCTTTAGCTCGGAGACATGCTTTGGAGAAAAAACAGAGATGTGTGGTTACGAACCTGGAAACCACTAATGTAAATAGTAAGTTGTAAATAATCAGAAAATGTTTCAATTTAGAATTAGGTTAAACATCATAGAATAAGTTTTGTAATACTCAATGTAAAATTTTAAAATAGTTTCGCCGCTGATGATGCCTCGATGAGAGGCGAAACGCGTACGGCAATAAAACATACAAATACAGTTGCAATGGCGGTTTTTTTTTTATCAATTAGTTTACAGAGCATCTGCGGAAACATGGCATACAACAATGGCTTTAATATGAATTATCTTTGCATCCATTTTCATGTTGCTACAAAAAAATTTAGCGTCGTCATCGGCCTTTTCCGTCTGTTGTGAAGAGTGTATTAGTTTGTATTTTCGACGTGAGAGATTGGAGTGCTGAGTGTTGTGGAGACTTCCCACGGGAGGCGCAGAGATCAACCGGTTGCAGGCCGCACGCTGATCCCCCCCCCCCCCCCCCACAACTTACTCTTCCACTATTCTCTTCCACTGCTTTCTTTTTTTTCATCCTCTCCCGTTGCCGTCCCTTTCATCTTCTTACGCTTCGGCTGCGTTAATACATTACGGACGGCAGCGATATTTTAACTGCAGTCAGGTGGCTGCTTCCCACGGCGGGGCAGTCACCCCCGTACGTCATCAAGACTCTGGAGGCACCACTACCTGCTAGCCATGGGGCGGCTTCCGCTGTATGGCGCGAGGGCGTGCAATATGGTTCGAATGCGTGGGTGGCATTTTAATTACTTACATATCACAAAAATTTAAATCAAGTAAAGGTCTGCTGCAAGGATGCCCTATGTCACCAACCCTATTTAAAAATTATATAGATGTTAGTTTGAGAACATGGTCTCAAAAGTGTAACAGAATGGGTTTAGAAATAATAGATGGAAAATACCTACATCATTTACTATTTGCTGATGATCAAGTCGTCATAGTACAAGATGGTGAGGATGCAAATTACATATGTAATCAACTGTCAAAGGAATATAAAAAATGGGGCTTGAAGATTAACTACAAAAAAACAGAATATCTTACTAATGATCTGCATGAATTGTACATTGATGGAATAAAAATTAAAAAGGTAAATAATTTTTGCTATCAATTTTACAAATAGAAGGAAAATCGAATATGGAAATTAATAAAAGAATTACTAATGGCCGGAAAGTAATCGGGATTCTAAATTCACTTCTATGGAGCAAGAGTGTTATGAATAGAACAAAAAGAATTATATTCAAATCATTATTTGAAAGTATAGTCTTATATGGATCAGGAAGCTGGACAATCAAACAAAAACACACCAAGAAGCTGAAAGCATTAGAAATGGATTTCTGGAGAAGATCAGCAAGAATATCAAGAAAAGAAAAAGTAAGGAATACCGAAATAATAAGGCTAATGGAAGTGAAAGAAGAAATGTATGAAGTTATAGAACGAAAAAGACTGGAATGGTATGGCCAAGTAAGAAGGATAGAAGAGACTAGGATACCAAAATTGGTACAGGAATGGGAAGTTAAAGGAAGGAGGAAAAGAGGACGGCCCGTGTTTACCTGGCTCCAAAGAGGGCAAACAGCAATGAGAAGACTTGGTGCAGAAGAGGAAGATATACTCGATCGAAATATCTGGTGGAATATTTTGAGAAGGTGAAGTCAAGATCTATGTTCCGAATTCTTTATTGTTGTGTTGGAGAAAAACCTCTGTAGTGAGGAAAATCTCTCTTAATAAAATAAAACACATAGCCTACTTGGGTATGCTGATAACATTGTCTTGTCAGCGTAGAAGAACATGAATACTGCGAAATTACTGAATGGCATAAACAAAAAAATTAGCAGGATAATTTGAGCTAAAAATAAACCGAAGTAAGACAATAATAAGGAAATGCTGCAGGAGAGATAGCAATAACAGTATATTAAATACAAAAATAGGATCAGATATAGTAAATTTACAAACGATATCCAAAGCAAAACAATCTCAAACAGCAGAATATAACTCTATCGAAAAGAACCTTCTTCGAAAACACAAACACTGACCTAAGACTCAGAAAGTACTTTTGATAAGTGAATATATATGTTGGGGTGTAAGGGTTTTGGGAGAGACTATACTAGCCTTTTCCAACCAAATGTCAACCTCTCCTTCCCGTGGTGCACCCTGTTTGCACGGACGAGGCTCTGGCGACTGAAAGATTCCCGGTATAGGGAGTCACCCACTGCTTGCCAACGGCCTCCGAAAGGAGGACGGAAGAGTGGGGAGTGGTCCAGAGCACCCTCTTGCCCTTGGGGTTGAAAACGGCCCCTAAAGGCGGATGAATCAGATATGATCAACGGTATGGGGATGCAGAAGGCAACCACTGCATTAAAGGGACCCAAAGGCTATCCCGAGAACATGTAATCCTCTCAAAAGACTGATGATGATAATATATATATGTTCATTCTGGTTATCTTAAAGCCCAAGCATCACTTCAGTTATGCGTTGCGGTCCATAATATAAATATCTGTGTGTGGGTGTGTGTGTTTATACGGTAAAAGTGACAGCGATACTGCTGTTAGGCAACTAAAATAACATCGCAAAACCAGGCAGAAGGGCCAGAAAGAACACAGAAACATAAGCTTGGTCAGAAAGAAGCAAAATTAATGCATTTGAAATGTGGTACTACAGAAGTATGCTGAAAATTAAGTAGACAGATAAAGTATGAAATGGCGACGAAAGATAAATGTGGATGAGTAGGGAAAAAAGAGATATTAATTGAATAAAACAGAAATGGTCGTTTGAGCCACTAAGCAAGCCTCCCCTTATCAAAAATCAGAAACATACAGAGTTCATGATAACTGAAATAATGATATCAGAAAGTGACAGACATCTGAAAATTTCCTTAAAATATAGTAATAGGAACTTCCATTTAGGGACATACCAGAAGAATCAAAGTAAAGGTATCTCCAAATCTAATACAGGTTCTGAAAACTTATCGACTGGAAGTTCTGTAATGGAAGGCCAACTTGTTTACGATGATAGTCTTGGCAATTTCTCGGACTCCGCTATGGATCATTTTATGTAGGTAACTATTGAAAATTCGTACAAAGATATTCTCACCGAATTATACCAAATATGTGTTTGATATACAATATTAAACTTGTCAGTCTTATGGGAATAAGGGGGATATAGAATATATGAAGGCAGATAATTGGGTTGTAAGGGGTATGTTGAGATCAAGAGGTTAGCGCAAGATAGAAAGGGATGGAAGATGACTGATGACAGCAATAAAAAAAACACACACACACACACAACTTTCACTGAGGGCTTAAAACGTTGAGTTTTACGTCAATGAAGGCGGCCTATATTTTATTTTTATTGTATTACTTTGGAGGGTGAATTGGTAAACTGTACCACTTTTCGTCCGCATAATAATGTTTTATTTTTCTTTATAGTTTTGCGCTTCATCGACTTCTACGTCATTAGAGGGGGAAAAGGAGTGGGGGCAAGGAACGGGAAGTAATTCAGTGACGGCCTTATGATGCTTTCGCCTGTAGCGATTTCGAAAAACCCTGGAAAAAAAATCTGGATTACTCGACGGGGATTCGAACCCGCGTCCTTGCGAATACACCGCCAGAGCGTTGCCGCTCACCGGCCACGCTCGGTCGATTAATGGTAATAATTTTAAGCTCTTTAGCCGAATGGTCAGTAGTCAATTTGGAAGATTTAAATCGACGATGGTTTTGCCTCCGTAAAAGCAGCACGGAACTGCTTTCAGAGATCAAAAAACCGCGATGGTGTGGGAAGTGATTGTTTCATCACGGCTCGTTAAGCGAGGAATCAGATGCCCCGGTTGTCTGGTGATTCCTTAAAAGAGTTCCCGTGTTTGGAATGCGTCCGTCCCGCCTACACATTAGTGCACGCACGACCCATTACATACAGCGGAAACACGTTCCCGCAACAATTTAAATATTTTTCATAATACGAATCAATTCTTCGAGAAAAAATAATTATTTCGCTGTGGATCTCGCTGAAAGGAACAGGCGAAATTAAAAGAAATGCAGATATATTAATTGATAACTGAAAATAAATAAAATCTTACTCTCTAATAATACTCGATCAGCAAATATCGACCTCTCCTTCAATTTTCATCTCCACTTACACAGTACAACACACATAGCTCTTCCTAATACTACCATCTTTGCCTTCGCTCTTTTTCTTCGGCTGTACCCTGTAGTAATAGATTAATTAAATGTCTCAAAATGTGACTTTTAATTACATCTTTTCCTACATCTACAAACTCCTAAATTCACATTTAACTACGAACGCATTCGTTCGACACTTTACTCCAAATAAAAGGTCCAACCCTTTTGGAAAATACAAAGTCGCGAACCCTAAATTTACTTTTCTACGGAATGCACGTCGAAAAAAATCGGTGTTTACCGGAATGGCTCCAATTTAGATCTTTTCTCCTAGTCCCCGCCATTTTAATGAAGTTTTTCCGTGGCCTTGTGAAGTTATTAGGAATAATATCATTGTTATAAGTCTATGTTCGTTAACATCGCATTATAACTGTACAAATTCTAATGGTCCCGGCATATCTATGTTATATTTCCTGTACCAATGCCATCTATATACTGGTTACTTAATCCATGCAATAACTTTGTATGCAGAGTCCAGTTTTAGTGAAGTATTTTGTTGATATTTATGACGTCATGGTGGGTGCTAGACCATCTATTTTCTGTAATTTTGTTTATCTCTATGAATTTACTCTCAGGATCTCTAACACTACTGGTGCTCATATCTGAGAGCGTTAATTGTTGCCAAAAAAGAAATGTAAAATTGATCTTTGCTCTGAAATTAATTAACTTCTAGTCTGTAACTAAATACATTGATACCTTTCTCATCATATGTAGGTACTTTGTTTTTCGAAGTAAATTTTAGTTACAATGTCTCTGGCACACACAAATGTCAAAGAAAATCACATTAAGGTCTATAGACAGCATAACCTAATTTATTATTGTGGATGAATAACCATCTAGAAAATGGCGGCTACAAAATCTCAACGAAACCTAAAGCATTAGTTACTTCAGAAAAAAAAATTCATATCGAATTGGCACCTATTACTTTGCTCGCACGATATTGCAAGCGAATATCTTCATACGATTATGCAACATACTAACTGATTTTAAAAGTACTTCCACTCAAAAGTAGAACTAAGAATGTAACCGGACGTAAATGAGTAATAAAATAACTTAGAGCAATGCACTCACGTAGCTCAACGTACTGTGAGGTTATAGTAACAAAGATTACATAACACAATTAATCTCAAAAACTATTTAGCAACATATTTAACCGAAAACGGTGTAATCTGACAAGGAACAAACTGAAAATGTAGCAGTATTCATTTTGTCAATTGAGCTAAGGACTACGTTGATGAACACATAAAAGCTTCAGGATTATGTATGCTGAACATCTATATAATAATTTTTTTCAGCCTTTATGACACCTCTAGGATCAAAAATTCCACATCTACCTATCTTTCCACTGATTCTCTTCTTCTTCATTTCCGTTTGTCCTCTACGGACCACGTGGTTCTTAACTCTGGTGAGCTTTCCTTTTGAACCAATAGTCTCTTCTCTATTTACTTTTGTTTTTTAATTCTTCTCCACTGTTTTCCTGGACCTGTCCATTTCCTCAACTACTGTTCGATTAACATTCGTCTGACCTTTCCTTATTTGTTATCTGTTTTAGTACGGATACCCTTGTACTTTTGGCAAGAAATCAATGTCCACAGCCTTCAGTATTTCTCTCCCAAATTTGAGATTCGTACAGCCGAATATTCTCAACTGTTGCTTAATACATCTTTTATTCGTTTTTCTAGTTATGTCTAGTTGTACTGTTCTTGGTAGTATATCCTGTTTGCTGTTCTCTGACCGTTACCGAACCCAAACACTCATGTTACGTAATTTTCCTGTTTTATTCTCACTTGTACTTGATCATTATTTGTCGCCCATAATCGATGTATTTCCTCACACAAAAATTCATTGCAAATCCATGTTTCTTGTGTGCTTTCTCCAATTTTCTCATCATGTATCCAACGTCATATTAGTCGTTGGCCATTATAACTTAATCCTACACAAATAACAGGGCTTTACTGCAATTTTCTTTTACGTAAAAGCCAGTTGGTCGAGCCAACCCATTTAGGCATTTCTTGAATAATGTGTGGAACAAGGCAACGTTACTGTTCAAGTCCTCTAGTTGGCTGGAAAATTAAAAACTTGAATCCGGTACAATGAAATAGTACTTCTGATAATAGCATCCTTCACTGGAGGAAAGGAGGAGGGTGAAGAGAGTGCTGGGAACGTGCAGGGCATATGTTGGTGATGGGGCTTGGAGGGATATTGGTCAAAGAATAAGGAATAGTGCATGGAAGGGGAAAGGCGACCATGACCACAAGCTGGCGCTCGATTTCATGCATAAGGGAGGGGGAAAATTTTCTTTTGTTGAAAGGGTGTCAGGGATTGGAGCAAATTACCATGTGAAGTGATGAATAATTTACCATAAACGCTTAAGGAATTTAAAATTTGTAAACCGAAAAAGTAAATGGGGGAGGAATTTAACACTCCAGTTATAAAAGATTTTAAAAAAAGGGGGGTAATTAAATGACTCTGGGGATTGCACTGGAGCATTGGCTCCATCGCAATTAAAAAGTAATAGTAATAGATTATCGGAATTGCGTGGTACTTGGATTTATACGTCGTTTATATTTGCCTGGAGCGCAATGTTTCCCCGAAGTCGATGTAAAACAAACATGCATTGTGCAGTGGACGCGTTGTGAGGCGGAAAGTTTTGAGCCGAGTCTGCAGCGAGGCAGCAGAATGAAAGCCTCGACAAACAGGTTGGGCAGGATCCGGCGCGCTCTTTTTGCTCGCTGCGGCGCCCTCCCTGTTATCAGGCCGGGCCTCCTTTGTTCGTGAATCGTGTCCGGTCCACCTCTCTGTAATTTCCATCCCGACACAAATTCACGGCCTCCCTCTCGTCATATCGTTATCTCCGCTTCCCCCCCCCCCTCCCCCTCACCTTCCGCCCGTAACCGTCCTTCTTAACCCTCGCCGCACGCCGATTGACTAAAATGAGAGGGGGAGGGGGGGGGGGGACGAGTGGCGCCTCCATCATAAAAAAAACTAACTACCGCCAGGCGCCAGCCAGCCGAGCGCAAAAACAAACGACGAGCGCAGGGCGGAACCGCCTGTTGGTTCATCTTTGGTGACACATTCCAGTCCCTGATAAATGTTTACTTCTCTATTAATAATTTCAATTGCTTTTTCTCACCAGTGCCATTTCGCACATACAACAGTGTTGTTAGAAATCTAAGACTCCTGTAACAAACATCTCCGATCATTAGTCACAGATGTAAAAATGATATCTATGGTATCCCTCAGTACTATCGATAACCTTTATTACGAACTTATATTGCGCCAGAAGTCAAGTCGATATGTCGTATTACGCAATAAAGTAGTTTATATTACATACTAATAATTTCAGTTATTTTTTGTTTGTTTTATGTAAGTTGAATTTCACGTGTACAAACATGCTGTTATAAATTTAACGTAAGATACATCTGCGACTATTATTCACAGAAGAATGGATAACATCAGTGGTATCGTTGCTTAGTACTATCGAAAAATCCTGTTGCGAACTTATGCGACCAGTATTACTGTAATCAGTTTGATATTTCTCACTACCGATAAAGAAGACAACAACGTAGAGAAATTGTAACAGAGCAAATTGGTCACTTATTTAGACAAGTATTTCTCCCAGAAAAAAATATTTTTGGTAGTTGTATCATCAGCTTCATAACTGATTCATCAACAAAGCGAGTAGCGTATCTAAATGTTTTGTAACACCAAGTGTTATAGTTTAAAACCTTTTTCTTAATGTGCTGGTGATTATTTGGCTTAAGATATCCAACCACTGACCAATTATAGGTAACATAATGCTTATAAAATGATGATAACCTCACTGTGACGTTATAATACGTAATGCCTCATGAGCTTTCCGCTCCCTTGTCGTCGGTTCAAATCCCAGTGCACTCGGGTTTTTAGGTTCTGTGCTTTGTTTATAACAGTACGTTAGGTCTCCCCGTGGCTCGGATACCATGTGAAACTGCAGCAAATAAAGTTGAAGACCGCAATAATTTAACGCTCTGTTGGCAATTTTCCTACACAACATTTTCCTTTCTCGTACCCGCCCACTTTTATTCTATGCGAATTTCGACATTAAATTCTTTCAGCGTTTTTGATAAATTAGTCATGATTTCTCTTGGTGACTTATTTCAATCCCTGGCCCCCATAATTTCGAAAGAAAATCTTCCCACACCCTTGTGCCCGAAATCGAGTGTCAGTTTGTGGTCATGGTCACCTTTTCCCTATAATTCGCTGAAAACACGATTTTTATAGTATTTGATACCATGCAATCTAAATCGGAACAACTGCGTTAATACCAATGTCTACTTCGCGATATATCTATCAACTGACAGAAAAAGATTCTTAATCTGTTTCATATTGTTGAACCAACTACAACTAAACCAAATAATTATATTAAACGGGTTTATTGATCATATAAGACTTGCCACTTAATGTGTTTTACCAATTTCGTTTTCGCAGGATACAGGTGCGTGCGCATGACACGTTAATTAAAACGTCTTTCACCGAGGTAGCTATTATATAATACCTGTAGCAGCCGCTAGTTGGACCACGAATTGCTGTAGTTTGTTATTATCTTTGCCTCCAGCGAAATGGCCCACAGATATGTCGCTGCGTGACCTTTCAGAGATAACACATTAACAGAGCCATAACTATTATTGATGAATTAATGACCACATTAAATCGCAGCCACGCAACTGGTAATAAAACACAAGTCAAGGATACACTTTGAATTGTAATATCTGCCGAAGTGATAACTTGTGGAGGAATTTTCAACACAACACATGCTGTGACGGAGGCAGTTTTGAGACAAGGCAATTCCACAGACTTGATTACGTTTAACACCACTTTTCCACATCCCCTTTCTTATCATCCAATAAACACCGATTCGAGACATAAATCGTCTTACGGAAAATATGAGGGCATTCTTTTGAGAGATTTTGTCACATCATAAATAATGCAGCCCACTGACATCTCTTGTTCAGCAAATAATGTCCCTAGTAATTGTAAACTGCATATATCCAGTGTTTAAATAATCATTGTAAACATTTAATCTCACGTTAAATAAACACTACCATCGCAAATATTATAAAAGTCCAAGATTACATTGAAAAGAAACATCACAAACTATTTAAATTCCCTGTTCTTTAACATTCACATTATTTTATAATTAAAAACAGCTTTCCTTCGGATGCATTAGGTTAATTTATTGGGCTACGATTTCGGAATCGTAATAAAATATTGAATCAAACTTCACTTCTGTGATAGCCATGGCTAATTTTCTAGATTCCGGAGTCTTTACAAATTATCTCAAAACTAAACTTCTTCAGAAATGAAGAATGATAGAGAAAAAAAATGGTCAAACTTCTGAATAGTTTAAATTTTGTTCCTACGTGTACTGCAGCAAAATGTGGACATAAGCAGTTTGCAATAATAATAAACACATATCGTTGAAGAAATTGTGAACGGAAAACAAAGCTACATTCAGAACATGTTTCTAATGTTCAGTCCGCGAAAGACTGAGGTGTTGTAATATACAATCCAAAGATATATTGAATTCAGTCTCTGAATGTGAGATCAGGATCAAATGTTTATTTTGTCGGTTTTGTTTAGTGTTTGAACTACCTTCCATCGCCCAATGGAATTGTACCTGTTCCAAAGAAAAATGCCGCTAAGATGACCTTTGCAACCGACATCACAAAAAGAAAAGAAAAAACAAGATTTCATTCTCTACTTATTATTGCGTGGATGTTATTGGTGCGGGGATCATATCAACCTACCCTATTTATAGCTAAATGGGGTCTTTTTTGACTGACGTAACTTATTTTTTGTTTAACTACTTATGTTCATGTCATCTTTCTAATGTTGGCTGACTGATTTTCGCATATTCTCCGTAACTATTTATCGATAAGACTGGTGGCGTGAATCGTATCGTTTTTATTTAAATTCTGGCGAAATGGTCTCACAGAACAGTCCGAAAATACTTTGACAGCTAAAACTAAAAAAAAAAAATTAAAAATAATGATAAACTATTAATACCAGACCAAATGAACGTGTCTATCTTTCTACCGGGTTCCATCGCAATTATATTCAATTGAATAAAATGTAACTACATCTACATCCATTCTCTGCAATCCACAAATAACGTGGGTGGCAGAGGGTGTTTTGCACACAAACTGACCCTGTGCATTCCAGCCTCGAATAGCATTTTCTCTGTTGGACGTACCAGACTTTTGTATGCTATTTCTTTTGTATGAGCCAGGGGCGTAGCTACTATGGGGCTAGGCGGTGCAATGCACCGGGGCCCCTACGCTCAGGGGGCCCCCAAGCATACTTCAGGGGGTCTTCACGGCAAACTGGCAACTTTTTTTTTCGTTGTACCGTCGTCTAAGGGGGCCCTCACTGCTTAGGGGGGGGGCAAAACCACTGCTCAGGGAGCCCCCAGCCTCAGCTCAGGGGGCCCCTACCAGCAACACAAAGCAAAAAAACGTCGCCTATCTGGCCTAAGGGCCCAAAATAAATTTTTTGCACCGGGGCCTTTGTTGACCTAGCTACGCCACTGTTATGAGCGTTGCAATTCTTCAAAATACGACTAATGATTCGATTTCAGGCAGAAGGGTGTGGGAAGATTTTCTTTCGTAGCTAAGGGGATCAGGGACAGGAATAAATTACCAAGAAAAATGATGAATAATTTACCGAAAACATTGAAAGGAAGAGAATTTAAAGTTGAAATTTGTAGAGGGCGAAAGTAAGTGGGTACAGGAAATTTGAAAAAAAGGGGGCTGCTGTGCAAAGTACGGCCAGTAAAAAAAGGTATTATTTCGGTATTAAAACGTCACTAAAGCACTCCTTAGGCACTAACATTCACGAAAAAAGTGCAATAAAAGGCGATAAACAGAAGTAATACAACGCAAGCCGATGGGTATCAGCCATCATCACCGTTAATGTGCTCTTCCTCATGTTGATTTTCAAGGAACGGTATAGGCGGAGGGTACGGTTAGGTTTAAATGCAGCCTGGACCAGAATTACGATTAATATTCCGTAGTGTACATTGAATTTTGAGTAAAGAAGGTGGCTGCCATGCCGAATTCTTACTATAATGACGTCACAGGCGGCGCAAGACGCCTATTGCCGCCGTCAGTAAGGGAGAGTGCACAAACCACGTGGCTAGTTCGTCCGGGGGGGGGGGGGGGGGTTGACAGAAAGCTACGAAGCTATTCATTGTAAGGGAGCGTGCACAAACCACGTGGCTAGTTCGTCCGGGGGGGGGGGGTTGACAGAAAGCTACGAAGCTATTCATTGAAGTTATTTGTCAAAGTTAGGTACCGAACACTCAACAGCATGTGAATACTTATTTTCGTCATCTAACTATCTCTGTATGTAATTTTGGGATGGTCTGAGAAGAGAAAACCGTACAAAATATCTTCTGGAGTCAATAAGGATAAAAGCTACGTGCCACGTGAAGGGGAGGGGGATGGAGTCGAGGCAAACACCACGTCAGGCTACGTGGAGGAGAGGGGGGGGAGGCCACAGGAGGCTACGTGGTTTATGGACGCACCCTAATGTGCGTAACCGTATGTAACGGCGCGCATTACACCTTTATTATGTATTTTACGACTTTCGGGTTCACTTTTCCTTGAAGAGTAAGTGCCAAGGAAGCAGTTGACCGGTTTTTCCACCCGAATCAGCAGTATTTTCTACAGGCCGTACTTTGTACGGTAACCAAAATCGGTGTCTAGGGAAATTGCCACCGGAGCCTGCGCTCTATGGGTGTATCCAGCGAGGGGAAAGGGGGGGGGGAGCAGAAGAAAAATCAAGTTGTCTTCAGTACGCTTCGACGAGTGAAGAACTGGCCCAGGAGCACTATGGGAGAGGAAAGATTGACTGGATTATGCCTGATGAGTGTGCATCGAAATTTCGCGAAAGTACACAGTGAGATATTGACATATTAAGTAACTGAAAACTTTTCTGAGAATACGAGACGCTTAATGTTTACATAAGCTATAACTGAGTTACGATCTTGATTAACTGCATACTAGGTCCTCAGATTACTATGTTAATCAATAATAAAAATAGTTTCATCAATAGGCTTGAGTTTTATTTTGTAAGAAATCGTCATATTTCATTTCCCCCACCCCATTTCCTCGAAAAAAAAATACGAGTTGTCCCCCTCCCTCTCCCCCCCCCTAGTTCTGATCCTGCATACGCCCTTGCTGCGCTCACTCGGAGTCAAAGATAATCTAGAATTAGCTTCGCCTACGAGGGCTCCTAGTTTGTATATCGTTGCGTCACAGAAGCGGCCGCTGCAGTGCACCCAAGTCAGAGATAGTATGGTGTGGCGTGTACTCACCGAGCGGGCAGAGCCTACTCCAGTGGAAGGGGTTGGCGCAGCGGTAGACGGGATCCCTCGCGGCTGGGCAGTGGGGGGCGGGGCGCACCTGGTCGGCGGCGTCGAGGTCGCGCCAGCGCCAGGCGCGACAGCACAGCGCCGCGACGTCGGCGTCGGCCGCCTCCACGAGCACGCAGGCGTCGTCGGCGCCGCCCACCGCCGCCGCCATCAGCTCCAGCTGGCGGTCAGAGAGGCGGGCCACCGCCTGCTCGGCCGCCGACGCCTCGACGGCATCGCGCACCAGGCGTCTAGCCGCGACGGCCGCGCGACGTCGGCCGCGGCCGAACATCGCCATCAAGCAGCATCCGCATCGGGGGGCCAGCACGTGCTCGCAGCGCACGCATGCAGGCCGGCGCAGTATCTCTGCGGCCCGAGTGCCTTGCCTGGTGCGTCTCCGCGGCCAAAGACCTCCGCGCAGCAGCTCCTCTTCCAGCAGTATCTCTGACACTTTCAACTGTCACGCGAAACGGCTCTCAACTGTCACTGCCACAACAATACTGCTACTCACAGTCTTCTGTTCGCGAATGTGTGCGAAATCCGTTAAAACGACCTCATCTGCATAGACACTAAACTTTAATACAAGGCACGTAAGCTTAGGAAGAAAAAACACAAAAAAATATACGTGTGCAACGTCAGTCTCAATAGATTATCTTTTTCACTGTAAATGGACGGCAAAGTATACACAGTTACAAAAGAGGCAAGCCCGAAAGCCCGTAAAGCTGAGGCAAGACTGTTTCTCGATCCCGATAACTGTACGCGCACCGGAACAATATCGAACTCGGCGAAGATCGAAGCGAACCGAGACGCTCGATCTCCGAGTAATTGCTGACTGATAATCGCGAAAGTCCTCCTTCCCGTGCCTCCGCAATGTTGTGACGTCACACGATGCTGATTCTTGGAATAGGCCTGGAGTCTGTAAACAACTGCACGCGAAGATGATATACAAATCTGCAGTGTTTACTGCCCGAGACTGGCAGTGCTCTGCGAATCGTTACTTCCCTTCGTTTTTTTTTTTTTTTTTTTTTTCAAGGAAACGTTGAACGCTGCAACAAAAAAAAAAAAAAAACGATCACAGACTCAGATAAGCGACTGAATACAATATGAAATAACACAAAAGTAAATCTTATTTGAGTTACAAAAGTGTTAAAGGCATAACCAGACAAATTAGTAATTTATTTGCTTAGACATCAATGACATTAGTAAAGAAAGAGTCATGGATTGCATTTGCCAAAACAGAAGCAGCGAAATTTTTAATATTTGGTTTGCAATGATAGATGTGAGTATAAAAACTGTTCATTACCGATAAACCAAAGAAGTAAAGCTATAAAAAGCTATGTTAAAGCACCTTTGATAGTTGCCTCATAACACAACGTTAATTACAAGCCGAAAAATAGCCAGATAACAATGTAGATAAAAGCGCAGCTCCATATCAATAGACTTGCCTGGCTTAGTCACAGCATTAAAATTCCGAATACTTACCCGTCATTAAAACTTATATGAAGCGGAAAAATTTCCTGTTTGCTGAAATTTATTACAAATATGTATTTATAGAGCGTGCCTCCTGGTCTACTAACTTACGCTCGGCGACCCCTATCTACGTAACGAACCACGTGCGATAGCACAGGTTCTATAAATTGCACTGGCGCCCAAGTCAAAAATAATTTCTCTTAAAAATGTACTCCAGTGGAAGACGTAGGCCGCTGCTTGGCAGTAACAACTGAGCCAAAAGCGAGATCAAGGATATGGCTGGCTGCCTGTACAACTTCGCGAGCTCTGACATTGTTTAACGGGCTCTTCACCAGTGATGTAACAGTTTTAATCACAGTCAGAACCGCAGACGCTACAAGTTTACAGTTATAAATGTTTCCGGTATCGGTGTGATGGTGTAATTTCTTAATAGAAAACGGGAGATAGTTACAGAAGCAATGTTGCTGTTATACGTAATTAAAAACGATTAAATGAAATGAAGCGAAGCGAGACAGGCAGAAGTGATTACTGTATGAAATAGACCCGTGCCGCCAATATTGGATGTTAATTCTGACAGAAAATAACAAAGGTGTGGTGGAGGGAGTATCTAAGGCGACGGAAAGTGGTTATAAGGCGGATTCTGGAGGCTGACGAACAAAGAAAGTAGTAGGATGCTGCGCATGGCGATATCTGAGAGTGTAGGCGGTGCTTACCTTTATGTGTGAGCGTCCAGAGGCACTTGTGGGGTCTCGCCTAGGGACGGAGGCGGCAGGACTCTCAGGAGGCACGCCATGATAGCACGGGCATGGTGACACGGTTCCGACCACACGGCTCGACGCTCAGATCTCGACTGGCGTGCGGTCGGCGCGCCGGCCTGGGGTCCCCCCACCACGCCGCCCGGCCGCCGGCCTGGCGCCTGCCCCCCCTCCCCCGCCCCCTGCCCGGCGCCCGCCGACTGTGGCGCCAGCACAGGCGCGACGGCCCGGCGCGGCGAGCGCTACGGCCCGGCCCGAAAACATCCGCCTGCCACGCCGCGCACCGCGACGAATTTTCACTTCTTTCCTGTGCGGAAGCTCCGTGGCGCCTCCGCTTCCAGACCTGGGCGAGCCCCAACCGGATCGTACTGATTACACCGCGTGAGGCCGGCATTACACTGCAAAAGTTCTTTGTCAAAGACCTTCGATAAAAGATATTTTATAAAATCAACAAGACATACACATTTTGGACTAAGAATGACTGATAAAATAGTATATATGGTGTATCATGCCGGGGCGGATCCAGGATTTTGTTTTTTTTGGGGGGGGGAGGGGGCTTGAGCGGACTGTGGTTTGGTTTGGGGGGGGGGGCTTGGCTTGAGTGGACTTTGGCTAGGGGGCTTGCCTTCAGTGGATTTTGGCTTGGGGCGGGGGGGCTTCAGACGGGCAAACAGCAGTCTATTAGTCTTCTCGGGCCTCAAATCCGTAGAGCTAAAAAAAAAAAAAAAGTCTCCAAAATTGCAATGTCGGAGGTGGACCTAGATACTTTGGGGGGGGGGCTTGAGCCCCCCAGCCCCCCCCCCCCTGGATCCGCCCCTGGGTGTATGGAAGGGGAATATGACAAAATTATCCACAATTACTAAAATGATATATGGTTTTTCTTTCTGTTGAAACTTTTGACAAATGAACTAATTAAACTATTTACAAAATTTCACTCATATATAGTAACTAACATGGGATAGCATGCACTCAAAAACTGCTGTGAAAAATTATCATACTAACAGGTTTTTAAGTAATTGACTGCTTATGAGTTGTTGGTAATATAATTGATATTGTTAATAGGTGTGTGTACTGTTCCACATAAATAGCAACTAACATGATATAATATGTAGTCACAAATTACAGTGAAACTTATGATGGTAACTGGTTGGTAAGAAAATAATTGGTTGTTAGATGCTGGTAACAAGTGTATACACTGTTCCACATAATAAGTATTAATTAACTCGGGATTGTATTTGTAGATTACAGGAGATATTGGTTATACTAATGGGTTGTTGCTAACTTGTTGTCAATATATAATAATATTATCAATTATATAGTAATATTGACATTACTAATAAGTGTATGTACTGTTCCATTATTCTCACATGGGATCAAAGTGAACATATCTATGTATCTATCTAAAACACACACACAAAATGTAAGTATGAAATTTCAAAATTCTCCGCTCACGCCACCCGACAGAGCACCACCGGAAATCAGCTGATCAACAGCAGCGCACACACAAAAACTGAAGTTTGACGATGTCACGGACAAAAACTGTGCTTCAGAGTGCGTTCATAACATACCAATTCTGTACGAACTGTGTAAATATGTACAATAGTGTAAACAGCGTGCTGGTTGAGGTCACAGGCGACCAACAACCACACCTCAAAACAGAAATGTAAAATGTAAGTGATAATATGAATCCTACCTTATTACAGCTATGAAAACAAGGCGTTCAGCTTGATAAATTAAACCTGATATGTAAATATAAGTCATCTTTATGCTTCCTATATATAAGAAAAATTTCGTTATATGTAAAAAACCATTATGTTAAAATATCACAAATTACAGAAATCATTGTACGCTGAAGATACCTCGACGACAGGCGAAACGCGTCCGTCAAATAAATATTATCAAAAACAGTTGTACTGGCGTAATTATTAAAGAATAATTATTAATTTAACAAACAACTGTGTAACAGATGGCCTACAATAATCACATATTTTAAAATAGTTTATGTGGACTTCAAGAAAGCCTACGACTCGGTAGATAAGAGTCTCATTACTGAACATTTTACAGGAATTTGGTGTTGACTCAAAATCGGTCAACATAACCAGGCAGACCCTCACTGGAACAAATTCCAAACTGAAATTTATGGGAGAGATCTCAGAGGAATTTAAAATAAAAACTGGTGTCAGGCAGGAAGATGGGCTTTCCTAGTGTTGCAAACTGAAAAAATAACATGAAAAAACCTAGCACCCTTAGTTTTTTTCCTTTTTTTTATTTTATTTTATTTTATTTTTTTTTGTTCAAAAAACAATATATTTGATAAATTATAGTTTTATTTAAGGAACTTCCATTTTACAAGTTTTAAATCTTACTGAATCATATAATGTCTTACATAATGATTCATAAATTATCTATATAGGTAATATTATTTTTTATTCATCCTCTATGTCGGTACCACATTCACTAGAATCAGTATTACCAACACTAGTTCGGTTGGAGTCAGAATTTTCTGTTTCTTCTTCTGTCTCCTCTAGATCCATAACTTAAGAAATAGTTACATTTTCTTTTATTGGTTGTATTGTACGCAAAAGCTTTTGAGATTGCAATTTTAAAGTGTGAGCAAAGTACACACTGTGCATAAAGACTGCGCCGATAGTTCTGTATTACGGTCTTTTAAATTTGAATTTAAATCTATTATCAAACAAAATAGGAGCTTTATTTGTTTTCAATCGATGGTTTATGCCAACGGTTGCAAGGAAACGATTCATAATTACTGACAATTTAATGTCAGTACCACTATACACTATACTCTGAGAGTTAACAAGTATACGAATAAAAGGAATGCACAATAAGTAATAAAAAGAGGCAAAAAATCGTAGATAAATTTTAAATTCATAATTTTTTAAAAGATCCGTAGGTCTACAGATAAATTTGTAGTTCTGGCAGCACTAGTTCAAACAGCGAGTATCAATCCAAACAACAGGAAACGGGGATTCCTTCTCACGCAACCTAGCCTCTTCGGGAAATCCCCGTTCATAAAAGAAAATTTTAGTCAATGTTGCCAATATTTTCGTATTTTTTTTCTGCTGAACCAGAAAGATATAATAGATTTCAAATTAGAATAAACTCTAAAACAGTCATATTAAACGATAACTGCCTTACAAATTTGAGATTTAGTAGTTGTGAAAAAAACGTGTCCCAGAAAAAAAAAAACATGTTTTTTTTTTCAAGCCATAAATAAACCATTTTTTACAACACTAGGCTTTCCCCAATTCTTTTCAATTGCGTTTTGGAGAAGGTAATAAGAGTATGGGAAAAGAAACTCAAGGAAAGGGGAATTCACCATGAGAAAAGATTAGGTTCAAACCACAAAGTGGTTGGGATAAACTGTTTGGCCTTCGCTGATGACACAGCGGTTCTTTCCGAAAGTATAGAAACTGCACTCGAACAAATCAACCTTCTGAAAGATATAGCAGGAGAAGATGGACTTCAGATCTCTTTTGAGAAGACTAAATTCATGACCAATATTAGGGATTCACCCACAGTACTAAACATAGAGTACGGAAAATTAACAAGGTCAATAAATTTAAATATCTAGGTGAAGTAATTCAGATTAATGGGCTTGATAAGGAAGCAAATATATCAAGAAAACTAGAACTAGTGTACCAATTGACTAATAAAAAATCTCTAAAGGAAAACTAAAATCAAACACTACAACACTGTAATCAAACCAGAAGGACTGTATGCCTCAGAATTCTTGATCTCTATGAAAACTGGAGAAATAGAAGAGATAGAGAAAAGGGAAAGGAAAATCTTGAGAAAAATTTGGAGACCACTAAAAATTGAAAATGGTGAGTTTAGACACCGGAGGAATAAAGACCTATACAAAGAAGAAGAAATTGAAAGGATGTCAGACACGATCAGAAAGAGGAGAATCAGTTTTTTTGGTCACATAATGAGAATGGATAACAATAGACTTACAAAAAGAATTTTCAACCATGTTTACAAGAGTAAGAAGGGCAACCAGTGGATACAAGGAGTAAAGAAAGATATGGTTGAGATCGGAATAACAGAAGATATAATACAAGATAGAGCAACTTTCAGGAGACTGATCCAAAATTTCAAGGGTTTCCAGGAGAAGAGGAAATGTAGAAGAAAGGAGGAAACAGCAAAGTGAGAGGATGAAGAACTATTGGAATTCAAGAATGCACGGGATTACTTTTCGTGGTCCTTAGATGGCCGATATCGAAGAGAAGAAGAAAATATTTTACAGTGTAATGGGACATGTTTTATTATTATTATTTTCGTATGTCCCCATAATGGAGAACGATAAGCAATCCTGACTGGATGCGTTCAGTTCCTCTTTGGGATGATCTTCTTGTCGGACCAATATTTTTGTATTCTTTCACTGACGGTTTTCTTTTCTTGGGCAGTCCACATGCGTTTTGCTTTTCCCTTTTTCGTCTCTGAAATAACTTCCCACAAATTGACCTTCTTATTAAAAGTCTCTTGATCCGTGACGTTCCCTTAGCAATGCCTGCAGACTTCAGGTCTCTCTCCACCTCCTTCATCCATGTGGTTATTGTTTTTACTGTTTGTGTGTATTCTAAAATTTTTCTTGAGATTCTTTCCTTCCGAAATCTACTCAGATGTCCATAAAATTTCAGCCTTTTTTTCTTCACGTCTGATTCTGTATTTGATATTTTATCTGTAATTTTTATATTTTGAAGTCTGTACTGTCCATCTTCATTAACTCTGGGTCCAGGATTTTTCTGATAATTTTTCTTTCTTCTTTCTTGATTTGTTCTGTTGCTTTATTTGTGTTCATTGCTAATGTTTCACTTGCGTATGTAACTGCTGTCTTAATTACAGTGTTATAATGTCTTATCTTGGTGTAATCTGAAATACATGTTTTGTTGTAAATATTTTGTACTAACGCCATTGCTTTCATCATCTTCTGTACTCTTGCTTCCTGTGCTTTCCCTTCTAGTCCTGTTGGTTCTATGATTTTGCCTAGATATTTAAACTGTTGTACCCTGTTGAATAAATACTGAAGGAAGATTTTGGACTGAATATAAATCAAAGTAAGACAAAAGTGATGAAATGTAGCAGAAATGATACCAATACTAGTAGATTAAATAGAAGTGAGTTTCTGTTACTTGGGGAGCAAAATTACAACCGATGGCCGAAGCAGGAATGATGTTGAAAGCAGAATAGCACTAGCAAAAAGAGCCTTCATGAAAAAGAGAAACCTTTTAGTTTCAAATATTGATCTAGGAATTAGAAAGAACTTTTTAAAACTCTATGTGTGGAGCACACAACTTTACGGTAGCGAAACATGGACTTTAGGAATATCGGAAATAAAGAAAATTGAAGCATTTGAAATGTGGTGCTACAGAGGAATGATGAAAATTAGGTGGACAGACAAAGTAAGAAATGAACGAGTTTTCGAAATGATGGGTGAGAAAAGAAGTTTATGGAAGAAGCTTACAGGAAGAAGAGACAGGCTGGTAGGTCATATTTTGAGACATGCTGGATTGGTTAATTTGTTAGTGGAGGGAACAGTCGAAGGTAAGAACTGTAGAGGAAGACAGAGATTAGAATACATGAAGCAGATAATTGAGGACGTGGGTTGTAAGGGGTATGTAGAGATGAAGAGGTTAGCACAGGATAGGAAGGGATGAAGGATTGCATCAAACGAGTCGAAAGACTAATTACAAAATAAATAAATAAAATCTTTAGTGACTGGCGACAAAAACCCCATGGCAGAATCAAAATAGACAGACAGACCAACCTGGATACATTACTGTTTGCAGATGACCAAGTACTTTTTGCTGATTTCGAAGATGACCTGCAGAGATCGGTATATAACCTCCATATGACAGCAAAAGAGTACAGCATGGAGATTCCTCTCAATAAAACCAAGGTTATGGCCTTTGTCGAAAAAAACACAAAAGGACCAAAATCTAAACAGACAACACGCCCATAGAACAAGTAGCAGAATTTAAATACCTAGGTTACAACCTCGGCTACACCCTAGAAACCAATATGCAAAAAAATAATCACAAAAGTTACAGAAATAATAAATATCACGATCAGACCATCTCGTGTTCAATGGCACACAGGAATCAGGCTGTATAACATCCTGGCTAAACCTACACTACTGTATGGCAGCGAGGCCTGGACACTACGCAAAGGTGATGAGCGGAGACTAACGGCGGAGAACAGCTGGCTACACATGACGAGACAGAAAGAGATCTGACGAAATTCTTAAATAACTCAAAGTCAAACCAAACTGTGCAAACCTACAGAACATCTTGGACAGACCATGTACTAAGCATGAAGACGGATTGGATCCCACGGAAAATCCTCAAATACCATCCCAGAGGCAGGAGAGATGTAGGAAGACCACCAAGAACATGGATTGAGACCGTAACAGACCACCAGGCCTAACACTGAATAGAGAGAAGAAGAAGAAGAAGATTTCTTCTTCTTCGTTTTTGCCTCTATGTACCACGTGGTTCTTAACTCTCGCGAGCTTTGTTTTTGGCCTAATATTCCTTCATCCTTGCACTGTGGTTGTCTTTTCTTTCTTGGGTCCATTTCACCCCAGATCCAGGGCGCAGTGTTTTGGCTGCAAGTGTCTGTAGAGAATCTGATACTTCAATCAACGTTCTATACGTATCCCTGTTGGGGTCTACTCCCAGTTGCTCGAGATCTTTTCTGACTAGCCTCGTCCACTTTGCGTTAGTCTCTTTACCGCTAGAGACGGTGTTGAAGATTTTGGAGGCTAGTCTATGATTGTCCATCCGAACTATGTGACCATAGGACATTAATCTCCTTTTCCTCGTGGCTGTTGTAATGCTTTCCAGTTGTTGATACAGGTCCTTGTTATGCCTGAGTCGTATTTTCCTTCTTTTTTGATAGGACCCGTAATTTTTCTCAAGATCTTACGTTCCTTTAGTTTCAGTTTTCTGGCTTGTCCCTGTCTAACCATGTTGAAGCACTCTGATGCATACAGTACTGGTGGTCGTAGTACAGTATTATAGTGCCTGAGTTTGAGGTTAAGGGAGAGGGATTTAGATCCATACATGTTCTTGCAGGTATGGTATGTTCTCTCCAGTCTGGCACATCCGCTGTGAAATATATTATTATAAGAATATTTTTGCTAATATTTAATTATAATTACTCTTAAAAATCCATCTGCACATCTTCCCCTCCCTGTTTCCTCCAGTTTCTTCAAACCAGTTTCCGAAGTACCTTAAACATTATTTAATTGCTATGCCTATGTGCGTCTTGTTCTTCTTTCTTGCAGTGATCATCACTTTTTCTAGCAGAGAACTTCATACCATAAGCTGCAACTACTCTCTCCCACACATCCTGCACCTCTCTTTCATTCTCTCCCCACAACTAGTAGGTCATCCGCAAATAGCAAAGGAGCAAAGAGGTAATTTATATAACATACTTTGTGCCAGTTTTAACATATGGGGCAGAAACATGGGTGATGAAGGCGAGGGACAAAGGAATAGTACAATCAGTGGGACTGAAGTTTCAGAGGACTAGAAGAGGAGTAATAAGAAGAGACAGAATAAGGAATGAGAGAATCAGGGATATGGTAAAGCAAGAACCGCTACATCAGAGAATCGAAAAATCTAGGTTACAGTGGTACGGGCATGTAAAGAGAATGGGAGAGGAGAGGCTACCAAGGAAGATGCTGGACATGGAGCTGAAAGGGAAGAGGCCTAGAGGAAGACCGATGGGTTAAAGTTGTTAAAGAATGTGTTGAGAAAGAGGAGAACATGGGCGACAGTGGAAGAAGAGAGATGGTGGTTAGACAGGAAGCGCTGGCGAGGCTTTTGTTCCCAGCAGACCCGGCCAGTGGCTGGAAGCTGTCCTAGATGATGATGATGTAATTATGATTATATGTAGCAACTTTGGACAGCTAAGTTTCAAGGTCAAAGAGCGTCGGACCTGAAGAAAGAAGATCACTGGTAATGAGTAGGTGTTGTAAAAAAAGATGGCTTGAGAAGCACTAATAATAAAGACGAGAGGAACGCTAATTTGTGATTTAATATTGATAAGCCAAAGGGCAAAGGTTGTAGTGTAATTGTACCAATGAATTCCAACCATTGTGTTTCAAAAAATAATGTTTGTAAACAGGAAACCAAAAGATAAGTGGATAGTAATTGTTATTGTGAAACCGTAATAAACTATATGAACTGATATCTAAAAAATAATTGACTTCATTTAAAAGATAATTTACTTTCAGCCGCGGTGTTAATCCCAGTAATAGATATAGAGGATGAAATATAAAGATCCTGTAGAACTGATTCGATACTGAAAATTGTAAAATATAATTGTGTTTATTTATAAATAAGGAGGAAACTTTACAAGTTAAAAGACACAAATGCTGCCAACCTTCAGCGTTGAAACTCCAACGATCCATCTGAACAATAACAGAAAAATTAAAATTGTAAATAAGTTAAAATCTCTTGGAGAAACTATAACCAGGAACTCAAATGAGTAAGTAGACAACAGAGCAACTTATTAAAACAAAATTACATTTAAAAATTCCAAGTAAAATTTAAAAAAAAAGTACGCTTAACATTTATGCTGTTTAAACAATATTAGTAGTAAGTTTTAGCTCTACAGTCACCTCACTATAAGTATCACCTAGCTAAAAATAGTTCCAAAACCAAATAAATGTTTATAAGTTGATATTTGTAGAGGCCATAAGTAGGTGGGTACATGAAAGGGGTAACATTGTTATGTAGGGAAATTTCCACTGGAGCGTGCGCCGCACCGCAATTAAATTAAATTAAACTAAATTGAAACAAGCACAACGAATTTCCTGGTCGTTCTACAAGAAGAAATCTCTCTGAATAAATGCCAAATTCAAACACTACTACTCCACTGTTAAACCCGAAGCAACATATTGTATGCCAGTGAAACATTATTCAAGCTAAGATACTATCAACAACTGATGAGGGAGCGTCCATAAACCACGTAGCTCCATTTTGGCCTCCTGTGAACCCCTCCCCACGTAGCACGTAGCTTTTTTCCCTTTTCAGTCTAGAACACATTTCGTATTGTTTTCTCCTGTCAGACTATTGTAAATTACATGCGGAGATAATTAAATGACGGAAATAAATATTTACATGCTGTTGTGTATTTTGTTCCTCATTTTATGAAAAATGTTATGAAAGGAAAGCTACGTGGCCTGGCTCGGAACCCCCCCTCTCCCCTCCCCCCCACGTAGCCTTCCAGCCAACCCCCCCCCCCCCTAGACCGAGCCACGTAGTTTCTGTACGCTCCTTAAGCCAGAAAAGGCAGACAGAAGAATCATCAGAACAATCATTAACAAGAAACACCAAATAGACGGACAGTGGAGACTGTCACCCAACGAAGTGTTACACCGGCAAAGTGAGTGAACAATAGGCACAATACTACAAAGACGAGTTGCCGGGTACTGTAAGACCACGACATTACCGGAAACCAGGCTAATAAACCAGTTAGTCAACTACCTATGGAAACGTAAAACAAAAAACAACTGGTTCAAAGAAGTCCAGGAAGACACTCCTAAGGGGCGTGCATTATAACGTGAGGTGAAATAGGGGGGAGGGGTACCAAATCTCAGGAAGTCTCACCAGAGGGGGGGGGAGGGGTCCGGAATTCAGGAAAATCACTTCACGTAATTTACGGACGCCCCCTAGGGGAGTTAGGTATAGCGATGAAACAAATTGAAAATAGAGGAGAGAAAAGTATTTTGAGGAACAGAAACACAAGACAAAATAAAAACAACTGAACGAAAACAGTACACCATAACTGACAAAGAACGGGCAGCCAGGTCAGGAAGAATGAAAAAGTTCTGGGGCCAGCAGAGGAAGCTGAAGAACAAATC
Organism: Vandiemenella viatica; assembly: GCA_031002005.1. Classification (NCBI taxonomy): domain Eukaryota; kingdom Metazoa; phylum Arthropoda; class Insecta; order Orthoptera; family Morabidae; genus Vandiemenella; species Vandiemenella viatica. The sequence goes on from CM061918.1 coordinate 155,527,547, forward strand.
TTCACCCGACACTGCGAAGACATAAGTGTGTATGGACTGATTCAAGTGCTCCAATGTGGGTTACAATACGTAATAATAATAATAATAACAATCACATATATATATATCACTTCTATAAGGTGTTTCTCTGTAACAAGTCAATATCTCCTTGATAACTAACCAAAATCTATGAGTGAGGTATCATTTTATAGCCTACGTTCTCCACTTTCATCACATCATATTTTAAGAAAGGAATCTTTCGGAATTCAACCATTGAAAGGCAAAAATTTCAATATTTGTAAAACGCGATTTTTTGTGCCACGAACCATTTATCTCCCTGCTTTCCCAACCGAAATCCATAAATGAAGTATCATTTTAAAGATCAAGATCTCCGCTTTGGTGACATTATATATTAAGAAAGGATTTTTTTTTCGGAATTCTACCCTTAAGGGGCAAAAGTATCAATATTTCTGCAACGCGTTTTTTGTGTCACGAGACATTTATCTCCCTTGATATCTAACCGATATAGATAAATGAAGTATAATTTTAAAGATTAATGTCCCCGCCGTGGTCACATCATATTTTAAGAAACGAATATTTCTGAATTCAGCCCTTAAAGGGCTAAAGTATCAATATTTCCATAACTTATTTTTTTTTTGTCACGAGCTATTTATCTCCCTGTATATCTAACCGATATAGAAAAATGAGGTATAATTTTAAAGAGTAAGGTCTTCGCCGTGGTCACATCACGTTTTAAGTAAGGAATTTTTCGGAATTCGACCCTTAATGGGCAAAAATATCATTATTTCTATAACATATGTTTTTGTCACGAGCTATTTACCTCCCTTGTAGTGTTGCCCAAATGCAAGAACAAGACAAGACTTGGCCAGTCTTGGTCTTGGTCTTGCATCAATACACCTGGTCTTGGTCTTGGTCTTGGTATTGCACTCCCGGTCTTGGTCTTGGTCTTGGTCTTGCAGCAAGAGTCTCGCAAGTCTTGCAATTACCTATTAGTCTGTCGCTATTTATTAAACGTTACTTTAGATATTAGAACAACGCAACAGAATAGGTATATTTTAAGCTTGAATTAACATAGCCATGGTAAAGACCAACCAAATTAATAAATGTCTAAACATTTCATGAGAAATTCAAAAAATCAACTGACACCAGTTGGGGTTTGAACCCACGACCTAAGCGATCAGTGGCGATGCTCTAACTAACCAACTGAGCTATCAACTGTGTCCCGCGGGAGTCAGTCTGTTTCTTAATAAACGTTTACATTTAATAATCTTCAATGTACTAAAACATGGTTTAAACATATAGAAAACAAATTAATGACATTAACTTGACTGTATTTTAAAGAACATTATCTGTCTAGAAAGAGATTGATAGACCCTCACCTTATATGAAATGGAATAAAATAATTATACAATTTACTGAATTTACCATTTATTTCAATAAAAATACAACACAAATGAAATTACAGAACATTACACAATAGCTGACATTACTGTTACTTTATATTAATTCTTTTGTGAATATATAAATGCAGTAAAAGAAAAGGATTGTGAAGCGAGTCTTCTTCATTATTTGTAGTGTCCTGCATTTCACTCCTATGTAGCTTCCATAATAATAGGGAACATGCAGTTATAAGAATTATGGGTATTTTGTCATTAAAATGTTAAAAAAATATAAAACAAAGACTACAGCAACATTTTAATTTTGGTTAATATTAATTTTTTACAATAATTTCGATTTCAAGTTACTTGAAACGGAATGTATTTTAAAACACCAATCAACGTCTAGTGACGTCACTACTGTTATGACAGCTTATTGTTGTCAAAGAGAACATTGTTTTATTGAGAAAATTATTTGTATTTTTCAATAAAAATGGAAGCCAGATTTATAAAAGCGGACTCCAGGAATTTACCGAAAGTCAGTGTAGATATGGTCGTAATTTTTTTTGTCGAAAGTGCTGAGTATTCAAGTGTAGAAATGAAAGGGACTAAACTACTATGGTACGTATAAATCGCATTGAATTTTCCTATTTCGTTTAGCAGATTCTATACATAGCTCTTATTTCATCTCAACAAGGGAATCTTATGGCGATAATGCAATCGGCTTTGTCCAAATTAAAAGAGATGGCGAATTGTGTATAGTAAAAAGTAGAGTTACACCGGAGCATAAAGTTCGCAAAGAAGGTTATCATGTTACAGCCATTATAAATGAAAGGGAAGGTTTAGTCCAGTCCTGCCAATGCGAAGATTGTGCCGCTTCTGAAGGTAAAGTTTGTATGTTATTTATGGCCTATAAAATGTCATGCGGACAAATGGGGAGCAGAAAACTCTCATCGTCTCGCCAGAGAGTTCAGTTTTTCTGTGCTTTCACCACACCCCTAATTTAGCACATTATTATCACTAAAATCTTATTCCAGGTGGGTGTAAGCATGCTGCTGCACTCTTGCTATGGTTACACAGAAGATCTGAGTAGCCTGCGCTTACATCTATAACATGTTGCTGGAAGAAATCAAATTTATCTAAATGTGCTTCTGGAAAATCTTTTATAAAAGCCAAAGAAATAGGTCACATTCCTGTCACTAACGGTTTCTCTCAAGTAAGCAGTTCAGTATACCTGTTTATTTGATGAAACTATAAATCTTTATAGAAAGAAAAGATGGAATTCACCACAAGATGGATTCGAACCTGCAGCCTTTTCCTAACAAGGGCAATGCTCTATACCCCAGAGCCACCAAGGTTCTCACAAGCCGTGGCGGAATCCAACTTGTGGTGAATCTTTCTCTATACAGGTTTATAAGAATCTCTAAAGCGTGCATAAATGCTGTTAAATAAATAGTATCAATGAAATTAATAAATATATGTTATATGCTACAATAATAACCTCATATTTTTAGGTGGATATTCTGAGTGAATATAAAGAAAAGGATCTTCGAGTCTTCTTCATTATTTTGGAGAAGATTTACAAACTGTAAACATCCATAAAGTGTGTTCAAGCTTGATTGGAAAGTTGAACTCTTCACAAACTCTCCTTGAAATATTATCAAAGACAATGACCGCTGATATGATTAACATGGTTTTTTCCACCACAAAACGACAAGTTTACTTCCACAGCAACTGACAGGTCAGAAAGGACTTACAGGAGTGACGTCATCGGCTCTGGAAGTCAGTTTTGGCGCGCAAATTTAAACTGTCAGTTTCAGACCGCCGTTTTGCGAGACATATTACCGTTTTAATTTTTTTAATTTATTTGTGGTGTATTCTGCATGAAGTTACTTAAAATGAAAGCAAAAATAAAAATATTGCATGTTCCCTATTAATAAGGTAGATAACCTTATTGATTATTATTAAAAGCTAGATTTTAAATTAGTTTGTAACTTTAACTTTTGAAACTGTAACTTTTGAAATATTAAGAAAATAAACATCTTCTCGGTAACATACTACATATAATTTGATTACGCATATTCTATATAGATTATTTTTAGTTTTTATTATTTCGATTTTCGATACTTCAATTAAGTGTCATACTTACTACATTTAATGTATTATTTTTTATTTACTTATTCAGACCGTCAATTCCTTCATCAACGAAAACGCACTGATAATCATTTATATTATATCAGTACTTTACGTCTTCCTACATATTTTCTGCCTATTTTCTTCTTCAAAATTCTATGTACTAGTACTTTAAGTTTCTTTTGTTTTCTATGTGTCAATTTCTTGTATTATATAGGATAAGTATATAATTTAAATTAAGCCTGTCCGGTCCACTGACTCTGGAGTTTACTCCTCGAGTTAAAATTGTGCAAATACTATATATTCTTTACATGTAAATGAATATTTGCAAAATTATATTGTGATGCAACAGTCAATATATCAGTTTATTTATTTAAATAGTTCTCTTATATATTATTATATTCGGGCTCCTAAACAGTACATAAATTTTATTGCACGCTTTTTATATTATTCGATTACTATTATAGAAAATTTTTTCACGTTTGAAGTGTATTAAAAGTGTCTACAATATTTATTAAATGGGTGACGACATATTTAAGCACTTTGTGTTTTAAAACCACACAGAACACATCAGCATAATGTATTCGTGTCCATTCTAAGCACCCAAAAACTTATTTTGTATAGAAAGTATAAAAAAAAAGTCCTAACTGCAAGACGCAAGAGTCTTGCAGGCTTGGTCTTGTTCTTGCTTAAATCTTGCACAGTCAGTCTTGCTCTTAGTCTTGCTAAAATTAGGCGGTCTTGGTCTTGGTCTTGCAAAAATGCAAGACCAAGACCAAGACTGCAAGACCAAGACCGATTTTGGGCAACACTACTCCCTTGGTATCTAACCGATATAGATAAATGACGTAATATTATAGAGATTAAGGTCTCCGCTGTGGTCACATCATATTTCAAGAAATGACTTTTTAGGAATTCGACCCTTAAAGGGAAAAATTATCATTATATCCGTAACGTATTTTTTTTTTTAATCATGAGCCATTTGTCTCGCTCGATATCTAACGGAAATAGATAAAAGAGCTATAATTTTAAAGATTAACGTCCTCTGCTTTGGTCACATAATTTCTTAAGAACGAAATTTTTCGGAATTCGACACTTAAAAGGGCAAAAGTAATAACTGTGAAAGTCGCGCGTATGAGACAGTTCAGAGCCAAGCCTCTAGATAGTAGCAGTACATATCACAGAGATATTAATAAACTGCTTCACTGGCGTCGACTCTTGTTACGTACCTATTACACTAAACAAATAAACAACTGATACACATGAGGCGGCTCTTCTTTCGTCCTATTACAAACCACCAACAATATTATTCATTGTATTCGCGAAATTTTCGCACGGTTCATTTACTTTAGCTGAATTGTGAACAAGTGTCCGCGTCTGAACTCCCACGTAACTAAATTTTAGTATTCGTTAAGCGATTTTAAAATAACATAATATCAACCTTGTTTACTTGATATCGAAATTAAGATTAAATGCACGACTACAGATCATTTTAGTTTAGGAAAAAGGAAGGGAAAAAACAATCGTGAAATATAGTGTCCTGGCGGATCGAGGTAAATAATGATACTTTCATAGCAAAAGATGACAATGACCACAAGCTGGCATTCGATTTCAGGCACAAGGAAGTGCAAAACATATGTGTGTATGTGTGGGTATAGGAGTCGGGGATTGAAACAAATTACTAAGGGATCTGATGAACAATTTACCAGAAACACTGAAGGAATATAAAATAATAATACAAAAAAAAGAAAAAAAAACGTATACAGCAAAAGTAGGAACGGAAAAATGGGTGTCTAGGGAAATTGTTACTAGAAAATGTGGGACATGTTCAAAACGGCGAAGAAATCAGAATTGCTTGTTGAAGACTTGAAATGTAAATATCTTGGCATTACGTTTAATAACAAGCTTAACAGGGCAGATCACATTGGACAGGTGGTAGAAAAAGGTTTCAAAATTCTGCACATGTTGGAGAGAGTGATGAGGGGATGTACGAGAGAAGTAAAGGAATTGGGTTACAAAACTTTGGTCTGACCATTGCTTGAATATGGTAGTGTAGTATGGGATCCAAATTTTAGTTATCAAACAACAGGAGTTGGAGAAGGTGCAAAGAAGGGCTGCTAGATTTGTTTCTGGAAATTACCACAGAACGCAATCAGTGACGGATATGATAAAGGAGCTGGAATGGGATTCACTGCAAGACAGGAGGAGGATGAGGAGGGTCATGGGAGCGTACAGGGCGTATACTAGCGATGAGGCATGGAAAGATATTGCAATAGGTATGAAAAGTAGTGCATGGAGGGGAAAAGATGACCATGACTACAAGCTGGCACTCGATTTCAGGCGCAAGGGTGTGGGAAGATTCTCTTTTTTAGGTAAGGGTGTCAGGTATTGGAATGAGTTACCAAGGGAAATGATGAATATTATACTAAAGACACTGAAAGAACTTAAAGTTGAATTTAGTAGAGGGCAAAAGTAAATGGGAAAAAGTATAGCGGAAAAAAGTGTGTAGGAAAATTGCCACCGGAGTATGCGCTCCATTGCAATTAGAAGCCACCGAGTCATTAATTTAATTTAATTTCGACGGAGAATATGCGCCAGTGGTAATTTACTTACACACATACTTTCCCAATTCAAGATTCTTTTTCCTAATCTCAGATTTTTTTATTCATAATGTCTATTTTCGTAACTGTTCTAAATGCTCCCATTGTTATTCGAGAATGTGGAATAACAGGTAATATGGCTTATAAAGCTGTAGACCAGAGGTCCCAAACCTTTTTAATCCTTTAGACCATCTACTAAATTATTTTGATTTGCCATAAACCCCTGCCTGACTAATACTGAATTTTCCTAAACTTTGAGATGTCAAATGTGTTTCTAAATTTGATACGGCTTTTATGGCGAGTCGACTATTTAAAAATATATATATACTTGCAATTTTTGTTCACAACATTATTGAAACAACTGAACACGTTTTTTTGTTTTGTTTATTACAAAAACTAGAGTATAGTCACATTTTAGCAACTGGCAAAAAAATACGTGCCTATGCACTGGCTTTTTTTTTTTTTTTTTTTTTTTTTTTTTTTTTTTTTTTTTTTTTTTAAGAAAAAGTACGATATGGTTAGTTTTGGATCTTCGAATAATGAAATTCTCAGCTGGAAATACAGAAAACGTTAAAACACGCTTCCCCAGTACTTTCTCTTGTATTTATAGCTGAAGTGAGCGCTATTTATATATTTTACGTAATTGTGTTGGTTTTTTTAAAACTTGTTTTCTTCAGTTAGCTAACGCTCGGCGTATTACCAGTTCCAGGTTTTCTGCCAGCTCTGTAAACATGTTACAGTAGTTCTGCTATTATTCAGTTTACTATCAGTAATTCAATCATACACTATACACCTTGTTTTTGTTCAGTTAACTGTAACACTCCAGTAAACTTCAAACCAATTTGTTTAGCCATAAAGGCTTCACACTTTGACATATATTATCGATACTTAGCTTCTGGTATAATTAAAATACATAATTTTTCGGGTGGGGTGGGACATTCTCCACCAGCGAAATACTGGTACTGACCTTTTTTGAAATTTGGATTAACTGCTTCCTTATAATGTCCTCTTCACGTTGTACACTCTCCTTTTCTGGAAAAGTCGCCACGAATTAAATTAAAAACGCCTAAATATGACACTGCAGCGCTGCTATTAGTTGCCGCCGACGCTGCGAAATCAATGATAAATGTTGGTTTAATTATTTGTTGTAATATTTTCCTTCCGTTTTAGCTTCACTCCGTTGCAAAACGTAGCATAAAATTAACAAATACAAATTTTTTATCCGAAATGCAGTACTATTAGGCTCACCATCTTGGAATCGATATAAGCAGTCAGAGAAAATCGATTGCTTCAGTAGTAAACAAATGCGCAGTTTGTCTCTGGTTTGCGACATGGGCTGCGCAGAACGAATTTCCCGTCAACTTTTTATTCTTGGTCCAGGCCGAATTTCAACCTAACCATGATCACTATGACAAAACGAACCTATTTAGGTTAATATGACCCCTGAACCGATAATTTTTGTTGTCATTTTTACAGTGCTGCTAACATCTCGTGGTTGCGGAGCATCCCATATTTAGGCATTTTTAATTTAATTCGTGGCGACTTTTCCGGAAAACGAGAGTGTACAACGTGAAGAGGACATTATAAGGAAGCAGTTAATCCAAATTTCAAAAAAGGTCAGTAACAGTTTTTCACTGGTGGAGAATGTGCCACCCCACCCAATTTTTCTTCAGCAAATCAACAACACAGTACTTGCACGATAGTATCCCTGCATACCTTCGGGCTCGTATTTCCAGTATAAATACAGACTTTCTCAGCCCAAGTTATTCCTCCATCATTGGATCGCGTCTCTGGATTCAGCAAGTCAAAGAGTCTCCTTTTCCTTTTCTGCTAGCTAGATGATCTTTGCCCTTTGATCTTAAAACCCCATTGTTAATTTTACATTTATAAACTTTTTATTAAAAAAATAGTTTTAAAATTAATTTATTCAGGCAGTGAGGTTTGTACCTCACAACGTGAATAAAGAGTATTGAGTGTACTGATATTACTCAACGAAACGTGTCAATTGAGACGGCTTTGGGTAAACCTGCTTAGCATCTCACGATCACCAAAATTTTTTAGTAGCTTAAATGGACCCCCTGAGAGTGCATACGATTTTCTGATGATGTGGTCTTGTTGGCAGAAAGCGAACAAACTCTAAATAGAATGCTGAAAGATCTAGATGAAACTTGCCAAGAGTTTGGAATGAAAATAAATACAGCAAAAACTAAGAGTATGGTGATTGGAAAAGGAAAGAAAATAATAAATATTAAGTTAGGAAGAGTTGATATCAGGCAAGTAAGATCGTTCAAATATCTTGGGAGTACGACCACCGAACATTGAGATGCCACCAAGAGATAAAAACTCGCATTGCCGTAGCGAAGGAAGCGTTTAATAGGGAAAGGAGGATACTAACTGGAAAAATAGACAAAGCAGTCAGGAAAAGACTCGGCAAATGTTTTGTATGGAGTGTGGCTCTTTATGGGACAGAGACATGGACACCTGAATATAAATCAAGCAAGACAAAAGTAATTAAATGTAGCAGAAATGATACCAATACTAGTAGATTAAATATAAAAATAGGATCGGATTCAATTGGAGAAGTAAGTGAATTCTGTTACTTGGGAAGCAAAGTTACAACCGATGGCCGAAGCAAGAATGATGTTAAAAGCAGAATAGCACTAGCAAAAAGAGCCTTCATGAAAAAGAGAAATCTTTTAGTTTCAAATATTGATCTAGGAATTAGAAAAAACTTTTTAAAACGGAGCACAGCACTTTACGGTAGCGAAACATGGACTTTAGGAATACCGGAAAGAAAGAAACTTGACGCATTTGAAATGTGGTGCTATAGAAGAATGCTGAAAATTAAGTGGACAGACAAAGTAAGAAATGAAAGAGTTTTGGAAATGATGGTTGAGGAAAGAAGTTTGTGGAAGAAGCTTACAGAAAGAAGAGACAGGCTGGTAGGTCATATTTTGAGACATGCTGGATTGGTTAATTTGCTGGTAGAGGGAACAGTCGAAGGTAAGAACTGTAGAGAAAGACAGAGATTAGAATATATGAAGCAGATATTTGAGGACGTGGGTTGTAAGGGATATATAGAGATGAAGAGGTTAGCACAAGATAGGAAGGGATGGAGGATTGCTTCAAACCAGTCAAAATAAGTATGATAACAGCAAAAAAAAACAAAAACAAACAAACAAACAAACGTGGACACTGGGACGAGAAGATGAAAAAAAGTTAGAAGCGTTTGAGATGTGGATGTGGAGGAGGATGGAGAGGATAAGCTGGGTGGATAAAATAAGTAATGTTGAAGTGCTGGACAGGGTTACTGAAAGCAGAAAATTACTCGAAGTCATAAAAGAGAGATAGAAGAACTGGATGGGGCACTTGTTGAGAGGGGAGTGCCTGATAAAAGACGTCTTCGAAGGTCTAGTCTGTGGGAGGAGAATAAGAGGAAGAAGGAGGTGCTAAATTATAGACAACATCAAGGAAGACGGCAACTACATGGACCTTAAGAGAAAGGCAGAAGAGCATGGAGAACAGCCAAGTGAAAACCTGCCCGACGGCGGTAAACTGATGATGGTGATGACCACTGCGTGTCGATATCTGTCACTTTGGGAATCATTTCTGTAGAGTGGTGGAAAATTATAAAAATCGAATTATGCCGGCCCCGTTTGCGACTGGCTAGCGAGCTGGCTTCGCGCTGCAGAGGTCATCGGTTCGAGTCTGGCCAAGTGCATGGGTGGTTTTAAATAAGAGTTATGTTTATCCCGTGCTGTCATTTCACTTGAGATTATCCATAAAACTAGAAGAGTCTAACACAACCGAGGAAAATGAAACACAGATGATGCTGGCTGAATGGCTGAAAAAACCGAATGCCATTTAAAAATAAAAAAAAAGTCTAATTGTCGAATATTGGAGGGAGGTGTACTTGTTGTTTGGCATTGTGTCGTGTCACTTGCAGACGGTTGTAGCACAAGATAAAAACTTTAGGAAACAGAGAACACAATGTTTCCTGCTATGATGCCACAAAGAGGTAATTTTTTATTTTTTATTTTATTTTTATCGGCATTTGGGCTTGCACCCATTCAGCCACTTTCAATTAAAGATTAACATCTCTGGAATAACAATACTAATATCATGCAATTAGCTATTTGATTTTGCAGAATAACATAAAAAATATTTGATCAATATATCATGCAGTTACATACAAGTTATTTTCAATTAATTTAGATTGTGGCGCCAATATTTTCCATGTGCAGGTAAAAAATCTTATAAACAGCATACTCTTCAGATGCAAGGAGTGAGGCAATGCAAGTGGGCAACGGAATGTCTTCTTTCATGAGCGCGTCTAGGAAGTGATCAAGGTCTATCCTTTTCTGTCGACAGCCAAATAGCAGATGGTTTATGTCATCAATTTCTGCGCATGGACAGTTGGTAGAGTCTATAACGTGTAGTCTGTGAAGGTGTTGCTTGAAGCAACCGTGGTTGAATGTTAGTCTAGCAATACAGGTGCTGAGTCTCCCAGAACATTTGTGTACCTCACTCCATTGACTGGAAGGTATGTCTGGGCGAATGCGCCCTAGTGTTGGCCTTTGGTCAAAAACGAGCTCTTCCCTTCCGTGTTCCACTTCAGTTTTATGTTGTTTTTGATCTGACCAACTGCGTCTGGAACAGGAATCATTTTATTGTGTGTTGCACCACTGCGAGCAGCTGTTGGCATACCGATCCACCATCTCGTTCCCTATAAGATTGCAGTGTGCTTTGACCCATTTAAATTTCGCTGTCGTGTGCATGGAAACAACAAAATGAAACAGTAGGAGGAAATTGTCGAATAATGCCGATGATCGGTGACAGGAAGAAAAATGTGCCGGCCAGTCGGTTGACCCTAGAACAATAACCAGAGAGTATCTACCACGAAATACAACTTTTTATTTCTGAGACGAAACTCGCTGACAGCTGACGAGCGGTGTTTATCTGTCACCGACAAAGGAGCCGCCGCGGCGGGTTCATCTGCCTGTCCCGTGACGTCACGATAGCGTGAACTTGGTAACGCTCGAGTAGAACCACGCCAGGCGTCTTACAGCGACGTCCTGGGCACATGAAATGGGATGCTTTGCCTTTCCCTATGTTATAGCGTTCGTAAACGTTGTCAGTGTGTATGACTGTAACAGGTTTCTTGAAGTGAAAACTTCTATAGGCAAGTTAGACGATGTTTTGTCAGAGGTAAAGTAGAAGTTGCATACAGAAAGATCAAACAGAATTTTGGAGAATTGAAGAAAAGAGGTATGAACATTAAAGCTGCTGATGGGAAACCTCTTTTAAACTCTGACGATAGAGCTAACCGATGGAAGGAATATATTGAGAAACTGTATGATGCGGACGAATTGAACAATAGCATAATGGAAAAGGAAGGCGATGTCGACGTTGATGACTTAGGAGATCCTGTTATGAGGATAGAATTTAATAAAGCTCTGAATGACTTGAAAGCAAATAAGGCAGTTGGAATTGATGAGATCCCTGCAGAACTTCTTAAATCTCTAGGAGAGGAAGGAATCGAAAGATTAATCAAGCAGATAACAAAATGTTACAAAGAAGGAGAAATTCCAACTTATCTTCACACTTCCGAAGAAAGCACAAGCCGACAAATGTGAGAATTGTCGCACCATTAGTCTAACATCACATGCTTTAAAATTACCGACCAGAATAATATACAGAAGAATGGAAAGGGTAGTAGAAGAGATCGTAGGTGAAGATCAGTTTGGGTTTAGCAAAAATTGCGGTACAAGGGAAGCAATTCTGTCTTTAAGATTAATACTTGAAGGGCGGATCAAGAAAAACCAAAGATACTTTTATGGCATTTATTGATTTAGAAAAAGCTTTTGATAATGTTAGGTGGGTCAAGATGATTAAAATTTTAAAGAAATCAGGTCTAAAATATCTAGATAGAAGAATACTTTATAAACTATATAAGAATCAAGTGGCTGTAATAAAAGTAGAGAATCACGAGAGACATGCATCAGTTAAAAAGGGTGTGAGACAAGGTTGTAGTCTGTCCCCGTTAATATTCAACTTGTATGTAGAAGAAGCAATAAAGAAAGTCAAAGAAAAATTTCCATGTGACATAAGTTTTCAGGGAGAAAAAATCAGTATGCTACGATTTGCTGATGACATTGTCTTGTTAGCAGAAAGGGCTGAGGATACTGGACAAATTACTGAATGGCATAAACAAAATACTGAAGAAAGATTTTGGACTGAATATAAATCAAAGGAAGACAAAAGTGATGAAATGTAGCTAAAATGATACAATACTAGTAGATTAAATATAAAAATAGGATCGGATGCAATAGGAGAAGTAAGTGAATTCTGCCACTTGGGAAGCAAAATTACAACCGATAGTCGAAGCAGGAATGATGTTAAAAGCAGAATACCAATAGCAAAAAGAGCCTTCACCAAAAATAGAAATCTTTTAGTTTCAAATATTGATCTAGGAGTAAGAAAGAACTTTTTAAAACTCTTTGTGTGGAGCACGGCACATTACGGTAGCGAAACATGGACGTTAAGAACACAGGAAAGAAGGAAAATTGAAGCATTTGAAATGTGGTGCTACAGAACAACGCTGAAAATTAAATGGACGGACAAAGTAAAATATGAACGAGTTTTGGAAATGAGGGTGAAGAAAGAAGTATGTGGAAGACTTACAGGAAGAAGAGACAGGCTGGTAGGTCATATTTTGAGACATGCTGGATTGGTTAATTTGTTAGTGGAGGGAACAGTCGAAGGTAAGAACTGCAGAGGAAGACAGAGATTAGAATATATGAAGCAGATAATTGAGGACGTGGGTTGTAAGGGGTATGTAGAAATGAAGAGGTTAGCACAGGATAGGAAGGGATGGAGGATTGCATCAAACCATTCGAGAGACTGATAACAGCAAAAGTAAAAAAAAAAAGAAAAGGAGAGGACAGCGTTGTGTTTTTGCAATGTTGGATATTCTCCGTTCTGACACCTGTAAGCCTCTGTCGAACCGGTATTCCGGGCATCACATCCAAGAGGAGACATACACTTCTCTACTTTGTACTTGTCGCCATTATATATATATATAGCACAGTCGCCAAGTCGTGTCTCTGCGAGTTACGTGACTGTAGCACGTGTGTGTGTGTGTGTGTGTGTGTGTGTGTTTGTCTGTGTTTTTTAAAACTACCTCCTCCGTACAGGGGCAACTCCCAATATGTAAATGTATGCAAATGTCGCGGCGATGTTTTCTACACAGATCTACTTTGAGTGTCTGCGCGCATATTTATGCTAATACCTGTTTTCCAGCATTGACTAATATCTGGATAGTGCCAAGATCGAGTTTTCTATTTATAGCTAACGCAGTCGGCGAGTTGTTGCAGCGAATTCGCGCTACAGGAGGCAAAATCACATCGCTGACCTTCTGCTATGCAGGATTATTACAAATGACTGAATTTGTTGCAGCGCGAAGTATTAAACACACGGCTACGATTGTAGTCACGGGAGAGAGATACTGTCAGTGTTTTGTTCTGCGTCGTCTGCCATGCAGTAGTAACATTTTTCGCCGCCAGGTGTCAGTGTTTGCAATACGGCCACCAACAATAAGAGGAAAGGGTTTTGCATCCTCGAATTCCGTCATAATCGGTTTGTCGCCGTTGTGTATTCTCCGACACCTTCTGGAGTTTCGTTTTATTACCGTTCACTTTCATTATATTTTATATTCCATTTCGTTTCGTTGCGATTATCTCACCTTTAGGTACTTTCTGTTCCTGTCTTCTTATCACCCCACGTCTTTATTTTTTCCTCTGCAACTAATAGCAAACACATCACAAAAAATATTCTTTTTAATAAATATGATCCCACAATTTGTTACGGCTTAGTAAGTGAATAGATATTTATTATTCACGCATTTCTGTTTAGGCAATTCTACGGTATACGTGGCGCAGCAATTTGATAATGGATGGATTATGATGTAAATCGAGGAGTCAAATCGAAAGTGACGAATAAAAGTTTTCGATACCTCGCTTGGTTCTCGAAACACACTGTTCAGCCAGAACATTACGACCAGCTACCTAATAACCGGTATGTCCGCCCAGGCCCGCCCAGGCCCGCCGCTAGCTGTTAGGGCGCCCGCGTGCAATCCCGATTATGCCGCCCCCTGTCTAAGTACAGCCAGTGGTGGATCTATGAAATTTCCGAACCGGGTCAAAAAACTGAGAGATTGCCGCCCCTTCCAACATTATTTGCCGCCCCCATTGTTGCCATCCCGAGTGTCGCCGACCACCAGAAGCAGCTGTTGAGCTAAAAAAAAGGTCGCCTGCAACATAATACACTGCAAATTTCGTCGTGGCGACAATGGAATGGCAACTACGCGGGGCGGCGACTGTCGATCGCTCGTTTTGCCGCCCCCCTTGATGTGCCGCCCGCGTGCGGTGCACGCCTTGCACGCCCGCTTACGGCGGGCCTGTGTCCGCCTTTCACACGGGTAACAGCGGCGACGCGTCTTGGCATGGAAGCAATGAGACCTTGGTAGGTCGCTAGAGAGGAGTTGGCACCACATCTGCACACACAAGTCACTTAATCCCCGTAATTCCAGGGAGGGGGCTGAAGAGCTCTGACGCCACGTTCAGTCACATCCCAGATGTGTTCCATTGGGTTCAGATCTGTCGAGTTGGGGAGCCAGCACATCAATTGCAATCTCGCCACTGTGTTCCTCGAACCACTCCATCACACTCCCTGGCCTTGTGACATGGCGCAGTTATCTTGATGATGAAATACCACTGCATGTTGGGAAACATGGTCGTCATGAAGGGGTGTACTTGGTCTGCAACCAGTGTACGATACTTATTGGCCGTCATGGTGTCCTTTCACGAGCTCCACTGGACCCATGGATGTCCCTCAGTGAATGTTCCCCAGAGCATAATTGAGCCGCCGCCAGCTTGTCTCCGTCCCGCAGTACAGGAGTCAAGAAGCTGTTCCCCTTGGTAGAACGACGGATTCGCACCCTCCCATCGGCATGATGAAGAAGGTATCGGGATTCATCAGACCATGCAACGCTCTGCCACTGCGCCAACGTCCAGTGTCGATGGTCACGTGCCCATTTCAGTCGTAGTTGCCGATGTCGTGGTGTTGAACATTGGCACATGCATGGGTCGTCGGCTGCGGAGGCCCATCGTTAGGAGTGTTCGGTGCACTGTGTGTTCAGACACACTTGTACTCTGCCTATCATTAAAGTCTGATGTTAGCTCCGCCACAGTTCGCCGCCTGTCCTGTTTTACTAGTCTGCCCAGCCTACGACGTCAGACATCTGTAATGAGGAATGAAATACATGTTGTGATAATGTGGTTTAAAAATAATGTACGCTCTGATAGGCCAAACCATTTTTAATGTAAAAAAAATTCGAGTACAACTTTTTTCGTAAAACACTTTACTATGAATTCTGTATCGAGAGCGTGCTTGTTGCTGATAAATCTTGGAAAGAAAGTTACATTAAAAAAGCTTTCGACACTGTGCCTCACACTAGGTTACTTAGGAAACTTCGCGGTTACGGCATATCTAGACAAATATGCGACTGGGTTGCAGACTTCCTGAAGGGCAGAACACAGTGTGTAGTTCTCGAAGGTGAGCGTTCATCAATTACTGAAGTGGGGTCTGGAGTTCCCCAGGGAAGCGTGTTAGGGCCTCTGTTGTTTCTCATATACATCAATGATCTATGCGACATAATAGGGGGGATGAAAAGATTATTTGCCGATGATGCTATTATTTATCGCGAAATCAAAACCCAGGACGACTGCGCTTTGTTACAAGACGATATTATGAAAATAATTGCGTGGTGTAAAGATTGGCAGTTGGAGTTAAACGCTAAAAAGTGCCAAGTCATGTGTGTAAGTAAAAAGGTGACACTATTTAACTATGAATATACAATTAATGGCACTGTCCTTAGAACGGTAGATTCCGCTAAATACCTAGGGGTGACAATTCGTAATAATTTGTCGTAGAACGAGCATATCGAGAATGTAATGGGAAAAGCAAATCGTATGCTCCGATTTCTAGGTCGTAATTTAAATCAATGCACTCAGAAAGTTAAATCGATTGTATACAAGTCACTAGTACGTCCTCACTTAGAGTATTATTGTTCCGTATGGGGTCCCCATCAAAAGGGGTTAATGGAGGCTTTAGAGAAGGTCCAAAGAAGAGCCGCCCGATTCGTGAGAGGTATATATAGTTGGAGGGAAAGCGTAAGTGCGATGTTGAAGGAGTTAGGTTGGGAAGACCTGGAGCACCGAAGGCGTTGCTCTCGACGGAAGCTAATCGAAAAATTCACGACAGACGTATTTTGGAATGACAGCCAGCAAATATTGCTACCAGCAACATTCGTATCTCGGAATGACCGCGAAAATAAGATAAGAGAAATCAGGGCCAGAACCGATTCATTTCTGTACTCATTTTTTCCACGAGCGATTACGGAATGGAATAGAAAGGATTTACCGGGCGAGTAAACTTAAAATCCGACAGGAGTAGCTTTCGATAAAGCTCTCCGGCCATCCTGATCTGGGTTTTCCATGGTTTTCCCAGATCGCTCCACGCGAATGCTGGGATGGTTCCTCACAATAGCCCATGGGCGCCTCCTGCCATATCCCACATATCCCTTCCAAACTATCACCCTTTTCGATAGGTGCAATGCACCCTCCGCCACACACTTTTAGGGAATCGCGAAGTAATAGTAATAATAATAATAATCGAAGCATCGCTGGAAAAAGACGCACCGTGTTCTCAAGAAACATTTTTCGATGTAAGATTATTTCCGCGTGGTTCGCAAGCTGTAATCTGGATTATAATCTTACATCTTTAAACGAGGAGTTCTTGTACATATATTGGATCTCGGAAACGGCTCTGACGATTTGGATGAAATTTCATATTTAAATAATGTTTTATTTTTTAAGTTTACCTAGGTAGGTGTCTTCCCTATAGAAACGCGATTTTGCAAAAAAAATAAAAAAAAATAAAATAAAAGCAATCTTGTAATTGGTATCTTGAAAATGACGCTACCGCCATCTCGTAGGCGTTTCAGGAACCAGTAAGCTGGGCTGGTGTTCTCTTTGATTACAGCAAGGAACTCTTATAACGTTAAAGTAATAATTTTTGTGCACCAGTTGACCCGTGCGAGTAGTATCGTGGTCAGTCTGCGAATGTTAGTATAATAACGTGGAAATAAGTAAATGCAAGTATTTATTAATGAAAGGTATTTTATTTTTAAGAGTTGCAATAAAATCAATTTTACTGTAAAAAGTCGTTATCATTAAATACTACATGTTTAATTGTAAAACATTTAAGAAGTAGATGTTTAAAAAAAATATTGGCTTTGTCAGATGTCCTTTTTTCAATCTTCTTTACTTTAAAAACTTCTCTGAAAACTACATTAGCAGTTATAATGTGATCATCGTTGATTTTTTGACTGCATGTGTCTTTAAAACAAAAATAAATGTTAATAAATCTACGAAGTCGTGAAAAAGCTGCATACGAAAAAACAGGTTCTGATAAATACAATACTGCCTTTTGGAGCATCTGACCTCGTGCTTTATTAAAGTTCACAACGAAGGTTTAACTTCTTTTGAGAATTGTTTTCTTATCATTTGGAAAGGCACAGAAGATGTGAGGTAATACTGAGAGGTATGAGCACAGTTTTATCGGAGTGAATGAATTTAGCACCGATGATGTTCTCGTCTAAGTGATTTACCACAAATCTTGCACCATTAATTAATCCCTGATTAGCATTAAGATTTGTATTTAACATAATAATAACATTTTGTAACATGATTTTACAAAAAAAAAAAAAAAAATCCTTTAACTGGTTTCCCGGAAGCGGCTCTAGCCTCAGGTACCACTGATGTTAGTTAAGCTTCTCTTTGTTTGGAGCAAGGAATTGTGCCCCTCAAAATGCCTCCGAAGCCTTCAAACCTCTTACTTTAATCAAACTTCACTGAAAATCTTGTATACTGAACAGAAATCGAAGATTCGGAGCGAAGATCGGTCTCCCAGGTACTAAACAGAAAAAGAGATCTGGCGGAAATTCCTGAACTCCAGTGATGCAGAATTTTGATTCATGTTACTCGTGCGTTGTTTGCTCCAAACTGCTAGACTTCGTAAAAAAAGAAGGACAAGTACTCACTCAAATAAAATAATCAAACAAATAATTTAAGCAGAATAAAAAGAATAAAAAATAACACTGATACGATACTCAATGCTCAGTTCAATTCTAGATCACGATACGCTGAATGTGATCTTGCGCGTGTGGAACAAGTCTGGACTTTGTCTTATATTTATCCGTAAATACGTCCTATCACTATCGTTTTAGACTTAAACTTATTGCAGTGTCATAATGCTACGAGTTCTTTGCTGTGACAGGCGAATATCGTGTGATGAATATTTTTTCTTCCAAACAGCACTATCAAACCTTACAGTCTTGACAATTCCAAAGATAAGCGCTACTGAACTAATCTAATAACATCACTGCAAACAGATAATGTAACTGCATCCGTACATCCAAAACATACAGCTATAAAATTCATAAACAAGCATTTATCTAAAAAAAAAAGTTTTTTTTTTTTTTAGAACGAACATCTGTATAAACGGAGATGACATCGGCATATCTGGAATTTAGCCTTAATTACATAGGTACTGCAAAATTATCGGTATATACACTATTTAGTGGTATATTAACTTAGACAGAAACAATCATCTCCTAGACGCATTAAAAACACTTTAATCTTATAAACCAGGCAGTGAACGAACAACACTGTCATTAATTTGTTACACAAAACTCGTGAAGATCGTACTTTCATTGGTTATAGTCCGACTTACGACCACCAAAAAATTTATTATTTAGTTTAGGAGACGGTCTATATCTGCACGAAAAAAAAGGTTTAGAAAATATTACGGTAACAAAGGAATGCCATTGGGAAGTGTATAGTGTCGAGTAACGCTGCCAGATGGCAGTAAACTCGCGAGCTGCTTGAAGGTGTACACATTGCGTAATGTTGATCTATTACCTTTGCCCGCCAGAGCACGATGAAATTGCTGAATAAGATTACAAATTCTACTTTATGCACAATCATAACATAAAACAAGCTAGGTACTCAGAAACAGTAAGAAAGGAAAAACAACACAGGACGGTAAATATTTTGACACTGTGGTTTTATCCAATTAAATTAAACTTCTAGATACTTTTATTTAGCAACTAGTAAAAGTAGGAATATTGTGTTTTATAATGATTCTCTGTATCAAATATATTATTAATTTAATGATTGTAATAAAGTGCGTACACTTGCCAAATGTTTTGGTGGAAAATTTTAAAACACAATGCTTTGGAGTAAATTACAGTTAGTAATAATACATATATTATAGAACGCGCTAAATTTTTTTAAATTGAACTAAAGTATTTGAAGTAATACATGTTATATACTATATTAATATCCGTCCATTGCGTTCGCCCGGCTAGCTCAGTCGGTAGAGCATGAGACTCTTAATCTCAGGGTCGTGGGTTCGAGCCCCACGCTGGGCGAAAAATTTTTTCTTTATTTTCTTTGTTATTGTTTTCAGGAATCATGTGCGATTAAAGCAAAGAGTATTAGCAAAATTCGGGAAGAAATTTCAAGAGTGTAGGATTTTTTTTTTTTTATAAACGTTTCTCGGGAAACAAACCGAGTAAACAACACGCTCAAGGCTGACTTCAAGACTTGCAACTGCACCTGAAGATGGCGACGGAGAATAAGGTCGCCGAAATATTGTGCATTAATAACAATATTACTCGGTTTGTTTCCCGAGAAACGTTTATAAATAAACAACGCCGAGAAAAATTACATTCATTTATAGTGTAGGATTTGTGCAATTAGATTGGAAAAGTTGCGAAATGAGCATGCGAGAAAAGCAGTTAAAAATTAAATTGCTCGGGTAGTACTGAAAGAACAAGACTCGGGTGGTATACACACATGAAGGGGACGAGTGGTGAAGGATGGCAAGGAAAATTTTAAAGCGGAAGGTAAGAGTCCTCAAGGGATACCGGAAATGAATTGTAATTTCCCGTCATCACCCTCTCCAATAAATGTGGTGCTATGAAACGATTCCATGCCACATTGCCACTTCACATTCTCCAAATAAACGAATTGCTTTCAGACCTTTCCCTGGTTGTTTTTCTCATCACTCTCTCCAATAAATAAAGAGCTTTGAAAACTTTATCTTTAATGAATGAAGGAGTTTGAAACCTTTCCTAATACGTGTTTGCCAATTGTCTTCTTTCTTGCTGAACACGGCAAAGTAACCTTACAATGAAAGCTATATTAATTGTTAGTATCTTTTGTTTTAATGGAGGATATTGGAGGCAGTTTTCAAGCTCATAGATAATAGTTTTTTTTGTTTTTGTTTTTTTAGATAGTCTCGATAGCAAAAGTGATATTATTATTATTATTACTTCGCGATTCACTAAAAGTGTGTGGCGGAGGATGCATTGCACCTATCGAAAAGGGTTATGGTTTGGAAGGGTTATAAGGGATATGGCAGGAGGCGCCCATGGGCTATTGTGAAGAACCATCCCCGCATTCGCGTGGAGTGTTCTGTGAAATCCATGGTAAACCCAGATCAGGATATGAAAGTGACTGTTTTGTCAGTCATTCAATTTTTTATATTCCCGATTGAAACAAATATCTCAGTGCTTTAAATCTATACATCACACGAGGGGTAAAAAAAATATTTCCTACCCTTTTTACTTGTATGGGACTAGCCCACAATATTATTACACAAATTCTTTGCACATATGAGTCTGTAGTGATCTGTGTCTGTTTAAAACGGCGCCACGCAAAAGTTGCGAACCCGGCTTAGATGGTGTTTCCACAAAGTTTGAGTTTTTATGCTCCAGCTTAAAATCTGCGGTATGTGGTAAGATGTCGGAACACTATAAGAAAATATGCTCTTAACCGCAACATTTTCAGCGTCATATTTCAATTATTTCTGTAACTTCACAAGGAGACCACTTTGGCACGAACATGGGGATAGTATAACATCTCTGGTATCTTCCGCTAATCATGTTCGTCGCTTTGAAGTCTTCGTTTATAAAAAATCTGAAGCTTAAAATTTGTACATCAAAAATTACTCTTTCTATTTCTCATGGGCGCCGTCAGGATTACTTTAAGAGAGGTGCATCTATTTTTTTATATACGTTATATATAGCACTTATTAACTAAGGATACTGAATTTATTGACAATGTGTTGAACAAATTTGAGCAACAACCTAGGCGCCTTATGTTATTATTCAAACAGTGAATTTAATGATAAAATTTTTGTTTCTTAACCTTTTTCTGTGTATTTTCTTTCATAGCAGAGGGATGCAAGTGCACTCCCTTGCATCCCCGTCCCAGCACCCATGTTATTTCTGTTTAAAAGCCGTTTAAGTATTGCGGCTGGATTACTACACATGTAGACTAATGAAAAATAATTACTCCAACATAAAAAGTACTCTCGTGCATACAGTGCACATTATTTTTTCCATCACGAAACACAAATGCATTATTATTCTTGTAAATAAAAGTGGCAAACGTATCTGTGCCAGACGGATACAAAGCGGAGCTACAGCAATAGAAATCCGATTTCAGTAGCCTATGAAACACCGTAAATAAAGTTTCACGAAAATTTGTTAACCACCACACTAAAAATAAGTGTAAATTCCTTTAGGGGATCTGTATATTTATTTATCGTGTACTAGCTGGTACCCACGACTTCGTTCGTGTTTGTAAAGAATTTGTATTAACAGCAACAGACATCTAACCACCATAGTGCACGATGGGAGACTCGACGCTATTACCACACACAAACGCCAGTCATCTGCGCTATGTAGTTCAGGCAGCAAAGTAAAATATACGGACACACATGTCTTTGGTCGAAGTACGAAAATATCCTTGATCGACCAATTTCAACCACCATATCTCCCACAGTCCCACAGTTACCGAAATTCGGCCAACGTTGTTATCGACGAGTGACTCTGTGCTACTACTACACACAAACACCAGTGATCTGCGCTAGATAGTTTTGGCTGAATAGTAATACACCATGACACATACATGTTTGGTAGAAATATGAAAGTGCCGCAGGTCGACCACTTTCAACCACCATATCTTCCACAACTCCATAGCTTCCGACATCTAACTACCATAGTGCACGATGGATGATTCGATGTTATTACCACACTCAATCATCAATGGTCTATCCTATGTAGTTGTGGCAGGAAAGAGAAGTATAAGGAGACACAAGTCTTTGGTCGAAATATGAAAATGCGCTGCATCGACCAGTTTTAAGCATCATATCTCCCACACCCCCACAGCTATCGATATTCGGCCAACGTTGAGCACGACAGGAAACTCCATGCTACTTCCACACACAAACACCAGGAATCTGTGCTAAGTAGCGGTGGCTGAAAAGTGAAATATAGTGAAACACACGTCTATTTTTTTTTTATACAGGTAAGATTATTGGAGCACAGTTTTTGTTTTGGGCTTCACGCCCTGTTGAGGTCATTAAGGATGTGAAAGCAGAAGGAAGTCACCAATGGCACTTAGGAGGAACCATCCTCGCATTCGGCTGGAAAGATTTAGGGAATCTATGGAAAACTGGAATAAGAACCCATGTCCTCCAAGATGCGAGGAAAGAGCGTTACCTCTCACCACGCTTAGAGTATCCTCGTATTAGAAAAGTATTGCAACCTGTGACTAAATTCTTAGAGCATTCACAATAAAAAATACTGTTTCTCGTGGTTATTCTGTCGATCTTTCTTTTCGAGATTTTACATTTTTAATTCAGGGACTCCTTTCGAGAACACACTGAACGTGGCCATACCACTCCAATCTGTTTTATTTTATATCTTCTTTCACTTCCATTAACCTTGTTCCTCTTCTTCTTCTTCTCTTCAGTTTCGGCCATCTAAGGACCACGAAAAGTAATCCCGTGCATTCATTTCGGTCCTTCTTTTCTTGACTTCCAATAGTTCTTCATCCTCTCACTTTGCTGTTTCCTCCTTTCTTCTACATTTCCTCTTCTCCTTCTCCTGGAAACCGTTGAAACTTTGGATCAATCTCCTAAAAGTTGTTCTATCTTGTATTAAATCTTCTGTTATTCCGATCTCAATCATATCTTTCTTTACTCCTTGGTTCCTCTGGTTGCCCTTCTTACTCTTGTAAACATGATTGAAAATTCTTTTCGTAAGTCTATTGTTAGCCATTCTCATTATGTGACCAAAACAACTGATTCTCCTCTTTCTGATCGTGTCTCACATCCTTTCAATTTTTTCTTCTTTGTATAGGTCTTTATTCTTCCGGTGTCTAAACTCACCATTTTCAATTATTAGTGGTCCCCAAATTTTTCTCAAGATTTTCCTTTCTCTATCTCTTCTATTTCTCCAGTTTACATAGAGAACAAGCATTCTGAGGCGTACAGTCCTTCTGGTTTGATTACTGTGTTTTAGTGTTTGATTTTAGTTTTTTCTTGATAGATTCTTCTTATTGTATGTATCTTTAGTATTAGCTTTATTATTTAGTATTAGCCTTATTATTTCGGTATTCCTTACCGTTTTTTCCCTGAAATTGTCGCTGATTTTCTCCAGAAATCAATTTTTGATGTTTTGAACTTCTTAAGTCATTATCTGGAAGAAGAAAGGACCACAAGCTTGTAAATGGTGTAATTAAACCCTTGGGTCACGAAATCTAGCCATCAGTAACATGCCAATAAAGACAGACTTGGGAGGAGGGTGAAGAGAGTGCTGGGAATGTACAGGGCATATGTTGGTGATGGGGCTTGGAGGAAGAATTAGGAATAGTGCATGGAAGGGGAAAGGCGACCATCACCACAAGCTGGCGCTGGATTATATGCATAAGGGAGTGGGAAAATTTTATTTTGTTGGTAAATGTGTCACCGAGCGTGGTGGGTGAGTGGTTAACCCTCTGGCCTCGCATTTGGGAGGACGCGGGTTCGAATCCCCGTCCGGGCATCCAGATTTGGGTTTTCCATGGTTTCCCCAAATCACTCCAGATGAATGCCGGGATGCTTCATTCAAAAAGGCCATGGCCGAATTCCTTTCCGTTCCTTGTCCCCAGTCCCATCCCGCCTCTAATGACCTCGACGTCGACGGGGCGTAAGGCCATAAAAAAAAAAAAAAAAAAAAAATAAGCGGCTTACGTATTAATCTACAAGGGGAGCAGGAAATATGGTGACTTTTTCGCCTAGATTTTTCATGACTCTCCTCAGTGATTTCTTTGCCGGGATGTTGGCATTGCAGCATCAACAGTGTATTCTACAAGGCGTAAAGCAATAAGTAAAATTAAAAAAAAAAAAGAAAGAAAGAAAGAAAGAAAGAAGAAGGTGTCAGGTATTGGAATAAATTACCAAGTGATGAATAATTTATCAAAAACGCTGGAGGAATTTAAAATTTGTAAATCGCAAAAGTAGAGGGGGGAGGAATTCAACTCTCCAATTATAAATTAGTTCCATCGCAATTAAAATTCACTGAAACACTCGAATGGTATCTAATTGACTCTTCATTCAGTTGTACAATCTTAATTTTATTGTTGTTTTTACCGAGCATGGTGCTTGAGTGGATATGTTCTGGCCTCGCATTCGGGAGGACGCGGGTTCGAATCCCCGTCCAGGCATCCAGATATCGGTATTCCGTAGTTTCCCTCTCACTCCAGCTAAATGCCTGGATGGTTTCTCAAAAAAGCCAACGTCAAATTCCTTGACATTCCTTTGACAGACATTTTCGAAGTTTAATGACCTTAATACCGACGAGGCGTATAGTCATATAATGAAATATTTTTCGAGGTAGCTGTTTGAAGTGGACGCCTCGCGGACAGCGCCTGCATTTCTGCAGTTATGCTGCACGCCGGACTGTTGTGACGCATTCACACTCTACCCAACTCCTTGGCCAACACCAAACATTATTATTGTTATTATTATTTTATTGTGAACTAGCGGTACCCGCGACTGCAGACTTTCAGATTTCTGCCGATAATTCACTGATAGAATATCAAACAAATATTGTATGTGTAGGTAAAAACGAATGAGCAGTCCTGTGTTGTCAGTTTTCTTAAATGTCATCGTTCCCTTATAAATTTACATT
Source organism: Vandiemenella viatica (assembly GCA_031002005.1). Taxonomy (NCBI): domain Eukaryota; kingdom Metazoa; phylum Arthropoda; class Insecta; order Orthoptera; family Morabidae; genus Vandiemenella; species Vandiemenella viatica. The sequence goes on from CM061918.1 coordinate 155,552,806, forward strand.
ATATGCAATGCTTTAATGACGTTTCAGCCCATGATTTGTTTCCACCCCTCCTCGAAATTAGCACTATTTTTTATGTTTGTTGATGAACACAGCTCACATTTCAGTATTGTTCACTCGGCTTCTATGCAAGCAGTATCCCAATTACTGCTGCCTGTGTAACGATAGCGTTCCATCCCAGAATATATGAGTAGGAGTGTAGAAGCGTAGTTTGTGCTTTTACGACTTTTATTTTTGCATCCAACCTTCCCATTCTTATATATATATATATATAGATATATATTTAATATACCCGTTTCTACTTGGTCCTCCGTCTGACGACATTTTGACTTAGCAACTTGGATATAATTTCTCATCTGAGTGATGAATACTAATGAATAAAATCTGAATTCTCGTTTATAAAGACAAGCAAATTAGCTCGGGAATTCCCTAACAATGTCGAGAATGAAGGACACAAGGATATTCCTCAAAAGACATCGGGAACATTTTGCAATAAATAACCAGTTATCATACAATCGATAGAGTAAGTCACAATAAAATATAAACGAAAAGGGCTGCCAACTTGAAAATGTAATCGTCACCTTCGTGTGTTCTCTGCTATTCAGCAGGTCTACGCACAGTGACAGCCCTCCAAGCCTTCCTCTGTTCCGCCATTCTCTTAGTCTATGTATTTCCCATTCATCATGATGCCATCAATCATTTTCATCCTTCGCCGACCTCTTCTTTTCCCTCCAGAGCAGTTTTAAGCAGTCACTCATTCCTCAACACATCACTAAACCAGTTCCTTTTTCTGTTCCTTATTGTTTTTATAAGGGACCTTGTAGGATAACAGACAGGTTATCCCAGAATACATATTTTAATGTCATTCTATATTTTTGAAATGTTAGAGTTCCATGGCCTGGTTCCATTACTCTCTTAAAAGGTTTCCATAGTAACAAGACGTACAGAAATAACTAGGAGATTGCCTAGGTTGGTAGCGCTAAGGAGAACCTGCAAATAAGTCCGATTATGTAATTAAAGTAATGTATTGGAGTTTATTAAAACTAAGTTAAACTGTGCTGAGTGTAAAAACTATCAGTTTATTTATTTAGTTTAGCTACACATTCAGAAAAATAAATTAAATAGCTCCACTTCGCAATAAAATCACGAAGTTATTAAGAAGCATAAAAGCACGATGAATATAAATAAAATCTCTTCGGAAATACAATAACCTTTCCTTCACCATTCCTTACTTTGTCTTTCCAACTTATTTTCTCCATCTTCCTGCATATCCACATTTCGAATGCTTCCAACCTCTTTCACCAACTAAAATGAAAATGTAAAATCAGTAAAAAAATTCGGGAAAATTTTCTTGTGTTCGTTATTGTTTTTATAAGGGTCTTTTCGTCCACCATATCTTACTTTGTCTTTTTAACTTGTTTTCTCCATGTTCCTCCATATTCACATTTCGAATGCTTCCAACCTCTTTCATCAACTAAAATTAAAATGTAAAATCAGTAAAAAAATTCGGGAAAATTTTCTTGTATTCCTTATTTTTTGTATAAGGGACGTTTCCTTCACCATTCTTTACCTTGTATTTCCAACTTATTTCCTCCGTCTTCCTCCATATCCACATTTCAAAAGCTTCCAACCTCTTTCATTAAGTAAAATGAAAATGTAAAATCGGTAAAAAAAATACGGGAAAATTATCTTGTGTTCTGAGAAATGGTATAAAAATCGTTACATTTGGGGATGACTGACGCAATATGAGTAGAAATACAGAAAAATCGGGAGTTCCAGGGCCTGCGAGGTTTAACAGATGACGGCGTGACGCCCCTCGAGGAGGGGACTGGCAGACGCCAGGCGTCAAGTCGGACGGCGACACGCCGGCGGCAGAGGGGGAGGGGTGGGGGGGTGAGGTAATCATCTCAGACTGCGCACCAATACGTCTGTCCTGTCCATTGGCCTTCGTCTTTACCTCCCGTTTAAATTCAGACGAGCACTTCTCTACTTTATTCTATTCTAACTATGCAATCATATCCCCACGAATGTCCTATGGTGACACTTCCGTCCAGCGTAAGTGTCTAAATCACGACACCAATGTACTTTTCGAAGTGAAAACACCTACAGTCGCGCTACGCTCTGTTTGGGTGGGGGTAAATCTATGGGTTCGCAATAAGCCACCTGTTGCGTGTATAATATGCGCGCAGGACGCTTTCCACGAAACCTTTATACAAACACAAAATTTTTATCAGAATTTGGTGGAATTTTGCATTCGTATACTTCAAAACAAATAGAAAAACACTGTTGATGGTTGGTTTAGAGAAACCTAAACCCTCTCCTCCTTTCCCCCTCACCATAACTTCTGTCACCGTTGTTCATACTAACCCACAGTTTTCATCCTATTTGGATAGTAGTTAGCACATATATCTCTCAAACCGAGGCGGTGTGGTAGCTCAGTCGTTAAGGCGCTTACTCCAGAAAGTTCTCTTCCCGGGTCGCAGGTTCAAATCCCGCGGTGAGCACGTTTTTTTTAGGAGTCGCATTTGATTATATGATAGATGTTTTAGTTTTTGAAGTGAAAATTTCTTTTGGTGGGTTGGGCGATTTTTGAATTTGTAAAATCTTATGAATTCGCATCACCGACATGCTAATGTTAACAGTATATTTGTAGTGTGGTCTGGTGGCTCAGTGGTTAAGGCGTCTGACTGGGGAACGAAAGGTACCCGGTTCGAATCCCTGTCTCGGCGTTGATTTTCATAGACCCTTAACCCGACCTTCACCTCTGGCACAGCTTGCTGTGTAATGTGAAGTACGCCAGAACACTTCCGTGGTTCGGACTCCACGTTAAACTGTAGGTTCCTTGTACTTGGAAGGACTACCGGATTAGGTTAATACAGGGGCGGAAAGCGCAGACATTAGAAACCCTGTCACCAGGTCATTACGACCACACGGAATTATTATTATTTAGTATATCTGTAGGTCCCCTGTACCTGGTAGCACTACCGGGTTAGGTTAAGGCGGCTGAGACAGGGGCGGAATGCGCAGCCAATAGAAACCCTGTCACCAGGTCATTACGACCACACGGAATTATTATTATTTAGTATATCTGTAGGTCCCCTGTACCTGGTAGCACTACCGGGTTAGGTTAAGGCGGTTAAGACAGGGGCGGAATGCGCAGCCAATAGAAACCCTGTCACCAGGTCATTACGACCACACGGAATTATTATTATTTAGTATATCTGTAGATCCCCTGTACCTGGTAGCACTACCGGGTTATGTTAAGGCGGCTAAGACAGTGGCGGAATGCGCAGCCAATAGAAACCCTGTCACCAGGTCATTACGACCACACGGAATTATTATTATTTAGTATATCTGTAGGTCCCCTGTACCTGGTAGCACTACCGGGTTAGGTTAAGGCGGCTAAGACAGGGGCGGAATGCGCAGCCAATAGAAACCCTGTCACCAGGTCATTACGACCACACGGAATTATTATTATTTAGTATATCTGTAGGTCCCCTGTACCTGGTAGCACTACCGGGTTAGGTTAAGGCGGCTAAGATAGGGGCGGAATGCGCAGCCAATAGAAACCCTGTCACCAGGTCATTACGACCACACGGAATTATTATTATTTAGTATATCTGTAGATCCCCTGTACCTGGTAGCACTACCGGGTTAGTTTAAGGCGGCTAAGACAGTGGCGGAATGCGCAGCCAATAGAAACCCTGTCACCAGGTCATTACGACCACACGGAATTATTATTATTTTGTATATCTGTGACTATAAATATGAGGTGTTGCGCGTATCATATTCATAGTTTTAAGTATTCACTTCTGTCGGCAGCCCCCAATGACAGTCAATTGTTTTTTTTTATCCTTCTTCTTTCGGTTTTGTTCTACTTTGGACGATGCGAAACAACTGGACTTTCAGCCACGTAAATAAGTCGCACTTGTGGAATGTTTCAAAGGCGTCTATCTCAGTCCTCATTTTCAACCACAGATGTCACTGTTAACTGTTTGCCGCGGAAACGTTAGAAAACAAAAGCCAACCCAGCGCGATGACGTCATCCTCTCTTCTGCTCGTTACCGAGGGGAAGCTGTCTCAGTCTTTTGATGGCCGTGCTCCAGGGTGGAAGCCAGAGAGTTTATTATTTACAACGCCATGAAAAACTTTGACCCTACCACTGGTTTACTGGTTCATCTTTTCCTGTCCTCCCAGAACTTTTTCATTGTTTCACTATTGTCCCTCCTTCTTTCTTCAAAACAGCTGGTCTTTGCCTTTGTACATTGTTCCTGGTACCCCTTGAATTTATCAGTTTTAGTTTTTTTCTGTACTGTTACTTCAGATTAAACGAACACCTTGTAGGGTTGGGTATACGAATAGATTAATTCTCTTGTTCTTGCTAACTGATTGTTCTGCTCTTCAGTTATCCGGGAATAGACTGGATGTCAAAGCTGGCAGCTTGCACCGAAACTTAGTATTATATTTACCAACTGAACATTTATTTCCGTACTTAACACATTTTCGGTCTCACCATAATATTAACAACACTCTTTGGTTTCTGCTTTTCGCTTCTCTGGCACCAACTCTGCAACAAAACTCTCCCTGGCCACGTGACCTTACTACGGCAAAGTATGTAGACCTCGCAAAGATTATATAAATAAAGACATGTCATTTAATACCGTTAACTGACAGTACGTCTATACTTAAAACAATTTTCTTTTGCTTGCTTTGACACCGCGGTCATTAGAGGCGGGATGGATTAGGGCAAGGAACGGAAAGGAATTCGGCCATGGCCTTTTTAAAGGAAGCATCCCGGCATTCGCTTGGCGTTATTTGGAGAAATCACGGAAAACCCAAATCTGGATGCCCGGACGGGGATTCGAACCCGCGTCCTCCCGAATGCGAGGCCAGAACGTTAACCGTTCACCCACCAAGCTCGGTACAAATTTTGTAATTTTTTACCGAGCGTGGTGGGTAAACTCTGGCCTCGTATTCGGGAAGACGTGGGGTCCAATTCCCGTCCAGCCAACCAGATTTGGGTTTTCCCAAATCATTCTACGTGAATGAGCGGATGCTTCCTTTAAAAGGCTATGGCCGAATTCCTTCCCGTTCCTTGTTCTCAGTCCTCTAATGATTTCGACGTCGAAAGCCGTAAGCAAAGAAAAAGTAGTTTTCGAGGTTGTTCCGCAATGGACTAAGCAGTTGTCTTCAAATATACGAAGGCTGTTTCGTTCCCCTGGTCAGGCAACGAACTTATCGGATGTCAATGAGGCTTGGAAGCATATTGACAGAAGAATTAAAATAGGTGCGCGGAAGCTAAAATATGACCATGACCACAAGCTGGCACTCGATTTCAGGCACAAGGGTGTGGGAAGATTCTCTTTCGTAAGTAAGGGGGTCAGGAATTCTAATACATTACAAAGGGAAGTGGTGGATAATGTACAAAATCACAACACGAAATTAAAATTCGTTAAAGAGAAAATTAGTTTTGTGTTAACAATCGTTTAAAAAAAAATAAAAAATAAATCCGTTCCACATTGTTTCTATTTTCTTCAAGACGCAGCTGAAGAGGAGAAGGAACTATAACCGTCTCACATGCTAGCAATAATTTTCATCATCATTATTATTATTCTATTTTTAGAATTAATTGTAAGTGTTTATATATAATTGTACCGATATCTGTAAAGAGAATTTCGCAAGCCGTAGATTGTATAGTCTCTGGGGTAGCACAAGTCTTTTATGATTTGTTAATGTTAAGTATCTTTGGCTGTGTGAGTCGGCGCTTGTCTTACCCCTCGTCTTATGCCTAGTCTATTAACAACTTTCCTTTTTTATTTCCTACAGGGCCGGCGTTAGGGGGGGTTAAGCAGGGTAAAAGTACCCGGGGCCCGGGCCACCAAAGGGGGGCCCACCTACATGGGTGCCTAAATAAATAGAAATTAAATACAAATTTTAAAATCTGCACCAATAATTTTGAACATTTTTGTATTAAAATTTTCTGAATTTATAAAAAAAAAACCAAAGTGTAAAGTACAAATATTTCTGAGGGGGGGGCCTAAGATCGCTTACCCGGGGCCCGTGAATTCTAGCGCCGGCCCTGATTTCCTATAATATTAGGCTGAAAATATGTGAAGTAAGATTTTTAACATAAAATTTAACACATTTCGCAGGCGTAATTTTTGAAAAAAAAATTGTACTTGATCTTTTCCGGGGTTTGCGCTGCGCTTATTTTTTGCTGTTATTGCCTACCTGTCGATACCAACCTGCGGCCTTCATCAGAGCTTCTCTTTATCTATCGACCTGGTTTATGGATACTGTTGACCGCTTGAATCACGGTACACTGTTTATTGTTCACTGGCACAGATGATTTTATTTCTCCGCCAAAGTTTGTTCATTGTTCCAGAGATGTTTATACATTGTGGAGCGGTCTTGCAGTTGTTACAACGCGTTCGTTTGCTAGAACACACTTCCACATTTGGCTCAAACCATAGCCGCCGCGTTTGTTGAAATTATTAGGACAACTGCAAGATCGCTCCACAATGTACAAACATCTCTGGAACAGTGAATACCGCTGGGCGGAGAAACAAAATCATCTCTGCCGGTGAAAAATAAACAGTGTAACGTGAATCAAGTGATCAAGTGTATACGTAAACCAGGTGGATAGATAAAGAGAAGTCCTGATGAAGGCCACATGTTGGTGTCGAAACCTAGGCAATCAGGGCCGGCGTTAGGGGGGGGGGGTAAGTGGGTCAAAAGTACCTGGGCCCCGCGGGCTGATGGGAGGCCCGATCACCGACTATAGGGGCCCTCAGGGCATGAAGCCAACAATACGCCCATTGTCACCTGGACATTTTGTAGAGCTAAAAAAAAAAAAAAAAATGTCGCCCATTTTACCCCGGGCCCGAAATTCCTAGCGCCGGCCCTGTAGCCAATAATAGCTAAAAAAGCAGCACAAACCCCGAAAAAAGACAACTAAGTGCAATTTTTGAATTTTTTTTTTAATATTGTGCCTGCGGAGCACTTAGGCTAGCTCATAACGCGAGTAGACCGTAATGAAGAGACGAGTGTGGCACGCGAAGCCGCATGCGGGGTCGCTTGACCGCGCGTCTGACGGGTGACGTCAGCGGGCTGGGCGCGCGCACGGGCGTCGCTCCCCGGCGGCGGGGGGCGTCGACGCCCGTCTGTCCGGCGTCGGGCGCCGCGGTCGAGGCGTCCCTGCAAACAAAACAGGCGCCTGCCTGCCTGGAGGACGCCGCCTGGCCTCCGAGGTGGCGGCAACCCGCCAGACACCTCACGCGTCGTCGATACGGGATGTCCTCCTCCCGGATCGCCCTCCTAGTGCCTCCATTTCACGAATCATTCCTACAATTTGAAGCTATTAGATCACCTGAAAAATTCATTCATACTACCTATCTACACTAATATCATAAATCCGAACGTCTTCACGGCTAAACTAACCTGAACAAGGAAACACAGGGCGTCCACATGAAACCTAAAATAGAACGGTTCGGTTTACACCATCCTGTAAAGCTACTTATAAGGTTTCCTCCTTATTTATAAATTAACATAATTACTGTATATATATAATAAGGAACGAAGGCTAATAGATAGATTATACATCGAACAAGGAGTGAAAGTGAAAGGGGGCAATGATCTTACAGAAGAAGGAAAGATTGGAAGAGGTGTAAGACAGGAATGTTGTTTGTCACCCATATTATTTAACATATATTTAGAGGAAATTATAAAAGAAAATTTAAGAGGTAAAGGAGACGTAGGATTACCTGCATAAGGTTTGCTGATGACATGGTTTTGCTGGCGGAAAGTGTCAAGATGCACAGAAGAATGTTAGAGGCTTTAGGCAAAGGGTGTGAGGAATTAGGAATGAGAATGAATTGGATTAAAACTAAATGTATCATGGTGGGAAAGAGTAAGAAAGAAATGATGATAACGCTACAGGGGGGAATAATTGAGCAAGTGGCGTCCTTCAAATATCTCTGGAGTAATGTGAGTGGTGATACGAGTTGCAAGAAGGCGGTGAAAACTAGAATAGCAATGGCAAAGAAATAGAAAGAGAAATTTATTATGCGGAAGGCCGGATAACAAACCTAGCAAAAAAAGTTTCGTATGGAGTGTAGGACTATATGGGGCGGAAACATGGACGCTATGCAAAGAAGATCTAAAGAGGTTGGAAGCTTTCGAAATGTGGATATGGAGCAGGATAGAAAAAATAAGTTGGAGAGTCAAAAAGTAAGGAATGTTGAAGTACTGGCACGAGTAGGAGAGGAAAGGTCACTCATAAAAACAATAAGGAACAGAAAAAGAAACTGGATTGGTCATGTGTTCAGGAATGAGTGCCTGCTTAAAACTGCTCTGGAGGGGATTGTAAATAGAGGGAAAAGGAAATGTCGACGAAGGAAGATAATGATTGATGACATAATGGTGAATGGCGGAACAGAGGGCTGTCACTGTGCATGGACCTAGCAGAAATCCCTAGGTGATGATGATATTTTTACAGTTTCCAGTATCGGATCAGTACTGCAGGATCTTTAATGATCACCTGTCTCCATTACTGGGTTTAATACCACGGATTAAACTTTTAGTATCCTGTTTACAAACAATATTCTATTAGAACACAATGGCTACAGTTCATTGGTACAGTTATATTTTTCAATATTAAATTACAACTTTGCCATCCTCCCGCCAGGGTTTTGGAACATGTTTATCATTCGTGCTTCTCAAGCCATCTTTTTTTTTTTTTTTTTTTTTTTTTGCACACCTACTATTAACCATAGATATACTTTCCTCAGACTCGACGATCTCTGACCTTGAAACTTAAATGTCCAAAGTTACTATATTTAATCGTAAATACTTAATGACAAAAATATTCTAAAACTAAAAAAAATTCACAATTCGTGATGTTGTTTACCTCACAAACTCAACTCAACGAGTTTTGTGTGTAATTTTGTCTAAGTTAGCGCTTTAATTTAATCATAAAAAATTACTACTTCACTAGAGAGAACGTAACTTCCTGTATCCTCGTGACAATGTTTTTCGTATGTTCACGAATCTAGAATAGTTCCCGTTTTTAAGATGAAAGATCATAACAGGTAACCCTGATCTGACTAAAATACGAGATTAAATTTTTACATTAAATTCACAGTAATAATTTTTATTTTCTTACATTTAATAGCCTTAACCTCAAGTTTGTTGACCAATTTAAATATCTAAATATGGCCAAGCAGCGTGACAATAGTCATTGATGACAACAATGGGCTTCTTAATGTAAGCCATGGACTGTTTTTTGGGTACGGTGACGGGTCTAAAATACTTTCGGAAAATGCAGGCGCAAAACATTAAAAGCAAAGAAAACTTAAGATTCAAAAATAGTAGCTCTCTGTTATGGGTTATAAGTTTGGTGTGTAGACAAACTGAATGCCCGTAATAACATAATGACCCTGAATACAGCGAACACTCACACAACTTAAAAAGCAAGTAACATATAATAAATAAATAACTTTCAATAGCCTTGACGTCAAGTCAGGTACAACCTCGAGTCTGCTGCTCACCTGAATATCCAGGGTGACAACAGTGATTGAAAAATCACAACGACGGGAAGTACTTCATCGAATCGTGAAAGTAAAACTATATTCTAAGTTTTATCGGCCGTTATGTTTTATCCTGTTTCAACATATTTTTAACTAAACTGAAGTATTTAATTTAAAATGAAATGAAACGAAAAGCAAACTTTATTAAATAAAACTCGTGTCCTCTAATGGGCTAAATTGAATCGTAGAGTAATTTTATTCTACGTTTTATCAGCTGTAATCTTTTAGCATATACTTTTAAGTAAATTGAAGTATTTAATTTAAAATGAAATCCAACGAAAAGCAAAATTTATGAGAGTATTCTGATGATACATATTTTCGCGATTGAATAACTCTCGTACCGTCGAATTATTCCGGAAACGAAGGCCTGGCGCGTGACGTCACAGTATGACGTCACACAGTGACAGCCAATAGCTGTCGTGGGCGCCACGGCGTACGGAATCTACGAAATTATTATTATAATTAATTTTAATTGTGATAGAGCTAATGCTCCGGTGGCAATTCCCCTAGTCATGTAATTACCCCCTTACATGTATTTATTAAATTTTCTTTCATTATTGGAATGATAAATCCTCCTCAATTTACTTTTCCGATTTAAAAATTTTAATTTTAAATTCCTTAAGCGTTATTGGTAAATTTTTCATCACTTCACTTGGTTATTTGTTCCAATCCCTGACAGAATGTTAAAAGAAATTTTTCCCACTCCCTTATGAATGAATATATATATATATGTTTTGATTCATTAATACAGTAAGAGTGTATTTATGATAGTATCCGATAGTTGAAAAAAAAAAAAAAGAATGGACGCCAGCTAGTTTGTAAACGTTGTCATGGCAACGATCCTGCTGTCTCCTCAGAGCAACAGGTGGTCACAGGTGTCAACAAAACGCTACACAGGAGCGCTTCTCAGCTGGACTACAGTGAGAATACGATGACTCCAGCGGAACGTGACGACAGAAAATAACACTGACCGCCAAGGTGGCACCACAAGTCCAGTCAGAAGTAGGGTGTGTCGGCTGGTCGGGATTGCAGTGGAGGTAATGTCTCGACCCTACCCAACCCTGTTTCACCCTGCATGTTGTGAGGAGCCACGTGGGCTGAACAATCCTCTGAGATCCTCCCGTCAGTCTGTTGGACGCAACTAATAAGAATTATCGGGCAGTTTTGGGAATTTTCCATTGTTCTTGCGAGTGGAGATTAATAATTGAATATCTGTGGGCCGAATGATCGCAGATTCAACTGTGGTGGCCAACGAGAAATAAGTTAATACATGAGAGAGAGGGTGTAAGGTTCTTTATGTTTTTAGAAATGATATTCTTCTTCTTCTCGTGTCGATGACAGCATCAAATATGTGGTAGTTTTTCCGCCAATGCGATGGCTTTGTTAGTAGCTGATTGGAGCTCAAATTGGGATTCATTCATTCAGATTTGTGGACGAGACAGAAGATGTACCATGGTTCCTCTCTCCCCTCACGAACATGTGGTATCTGGCCACGAGGCAAGAGTGTCTTTGCAGCGACCAACTCCAACTCGAAGCCTGTTTAGCGACTTCCATATGGGCCATGGTTGTTCAGGCCCAGGTGGTAGACCCTCTTTTGGCTTGATCCACTCGAATCCTTGTTGTAAGCTCTTCTCCCAAGCCAGTATTCTTCCACTGCTTGGTGTTCCATTTAGTGGCTTTGAAGTCCGCAGGAAGCTTGATCGTGACTTTAGTCTCGGTGGCGCTGGTGTATAGCCATGTAGAGGGTGTGGGGCGTCTTCGTTGACTCTAAGCCTTGCCACGCTGGTGGCAACTTCCCGGCGTATGTCTCCAGGGGCGATGCCAGCTGGTATCTCCACAGGCGATGGTCTGAGGCAACCTGTGATGAGCCGGCATGTTCTGTGGAGCGCAATGTCTACTGTCTTCGCATGACTTGATTTTTGCCACACAGGACATGCATACTCTGCTGCGGAGTAGCATAATGCTAAGGCAGAGGTGCTGATGACGCTTGGGTTAGCTCCCCAGCGAGGTCCGGTCAACTTGCTAAAGATGTTGTACCGCGATGATACTTTCATCTTGAAGAAATGATATGAAAATGTACTTCGTTTTCGGTTCTTCTTTACAATCTTACCTTCATCTCTTATTTTTATGTATAGAAAATAAATTTCACTACTTTTCCTTAAGTTTCCAACGTCAGATTAGTTCAAATAGGATCTTTATTTAACCCTCTATGTCCACCGCTGGTGTTTCTTAGATACCACCACTGTAACTCAAACTACTTTAATAAATCATACCAAATATCCTTTAAGAATCTACTCTACTTTCTTTATTATAATCTAAACATGAAACAAAAGTCTTACACTTATCTTATTATCCTCAATTTTAAATGACAATCAGTTACCTAATACAACTTTCAAGTTTCTCTAACTTTATCTTTTTTTTTTGTTACTGCTTTACGTCTCTTTTTAACATCGAGGTCTTTAGAGACGGGAAAGGATGGGGGGCAAGGATGGGGGGCAAGGATGGGGGCAAGGAACGGGAAGGAATTCGGCCATGGCCTTTTGAAGGAAGCATCCCGGCATTTGCCTGGAGTGATTTGGGGAAACCATGGAAAACCCAAATCTGGATGCCCGGACGGGGATTCGAACCGTCGTCCTCCCGAATGCGAGGCGAGAACGCTAACCGGTCCTCTAACTCTATCATTATACTGATCTTCTGCCCACAGTCTAACATTTTCCATTATAAATCCTGCAAGGATTTTTTTACAACTTCTCCATTAAGTTCTTTTTATCAACACCTTCTCTCATTTCATTTTCTCTTAAACTACACCTTTGTTTCTTCAACTTTTCTTTTTCACCAAGGAACCGCATACCTCTCTTGACATTCTGACCTTAGAAAACTCAATGTTAGTATTTAAAATCATAACTAGTAAACAAAAAAAACAATTTTACTAATATAAAAAAAAAAAAAAAAAATCACAAATCGTGAGGTTGTGTACCTCGCAAGGGGTTCATCTTGATTGGAGGCAGCAAGGTAGCCTGTTGTGTGTGCGATGCGATAGTGAGTGGATCACAAATCTGCCGGGTCTGAGAGATTTTGGGGGACATATTAGGAAGCTGTAGTTCTTTCAGTTATTGGAGCTGTCAACACTGTCAGAGAGCTCTTCAGATGACAAACTGTTTATATTTCTTCATCGACAAACAGATCCTATTATATAAAACGCTAATCTGGAGTCTGGGTACTTCGTCTATAGCTACTACAGCTATTGGCTAGAGAACGGTCACGTGCCAGCATTCACTCGCCAATCAACAGCCACCATATTACATTCCTTCCATCATCTTGCTTTTCGTTCATTTACAGCTAGACACAAAAATTCATGTAAGGAGAAGGGAATTCAATATTTATGCTATTTTAAGTGTATCAATTATAAGGACTAGGTTAAACCATAACCTAAGAATTTTTTTGGCAGACGATAAGAAACAATGAAGATTATTAAAAACTCAGAGAAACGAACGTAATCGCGCAATGTATCAGTTAAATAAATAACAGTTATCAGTTTTCGAAATTATAAAAATGCATTTATTTAAATAAAATCCTAAGCAAATACTCTGATAATCTAACCAAAGTAAGGTATTCATATCACGAGAAATATAATTAAAAATGATTTCAATTTATAATTCACAATTCAACAACGACATTCTTGCAGCCAAATAGCGGCGAGCTGAGATAGAAATTGATGCGAGGCAATCATACGTTACAAAGTAACAATTGGTACGTTCGTTTAAATTTATCATGTTGCTTTTTGTTTATTTACGACAACTAGATGCAGAAATTCATACAAGGAGAAGAGTATTCCATGTCTGCGTTATATTATCTGTATCAATTATAATAACTAGATTAAAACGTAACCTAAGAATGTTTTTGGCAGCAGATAAGAAACAATGCAGTTAATTAAAAACTCAGAGAAAGCTTACGCCAACTTTACGAATCGCGAAGTGTATCACCCAGATAAATGACTGTTATCCATTTCTGATATTATACTTTCCATCATTAAAGTAAAATTCATTTATCAAAATAAATCATAGTCAAATACTCCGATAATCTAACCACAGTACGGTACTCATATCGCGAAGATATCATTAAAAATGGTCGATATTCGTTTTTCCATACAAGCTTTTACAAAAAAATAATTCAGACTACCACCATAGGTGCTACCTGTCGTTATTCATATGAGGGTAATAAAAGCTACGATTTTCGAATGCAATGTTAGTGGAGATTGGGGCTAAGTTGACCAGAATCCCCACTGACACATTTTTTTACAGCATAATTCGCTCTGAAATAAGTTTTACAAATCATTTAAACTGCTTTCATAAGCGCCATGTTACTGAAGATATTAATTAATGCGGGTGAAAGAAGTTCCATACTTGTCGTGCTGAACTGTGCCTGGACCAGGAATAAAACTAATATTACATGGATAGCAAAAGTTTTTGTGGGATTCCTAATTTGTTTTTAATTTTATAGGTTCTATACTTCCGTCGTCATTAATTAAGTACAAGTTACTACTGTATCACTATGTGAACTGCAAATGAAATATGTAGAACATTAAAAAATCAAGACCATTAGCATTAGGTAATAACAATTCCGTATAATTAACCAACTGCAAAAAAGTGAACTGCAGAATATTGCGTTAAAACCGTTATTTTTGACGGGCTCGAGGCTAGTACCTGTATAAGCAGCAACTGCAGAAAATAACCTAGCGTCTTTTTAGGAAGCTTCCATTTTTTAAAAAAAATTTCGTATTTATGGGCTTATGGACACAGTATCAGAGTGTTAGTAAGTTCGAACGAGACGTAATGATTGGTCTCCGTGGAACGGGTTTTTCGTACCCTTACGTTTCGGCTCGTACAGGGCACGTCGATACAGCAATTATGCGTGTGTGGAACCAGTGGATAGAGGAGCGTCGTACACAGCGCAGGATGGCCGCCATCTTAAACGTATAGCCGTAACCGACAGACCAGCTTCGTCCACAGTGTGGGCTTCACGTTGAGCACTGGGACCGGTGTCGAATAGAGCTGTAACGGAGCTCATCTTCGCCGATCCGGATGTTCAGTGCTTGACATCCGTGGATGGGGATCTTTTGCGGAAGCGGATGCGCAGTTGGAAAAATAAATTTATAATTATTTAGAGTTTAATATTTTATCAATAATAAACTTAAAATAAAAAGTAACTATTTATGCCAAATTCTACATTTTTTCGTAAGTAAAGTCTATATAATACTCCTATATTGATCTAGTTTTTACCTCATCTTTCAACCACAAAAAAACGTGGGATGATTTCACAAATTATTTACGTAACTACGAACGCGTTTAATTTCTCATATAACTTTGTGCAGTTCACAGCACGAAATTTTGAAGAGCGAAGTACAAGGCAGCGCCGCCGCACATCTCCGTGCCCGCCACCCGCCTTTCCACCGATACAGTGGTCCATTCGCAGTCCAACTTGTAGCACCTACGATGATCCGATTTTCCGATAAAGGATGGGCCGTGATAGAGGTTACAGGACTACATGCAGGATGTGTTGGAGAAGCAACACGAGTCCTTGCCGTCCAACAAGCTCTGGCGTTGGATCGTGATTAGAGGAAATATCCTTTTTTTTTACTTATGGCTTTACGCCTCGTCGACTTCGAGATTATTAGAGGCGGGATGGGATTGGGGACAAGGAACTGGAAGGAATTCGGCCATGGCCTTTCGAAGGAGTTATTTTTGGGAACTATGGAAAACCCAAATCTGGATGCCCGGACGTGGATTCGACCACTCTACGGGACTTATATAAGCGATCGAAAGAGAAAATTTTTTAAACAGTTTTAGATGAACGGTAAAGAAAAACTTTAACTTATGCAAGGAGTCTTGTAGTTCAGTCTCGAGTGTAATCGTTGGAATTTGTGTTTACATGTGCATTGTGCAACCAGTATCTTTAGAGTCTGATGTTTTACGAGAAATAAAAAAAAAACAGTTAAATTTGAAAGAGGATCTGGAATTAATTATTTACATCATAGATAAAAAAAAAAAAAAAAAAAAAAAAATCACGAGAAACCTATCAAGGGGCGTAGCTAACCAGGGTGGGGCAAACTGTCTCATGCAGTAGAGCGAAAAATATACGAAAATAAAATTTACCACTTTTAATATTGAAAAATAAATTTTGTCAACGTTTAGCGAGTACTCATGCAAACTAGTGCTTAAATGAGTTAAATGATTGTCTAATTTTTTTTTTCATGTAAAACCATTTTCAACGATTTTTAGAGTTAAGTTTTCTTGTCTTTGTCCTACCCTCAGACTAATTCTGACTACACCCTTGGTCGGAGTCAAGAGTATTAAAAGTAAAAAGGTGGTGATTTCTTTAATTGCGTTTTATTTAACTTTTTTCGTTGTTTGCGTGTTCTTTGTAGCTTCGTCATTACATGAATTTTTTTTTTTTTTTTTTTTTTTTTTTTGTTATTTCTATCTGTCAAACTAGTAAAGTTGTTAGTAACATTAATTTTAATCACATGTAACCCGACAAATATGGAACTAATCTAGATCCGCGAACGAAACGACGGCCTCACAGTAGTTCTCTATATACCTAATATTTGCTATTAAATAACCACTTATCATAATCAAATGAGGAAATGAAAGATAAAGAGCCTGGTTTTCAAATGCAACCGTAAATATAATTGCTAAAACTTACTTACCAATGGGTTAATGTTAACATTTTCAAGTAATTCCGTTACAGGACGTCAAAGGTCTCTTTTATATCGGCTGAAATATTTAGAATATTATTCAGTTGCACAGAAACAAAAGATGCAAGTTTTACTGCAAAGTGATAAGCGTTCTCAAGTGTCTCCTGGATGAGCAGCAGACAGATAACTGCACTGAAGAAGATCTTAGGTGTGGTTCGAAACGTCGCTGGCGAGACGAAAGAGGTAGCGCAGCAGAGCCACGTCAGTCGGCGCGAATGACTGTGACGTCACTCGTGATTGTTTCAGGCAGGGCGTCGTGTCGGCGGGGGATTCCCCTCTCTGTTTGGCGGAGGGCCGAGGGCTGGCGGCGTCCCGGCGCAGACCGACGCCAGGGCGCCGCGGCGCCGGCGGCCGATGGCGACCTACATGACATTATATTCCACCCCTAGGAGGTGGGGGGCGCTCGCAAATGTCACAAAAACCTCGATGGGGGATGAGAACTGCACAGACTATCAGCTCACCTTCAGCTAAATTACAAGGATACAATAAGCCAGCCGCGACTTCGTACGGGTGGACTTAGAATCTTATCGCTGAATTGGATATAGAAAGCAGTGATTTACGGAAGACAGGATGGTAGGTCATATTTTGAGACATGCAGGATTGGTTAATTTGTTAGTGGAGGGAACAGTCGAAGGTAAGAACTGTAGAGGGAGACAGAGATTAGAATATATGAAGCAGATAATTGACGACGTGGGTTGTAAGGGATATGTAGAGATGAAGAGGTTAGCACAAAATAGGAAGGGATGGAGGATTGCATCAAACCAGTCGAAAGACAGATAAGAGAAAAAGAAATTACGGAAAAGATGTCCCAAAAATTGACTGCGAGAGAAACAAGGCCTTAGTGACGGATACAACACACGCTACCCGTCTGTCTATCACCGCTATCCGTGTCCTTCGTAGCGATACACAGTATTTCACTGACAGATTTCCTCAAAATGGGTTAAGCCGTTTCGCCGTGAAAGTGTAACTAACAGGCAGACAGAGTTACTTTCGTGTGTCAGCACAGAACGGATGCACTGGTCATGAACTATTTGCTTCAGGTTTGTGGGCATTTTAGATGTCAGGATATCACAATGCCTCCCAAAAGCTTGCCATCCCACCTTGATGCGACGGAAAAATTATTATTATTAATTTAATTGTGATGGAGCACATGCCACTGTGACAATTTATTCAGTAATCCAATTATCCAACTTATTTTATTTTTTAATTTTATTATGTAATATCGGTTTTAAATCCGTCTCCCTACTACTTTCGCAGTTTATGAATTTTAATTTTTGGTAAATTATTCATAACTTGGTGATTTTTTATTTTTAAGCTACTGTTATTGCTATCGCTTTGGTTTATATTTTGAATGAAGAATCTTCCTTCAGAATTTTGTTTATTCCATATTGTAACTTCTCAAGATTCTCAGACTGTTCTAGTAAGGAGACAATGTCTCCAGTAAAATCGCAGTATATTGATTGTTTTTGATATTCAAAATTGTTACTTCTTTTATTGCTTTCTCTGTGATGATATTAATGCGGATGGACGACAATACAATTTTCCGATGACGCCTGTCTCTCGTGATTCTCTACTTTCGTCATGCGTGTAATTATCTTTTTTTTTTTCCTCAGTAGTTGGGGGTGTAGGTACTTTTCGCTGGGTAGTTTCAGCACGGATGGAAGTATTTATTGCTTTTTTACGAATCACGGTGGTGGCTTGTATGTTCGGTATAAAGTGTTGCTTGAGTTGTGAATCAGAAAAAGGATAAAGTGACGCCCGATGACGGGACATTCAGGTCTACTCTTCCTAAAGACGACAACCGAGTCGCCAGGCCATGACCTTCAGCCACCGGTTCATGGTGAACAGGGAACAACACTACAAAAAGCTGAACCTGAGTCATCAAACGACGTGAAAGTTTACCTGTAATATTTTTTCTCGATCTTGCAGAACAAACTTAAAGCAAAAGTGCTTCTCTTCAACTGGGTTGGAAGAATTTAAAAAAAAGGAAGTAAAAAATGGGTGTGCCGCAGGGTAGCGTATTGGGACCATTCCTATTCATGATTCTAATGAATACTTGTGTCGATGGTTTACTATCAGAAATTAGATTGTTTGCAGATGACATAATGCTATATAAAATAATCAAAACGATAGAGGACTGTAAACAGTTGCAGGGTGATCTGGACAGGATATCTAGTTGGGTTGGTAAACATGGGATGAACATAAATGCAAAGAAGAGTCAGCTTATTAGATACATAGATAAAAAAACTAAAGGTTGTTTATGATTATAAGGTGGGGAAAGAATTTATTATTCAAGATTTGAAATGCAAATATCTTGGCATTAGTTTTGATAACAAGCTTATCTGGGCAGGACACATCGGCCAGGAAGTAGGAAAAGATTACAAAGTTCTGCACTTGTTGGAGAGAGTGATGAGGAGATGTACGAGAGAAGTCAAGGAATTGGGTTACAAAACTTTGGTCAGACCATTGCTCGAATATGGTAGTGTAGTATGGGACCCACATTTTGAGTATCAAATACAGGAGTCGGAGAGGGTGCAAAACAGGGCTACGAGATTTGTTTCTCGAAATTATCGCAGAACGCAATCGGTAACTGTTATGATAAAAGAGCTGGAATGGGATTCATTGCAAGACAGGAGGAGGATGAGGAGTGTACAAGGCGTATACTGGTCGTGAGGCATGGACAGATATTGGTGTAAGAATTAAAAGTAATGCATGGAAGGGAAAAGATGACCATGACCACAAGCTGGCACTCGATTTCAGGCACAAGGGTGTGGGAAGATTCTCTTTTTTAGGTATTACCTAAAACGTTGAAAGAATATAACACCCGCCCCCTCCACCCTTCCTGAAGTAGTGGCCTTGCATTCGGGAGAACGCGGGATCGAATCCCCGTCCGGGCATCCAGATTTGGGTTTTCCATGGTTTCCCCAATTGACTCCAGGCGAATGCCTTCACAAAGGCCATGGCCGAAATCCTTCCCGCTCCTTGTCCCCAGTCCCATCCCGCCTCTAATGACCTTAGCCATTGACGAGGAGTAAACCGGTAAAAAAAAAAATCCTCACTTAGCCCAGCGTAGCTTCCCAGCCAATCCCCCCCCGCACACCCAGCTAAGAAATATATGGACTTTCCCTAATAATACAGAACACGAAACGTTTCACTTTTGCGCGCAGTTGGCACTCCAGCAGTAGATAAGCCACGCCTAGCATCACATACCTGTTTAATTTAATTGCAATGGAGCACAGGCTCCTGTGGCAATTTCCCTACACACCCATCTTCCCCTTATCCTGCACCCACCTACATTTGCCTTCTACAAATTTTATCTTTAAATTCCTTCAAAGTTTTCGGTAAATTATTCATCATTTCTCTTGATAACTCATTCCAATCCCTGACACCCTAACCTAAAAAAGAGAATCTTCCTACACCCTTGTGCCTGAAATCGAGTGCCAGCTTGTGGTCATGGTCATCTTTTCCCTTCCATGCATTATTTTTCATTCTTACACCAATATCTTTCTATGCCTCATCGTCAGTATACGCCCTGTACACTCCATGACCCTCCTCATCCTCCTCCTGTCTTGCAATGAATCCCATTCCAGCTCCTTTATCATATCCGTCACTGATTGCATTCTGCGATAATTTCCAGAAACAAATCTAGCAGCCCTTCTTTGCACCCTCTCCAACTCCTGTATTTGATACTCAAAATGTGGGTCCCATACTACACCACCATATTCGAGCAATGGTCGGACCAAAATTTCGCAACCCAATTCCTTTACTTCTCTCGTACATGCTCTCATCGCTTTCTCCAACAAGTGCGGAATTTTGAAACCTTTTCCTACTACCTGTCCAGTTAAGCTTGTTATCAAATGTAAGATATTTACATTTCAAGTCTTCGGTTAGACTACGGTCAGGACACAAGACCTTTCCCTCCCCCCCTCCCTCTCATGACTCTCACTGGCGACCTGTGTACATAGGTGGCCGGTGGCTCGACGCTCTGGTCGCCACACTCCCCAGTGAGTGATGCTGAAGGGGCGTCGCGTCGGCGGGAGGGCTGTGACATATTCCGCCGTGGCGTCGCATTATTCGCCGGCGGCGGCATTTGAGGCCGCAGGCGTCGGGACGCCGGGCGCCGCGGCGCTCGGCGTCTGTTGGCAGCCAGCGCAGCCCGCCGGCGCCCGGCGGCAAACAGCGTCGGCGCCGACGACGCAACAACACGGCGAGGCCCTAAACAACACCGGCACGTCTCAATCCCACACTCACAGGCCAGGGCCGGCGTTAGGGAGGGGTAAGCGGGGCAAAAGTACCCGGGGCCCAGGCCCCAAAGGGGGCCCTCCGTCCAGCTTGTCTAGCTAAATAGAAATTAAACAAAACAAAAATCTGAAAAAGGTATTATTTGATTTTTTGAATTAAAATTTTATGACTTCATTCAAAAAATCAAAGTGTAAAAAACAATTGAGGCGGGGGCCCGAGAACACCTACCTGGGGCCCAAGAATCCTAGCGCCGGCCCTGCTCACAGGCTAATCTATAAGCTAACTCTGTCGGTCTGTCTGTTTGTTGCGTTTCACGACAAAACGGCTTAGCCGATCTCCACGTAATTGTACAAGGAGGAAGGGACAAGTAACATATTTTGTCATGAAATAACCAAACGGTGACAGACAGTGGGATGGCGTGTGTAGTCTCTGTGATGTTATGTCGGCCACTCAGGCTTTGTTTCTCTCGCAGCTGCTTTGTGTATGATTTATTGATTTGTTGGATCCCAATAATTCTGATAGACCTACCGTTACAGTTTATAATACACTCCGCACTAAAAATAGCCTTTGTGATGACTATCAATAAAGTTCAAGGTCAGACATTGAAAGTACCAGTGGTACTCTTACAAAAGACGTATTTTTCCCATTGGCAGTTATATATAGCAAGCTCACGGGTTTCCATCTCCCCAAAGTTTATATAGGGTGTTCAAGAGGTGATAGTATACATCAAAATAAGACACAAGTGTCAGATAAACATAGGGTCTTAAAATCATACTTATGGAGTTAGTAACAGGATCGCAATGTGACGCTAGACCACGGCAATGTGAAACTGTCTTCAATGCATGTCACCACGTACATTACCAACCAGGACAGTTTCACAGATTGTGTAATTCCTTACGTGAAGCGCTGAGACATGCATTGCCGTGGTCGTGCATCACATTGCATTGCGATCCTGTTACTAACTCCATAAGTATACGTTTAAGACCCTATGTTTATCTGACATTTGCGTCTTATTTTGATGTATACTATCACCTCCTAAAATATTTTACAATATTTTTTAACACCCTGTTTACCTTAGCAAATGATAGCAGAACGGTATTGACACAAAATGTACGCAGACAGTGTTATAATTTCGAACCACAAACAAAAACCTGCCATAGAAACTACGGTAGGTAATTCTCACATTTAACCGTCCCCCCACTTTTCCTTAGTTATTTTCAAACATGTTACAAATCGGTTCTCTTCACGAGCCTATTCACTGGTAGAATGGTATGGCGATGGAATATTTGTGAAATATGCGCTCTACATCTACATCCATACTCTGCAAATCACAAACATTGTGGGTGGCAGAGGGTGCTAAGCACCAAATCCTAAACCCTTGCATTCCTATCCCGAATAATGCGAGGAAAGAAGGAATACATATAAGTATCAGTACGGCATCTTATTTCTCTAATCTTATCCCTCCTGTCATTGCGACCTAAATAGGTTGGCGGAAGAAGTATTTCATTGCACTCGTAATTTAAATTTTTTCGCATATTCTCCAATTCGAACGCAAGCTACGTCGTCTGTCTTCCAAACTATCCCAGCCCAATCTATGTATCAATTCTGTGACGCGCTCATCGGATAGTTTGAGAACTACTGTATATATTCTGGCTCTATATATTTTTTGGGCGTCCATTAATTACGTGAGGAGAAATAGGGTGGGGGGGTCGACAGAATTCTGTCGTCAACATTTTATTTCAGATTGCCGCCATTCAAAGAACAGTAGAGGGGGTCCAGATTTACGAAAAACACCTCGCGTAATTAAAGGCCGCCCCCTTGTATGGGATAGCAGGATCACAGGCCGTCTTCCCTGTGGAAAAGCCCAAACACGCGATTGGACCGCTGCAGTTCTCTGTGCTCTGCGACCAATCAGAGACTAGCAGGCTCGTGACGTCAGTCGTGCACTTCGCATAGCATACCCCGGTGGGAACGGACTACGCTATATGCGCATCCGCTGACTATTACTTGAATTATGCTGATGCGGTGTTTGCTGTTAATTGAAACTGCAAAAATAAGCACCTCCGACCTTCGTTCTGTGCAACTAAGGCGAACTCTCGACAGTAAGTGAATGTTCAAATAAAAAATTACCGCAGATTTTACCCTCTGCCACCCACAATTTTGTGAATTGCAGAGTATATATGTAGTAGTAGTAGATTTGCTAACGACAGCTTAACTGATCACTAAGTCGAGCTGGTATGACGGTGGTCTGGTAGATTCTGACTTTAGTTTATATAGCACGTTCAGATGGACAGTCAAAGACTCACCTCCAAAATCTTCAACACCATCTCTAGAGCGAAAGCGACCAACGCAAAGTGGACGAGGCTAGTCAGAAAAGATCTCGAGCAACTGAGGGTAGACCCCAATGTCATTTACAACAGGGACAAGTACAGAACGGTGATTGAAGTATCAGATTCTCTCCAGACACTAACAGCCAAAACACTGCGGCCGGGATCAGGGGTGAAATAGACCCAGGAGATAAAAGACAACCACAGTACCAGGATGAAAGAATATTAGGCCATAATGGAGGCTCACCAGAGTTAAGAACCAAGTGATACATAGAGGCCAAAACGAAAAAGAAGCAGAAGTAAGTCCGCTGTTTTTCACGGTAGGGTTAAGATTAGAAAAATTACAAGCAGTTTTCTTGGAGGGTGCATTGGTTTGTAGAGTGATATTCTGCGCATTTCACGCAACGATACAAGCTAAATGACAGTATTGTGCAATATGTCCGATATGTTGGCATCGTTGGCAATGTTGAGGTCTCATTAAGTTAGGGTAAGTTCACAGCTGTATCCTGGTAAAGATGAGTGATTCTTGGTTGCAGATTTTTTCAGGAAGTGGTCCCCGGTACAGGGGGGCAGGGGTATTAGGTGCAGTGCTGCCAACCTCTTGGCTTCGAATATCCGTAGATGACCGATAAAATTTCCGTAGATTTGGTACAAAAATCCGGAGACTCTTAACTAAAAGACTAAAACAATAATTATTGAAGAGAGTCTCAAAATTAAGAATACTTTTTATTTCCATTTCTTTAAAATTCGAAATACAAAATAATATTCTACATTGAAAGTAAGAAATATCTCTGAACCTGTTTTATACATCGTCACTTTCATCGCTGCTGCTGCTGTGCCTACTCTTTTTTTTTGGGGGGGGTAGGGGGACTGTACATTATCTATTTTCTTTGTTGACATTAAATTTAGCTTATCTTCGGTAACAGGAAATGTTAAATACTGCGAACACACTGACTCTCGGATATTGGTTAATCCTTCTGGGAAGGCACTGCTTTGTAAGCAGTGGCAACGATTGTGTCATCGTGCATAAAGAGTGCGCCGATAGTTCTGTATTGCGGTATTTTAAGATCTATAAAATCTATAATCAAACAAAATATGAGCTTTATTCCAATCGTTGGTTCACGAGCGGTTGCAAGGAAACGATTAACAATTATTGACAATTATGTAATGCATTGACACTATAGCCTCAAAGTTTAAAAAAAACACGAATATAAGGAAAAATCAACAAATAGTAAAAAATAGCAAAAATCCGTAGATATTTTACAAAATCCTAACTTTTTATAACAATCCGTAGATCTAAGGATAAGTCCGTAGGATTGGCAGCACTGATTAGGTGTCTGGTCTACTGACCCACAGAGAGAGAGAGAGACGGAAGGAGAAGTAGAGCTAGCCTTCGAATATCGTGATCTTACAACACAATCCGGCGACCCAGCAGTGAAGATTCCATCAGAATTGTACAGCGGGAAAATCTCCGCTCCTACATATACGGGGGAGTTATTTTTAAATAAGGTTGATTTTTTTCAACAATGATAAAAAATACTGTAAATACCATTTAAAACGTATTTATTTCCATATTCAAGATACTTTCATTTAGTTTACTAAATAATTTACATTTTTGTTGAAACATTTGTCATACCATTCAACAAGTTTTTGAATTCCGACGTCAATGAAATCTACGGCCTCTGAAGAAGCCCAATCAATTATCGACAATTCAGCTTCTCCGAAAGAATGGTGTACAAAATTGACCTTGAAACATATGGCAAATCAATTGATAACTGTGAAATCGTGAATCTTGTCGTCCATATCACGAAACAAGACTTCAGGAAACAGAGAAGGTCATGCGTATTAACCCGTCCGTCCTCGAGCATTCGCTGTCACCATAGGACGCTACAGACACTCAACGCACACTCCACAAACCTGAAGGTGAATTTCAGGTGCTGCCAGGTTTCTCTCACTACAGGTAGTACCACACAATCTGCGGCGAATCAACTTGCTTCCTCTTCTTCCTGTCCAGTATTAGGCCTGGTGTCCTGTTACGGTCTCAGTCCATCTTCTTGGTGGTCTTCCTGCCTCTGGGATGGTATTCGAGGATTTTCCGTGGGATCCGGTCCGTCTTCATCCTCAGTACATGGTCTGTCCAAGATGTTCTGTAGGATTGCACAGTTTGGAGAATAGGTTTTACTTTGAGTTCTTTAAGGATTTCGTCAGATCTCTTTCTGTCTCGTAATGTGTAGCCAGCTGTTCTCCTCATGAATCTCATCTCATCCTCCATTCATCACCTTTGTGGAGTGTCCAGGCTTCTCTTCCGTAGAATAGGGTAGGGTAGGTTAAGCCAGGAGGCTGTATAGCCAGGACAAGTAGTGCTCTGAAGGTGTTATTTATTACTCCTGTAACTTTCGAGAAATTTGTGATTTTTTCTTGCATATCGGTTTCTAGGGCGTAGCTAACGTTGTTATCTAGGTATTTAAATTCTGCTACATGTTCTGTGGATGTGTTGTCTATTGAGATTTTGGTCCTTTTGTGGTTATTTCCGACAATGCCATAACCTTGGTTTTATTGAGGGAAATCTCGATGCTGTCTTTTGCTGTCTTATGGAGGTTATACAGTGATCTCTGCATGTCATCTTCTGATGCAGAAAAAAGCACTTGGTCATCTGCAAACAGTAATGTGTCCAGGTTCGTCTGTCTGTCTAATTTGATTCTGCCATGGGATTTTTGTCGCCAGTCACTAATGGTTTTGTTTATATATATGCTGAATAGAAGTGGAGATAGGCAACACCCTTGTATCACTCCTCGATTAATGGGTTTCCATTACGACTGCTGTCAACCCTGACAGGAAATCAGTGGGCGCAGATCCTGGTCTGTCGCACAGACGGAAGGAGAATTAGAGCTAGCCTTCGAATATTACGATCTTGCAACACAATCCGGTGGCGCAGCAGTGAAGATTTTTCATTAGAATTATACAGCGTGAAATTCTCCTTTCTTTCATATACGAGGGAGTTATTTTTAAATAAGTTCGATTTTTTCAACAACAAGAAAAATACTGTAAGTACCATTAAAACATATTTATTTACATATTAATAGTTTACTAAATAATTCCCATTTTTGTTCTAACATTTGTCATACCATTCAATAACTTTTTGAATCCCGCTGTAAAATAAATCTGCCGCCTTTGAAGAAGCCCAATCAGTCGTCGACAATTCAGCTTCTCCGAAAGAATGGTGTATAAAATTGACCTTGAAACATATGGGAAAATTGATTGCGGTGAAATCGTTAGTCGTTTGTCTTCTAGAATCTTGTCGTCCATATCACCAAACAAGACTTCAGGAATCAGAAAAGGTATCGCTGACAGTGACTCACTAACGCGTCCGCCCTTGAGCATTCGCTCCCACCACATAACCCTGCTGCCATTCACAGTTTACAAATCTGATGGTGAATTTCCGTTGCTGCCAAGTTTATCCCATTCAAGAATCGAACTAAGGATCATATCTCACAGTCGGTGGGCGAATCAACTTTCTTCTTCTTCTTTCTATCCAGTGTTAACCCTGGTGGTCTGTTACGGTCTCAATCCATCTTCTTAGTGGTCTTCCTACATCTCTTCTGCCTCTGGGATGGTATTTGAGGATTTTCCGTGGGATTCAGTCCGTCTTCATGCTTAGTACATGGCCTGTCCAAGATGTTCTGTAGGTTTGCACAGTTTGGAGAATTGGTTTGACTTTGATTTCATCAGACCTCTTTCTGTCTTGTAATGTGTAGCCAGCTGTTCTCCTCATGAATCGCATCTCAGCCGCCGTTAGTCTCCGCTCATCACCTTTGCGTAGTGTCCAGGCCTGGCTGCCATACAGTAGTGTAGGTTTAGCCAGGGTGTTATATAGCCCGATTCTTGTGTACTGTTGAACAACAGATGATCTAAAGATGCTGTTTATTACTCCTGTAACTTTCGTGAAATTTGTGATTTTTTGTTGCATATCTGTTTCTAGGGTGTAGCTGAGGTTGTAATCTAGCTATTTAAATTCTGCTACTTGTTCTATGGGCGTAATGTCTATTGACATTTTAGTTCTCTTGTGGTTTTTTCCCGACAAAAGCCATAACCTTGTTTTTATTGAAGAAAATCTCCATGCTGTACTGTTTTGCTGTCTTATGGAGGTTATATACCGATCTTTGCAGGTCATCTTCCGAATCAGCAAAAAGTATTTGGTCATCTGCAAACAGTAATGTATCCAGGTTGGTCTGTCTATTTTTATTCTGCCTTGGGATTTTTGTCGCCAGTCACTAATGATTTTGTTTATATATACGCTGAATAGAAGTGGCGATTGGCAACACCCTTGTCTCACTCCTCGATTAATGGTTTTCCATTCCGACAGCTGTCAACTCTGACAGGAAATCAGACGACAGTATGGAAGTGTCAATGTGGCAGCCTACAGCCAGACTCACTACCTCTTGGCTAGCGACCAATTGGTAGGACTAAATGTCTCAAACAAGAAATAGCAGGACGCATCAATTTTCTTAAATGTTATAAACTTTTATATCTCAGCACACAGTAAAGCCACACGGGGCTATTAGCCTGTCACACGGAGCTACTGGTTTGAGCGATTAGGTTGTAGCCAGCGAAGTCTTGAACCAACCTTACTCTTTGGTTATGAGGCCGTACAAATCACGTCGTTCTGAAACGATTGATTCGCTCGGCTAATGCTGCGTTAACAACTGTTAAATGATTTTTTTTTTTTTTAATGTGACCGCGACTGGTTTAGACGAAGAGAGAAAGCAAAGACCTCTGCGTTTCTTCTGAGAGAACTAGCTTCAGAGGATCCACAAACCTGCAGACATATTCAGCGGCTAACTGGAGGAATGTTTGATGAATTACTTGAAGTGGTTGTTCCTCAACTTAAGAAAAAGATACACTCATAAGAGGTGCGATTCCATGTAAGACCAAACTAGAAATTAACTTGTGTTACATGACAAGTGGTTATAGTCTTTGGAATATTTATTCATACCTAAATTACTTTCTGTACGCATCCTTAATTTTTTTCCCCGGGATATTCCTCAGATGGACCGATGAATCAAGTTTCATTCAATTCAGTAAATAATCTCGTCAAATTATTTTTTTTCGCGCATTCTTTTTAATTTATTTATTGTTATTCGTGTTTAACACTCCTTCATATTATCGATAAACTAAAAAAAAAATCAACCATTTGGTAATCCATTATGACAAAAAAATAAAAACATGGAACAAGCCAAACAATCGGTGAACGCTACTTCTGACCAGAGACAATAAAAAAGACTAGTATCTCTGGACTAGCGATTGAGCTGTCAGTGGAAACGACTACAGCGCTGTGTCACGCGACCGCCACAATCGCCCGCTACTAGCGATGAGAACTGAACATAATTCCAATCGAATCGCTGCTATTTTTCATAGCTGCCAATCGGGACAGTAGCAGCGATTACTCTGTCACACGAAGCGATTCATCGCTGCTATTCAAGTAGCAGTGACAAAAATCGCTTCGTGTAACCGCTCTACAAAGCATGCGCACTGCGGCTTTCGCGCGTCATTCACACTTCTCATTCACAAACGGACCTAACTTTAAAAAAATAAAATAAAATAATAACACGCAACCACCTTGGTAATAAGCCATTACATTAAAACCGCAAGAATTTGAATTTATTTAATTGTTATCCATTATATTTACAACCTTCTGAGCAAGAATAACATTGAACTTTCGGTAAAAACTCTAGGTTATTAAAAGATAAAACAGGTATTTGCATTTCCTCCTTTTATTTTTAATAATTTCTAGAGCATTACATTTAATTTTACAATTTTTTTCAAGTTTGCAGTTGATATCAGAATATTCGGACCAGGAACGAACCAAAATTCCTCAAAATGTCAGAGCTCTTTCACTGAGCAAAGCAACTTGCTCTATAGCCAGGGCCGGCGCAAGGATTTTGGGGCCCTGGGTAAGCGCTCTTAGCAGTCACGTAACTAGTTGGGGGCCTTTCGACAATTCATCGGTTTTTTGTTTTTAGCCCTACAACTTACCGATCACGGGGGGGGGGGGGGGCCTCTACAAATGGTGATCATCAGCCGTGGGGGGGGGGGGGGGTACATTGTGAAAAGAATTCAGAATAAACCAAAATAAGACCAAAGTGAATTCTGTTATTTCGGAAGTAAAATTACAACTGATGGTTAAGTCAAGAATGATTTCAAAAGAAGAACAGCATGAGCAAACACTGACCTAGGACTGAGAAAGCACTTTCGATACCGTATGCATAGAGCACAGCACTCAGTAGGAGTGTAGCAGGGATAGCCAGAAGGAAGAAAGACTGAAGTGCTCGAAATATGGTATTACACAAGGGTAAAGAATATTAAGTTGGCAGGTGAAATACAAAATGAACATGCTTCAGACAAATTACCAAATGAAGTGATGTATAATTTACCAAAAACGCTTAAGGAATTTAGAATTAAAATTTGTAAATTATAAAAATAAATGGGGAGGAATTTAACAGCCCAATTAGAAAAGATAATTTTTTAAAAATAAAAAGGGGTCATTAGATTACTAGGGGAATTGCCATCAAAGTGGCTCCTTCACAATTACAAATTATTAACAATAATATTAATAAAGATGGCTGAGGAAAGAAGTTTGTGGAAGAAGCTTACAGAAAGAAGAGACAGGCTGGTAGGTCATATTTTGAGACATGCTGGATTGGTTAATTTGCTGGTGGAGGGAACAGTCGAAGGTAATTTAATTTATTTTTTTAATTTAATTGCAATGGAGCACAGGCTCCGGTGGCAATTTCCCTACACACCCATCTTCCCCCTATCATGCACCTACCTACATTTGCCCTCTACAAATTTTATCTTTAAATTCCTTCAAAGTTTTCGGTAAATTATTCATCATTTCTTTTGGTAACTCATTCCAATCCCTGACACCCTTACCTAAAAAAGAGAATCTTCCTACACCCTTGTGCCTGAAATCGAGTGCCAGCTTCTGGTCATGGTCATCTTTTCACTTCCATGCACTACTTTTCATACCTATTGCAATATCTTTCCATGCCTCATCGCCAGTATATGCCCTGTACACTCCCATGACCCTCCTCATTCTCCTCCTGTCTTGCAATGAATCCCATTCCAGCTCCTTTATCATATCCGTCACTGATTGCATTCTGCAATAACTTCCAGAAACAAATCTAGCAGCCCTTTTTTGCACCCTCTCCAACTCCTGTATTTGATACGAAAAATGAGGGTCCCATACTACACTACCATATTCGAGCAATGGTCTGACCAAAGTTTTGTAACCCAATTCCTTTACTTCTCTCGTACATCCTCTCATCACTCTCTCCAACAAGTGCAGAACTTTGAAACCTTTTCCTACCACCTGTCCTATGTGTCCAGCCCAGTTAAGTTTGTTATCAAAAGTAATTCCAAGATATTTACATTTCAAGTCTTCAGCAAGCAATTCTTTCCCCACCTTATATTCATAATTAACCTTTAGTTTTTTATTTGTGTATCTATTAAGCTGACTCTTCTTTTCATTTATCTTCATCCCATGTTTACCAACCCAATAAGATATCCTGTCCAGATCCCCCTGCAACTGTTTACAATCCTCTATCGTTCTGATTCTTTTATACAGCATTATGTCATCTGCAAACAATCTAATTTCAGATAGTAAACAATCAACACAATTATTCATTAGAATAATGAATAGCAAAGGTCCCAATACGCTACCCTGTGGCACACCCATTTTTATTTCAACTTCTTTGGATACTACACTTCCTACCCTAACTTTCTGTTTTCTACCTTTTAAAAATTCTTCTACCCAACAAATGACTTTCTTATCCACTCCAATGGTTTTTACCTTATTTACTACTATTTTATGGCTTACTCTGTCAAACGCCTTAAACAGATCTAATGCTACACTATCAATTTGGCCTCCCTTGTCCATTTCATCTGAAATATCTTGCATATATCCCACCAACTGAGATTCGCATGAATATCCTTGCCTGAAACCATGTTGCCTGCTTGAAAACCACTTACATTCCTCACATATATTTCTGATGTGGTTGCATATCAATCTTTCCATTAATTTACCCACCACTGATGTCAAACTGATTGGCCTGTAATTCTCAACTCTATTTCTCACCCCTCCCTTATGTACCGGTACTACTATCGCACTTTTCCAATCCTGTGGTAAGCAGCAAGTGTCTAGACTCAATTTAAGTAATATTTCAAGATAAGGTACAATGTCACATCTGGCTATCCTTAAGATATCTGTAGTAATATGATCTTCACCAGCCCCTTTATTTTTTTTCAGCTTTCTTATTTCCTTCATGAACTGTAGAGGAAGACAGAGATTAGAATATATGAAGCAGATAATTGAGGACGTGGGCTGTAAGGGGTATGTAGAGATGAAGAGGTTAGCACAGGATAGGAAGGGATGGAGGACTGCATCAAACCAGAAAAAAGACTGATGATGGTGAAAAATGAATAAATGTCAAGATCGCTTTTCACCATAGCAGCATGTTTGTGTTAGCTATCACTTTCCTGAAGCATATATTCATATGTACACATTCATCCCAATAACTACACTATTATTTTTTGCTGCAATATGAATGTCATCTGTGATCATCTTAATAAAAATTTAAAATGTGACTTTACACTTTTCACATGTTGAGTAATAGGTTGTCATATTTTTCTTGGCAACAGTAGCAAATTTTTTATTCAGTGATGATGAAAATCAAAAACAATGATCAGCAAATTTAAATTCAGATGAAAAGGAATCAATTCTCATCAAAATGTTACAGCCTTATCACACAAAAGCTATAATAGCAAAAATAATTTTAGGATATTCTGTCATTCCTACGAAGCAAATATCACATTCTTTATTTAGTTTTCCATCATCTGTGGCAGTCTTTTGTTCCTTTCTGTTGTTTCTTAAATATTTAATTAGGAAAAAGTTGTACTGAAATTAACCATTCATTTAATGATTATGATAATGTGTTTTGACAAATTGCAGCAAAAACAGAAACATTAACCAGTAACATTGAATGTCAAAGACAGGGATGTCATTTCTTAATGACTAGTGAGTCTAATAACCTGAAACCGATAACTTATAGACAAGTCCTTGTTGCTGTCACTGCAACTGTGGAAAAAAGTTATAGGTGGTAATAGAATCTAACATTACTGGCTTCTATGTTGCTACTTCCCACTGAATCGACTTGGATTGACAAAGTTCAATGGTGCACTGTGTAAAAAGGTATTAGGGGTAATTTTTTTCTGTTAAATGTAAAGAGGTTGTAAATTTAGCCAGAAATTGTTAATAGGAAAAATGATAAAGCTCTGGTGAAGGAATTGACCTTTCTGGTAAAATGATATTCATGTTTATCGAAAGACATATTTTAGAAATGACGTATGTATGGATCAAATTATAACTTCCGGCAGCCAGTGTTTGAAAGATTATAAATCTTAAGAGATTGTTTTAATGGAACTGTTGCCCATTGCAGTGTCGAAAACTGAATACTTCCACAGTGTGGACTGCTGATTGCACTATCCAAACTTATGAACAAACTAAAGTGATTTCATTTCAAAACTTTACTTAGATATGTTACCTACAAAAATAAAATTTGATATACTGAAGAATGTTTTTGTTTAACTTTTAAAAGAAGCATTTCAGGTTTTAAAAATTATCAACCTCTCAGAGGAAATTATGATTTTGATACCTTTCTACGAATTATTAAGGGATTTGCACTTTTCTAGGAATTATTAAGAGATTTTTAACTGAAACAAAATTGAAAAAATGATATAAATATATTTATTTCAAAATTTACAAATTTTATGACTGTTATTATTTGAAATATGATAGTTGATGTTAGAGTAGACAGTATAGCATTATCAGTTGTTTCCATTTATCAGTCATTTTTCTTCAATCACATCCTTTCATTCTTACTTTAAAAAAAAAAATAAAAAAAAATAAATAACAAAGCATATATGAATGCACATGCTGGAGCATCTTCTGCCTTCACAAAATGTGCACCGACTTTTCCTTGAGTTACAGCATTACATTCTAAATCATACGATGGGCCTTTATTCCTAATATTCCACGCAGCAGCTATGTTCTATCGTTATTTGCTTACCCATGTAGTTTTCCGAATGAGAAGCTAACTTCTGTTTACAATTAACATTTTTCATGCAATTTATGACTGGTGCATAGTTTTGTTTTAAAATCTTTTACATGTGTCGGTAACTTCCCTATCTACAAACAAAAAATATCCCTCTTCCTTATGTCTGAAATAAAGTATTAATACAGTCATGGTTCCTCCTTACCTCGCACTGGTGTTATATATTCCATCAATATTAATTGAATTGAATTGAATTTTATTTGATCCATGAAGTCATAATTTATGACATAGCACAAGTCATCAGTAATTACAATAAGCAATACAATATAATTTTTTCACACAATACAGGATTACATATCATTATTATAATTATCATACTTAAAATTACACAGTCAATACAAGCAGCATATGAAATACATATGTTCAACTGAAGTTAAATTAATATTTCAATGTTTTACAAGTTACAATACAAAATAATTTAATCATGTTTGTTCATTTCTCGATGGTTCATATATTCATTGACACTATAGAAGCTATTGACTAATAAAATTTTTTTAGCTTATATTTAAAATTATGTAAATTTGATATTTGTTTTATGTTTTCAGGAAGAGAGTTGTACAGAATTTTAGGCTGGTAGAGTACACTATTTTGATATAGAGCTTTCTTGTGCCACTCTAAATGAAAATTATTCCTATTCCTTGTTTCGTGTTTATGTATTTCCTTATTTAGCGCTGCATATTCCTGATGTGTTTTCAGGAAGCAGATACACTCAAATAAGTATATACATGGTAGAGTCAGTATTTTTAGTTCTTTAAAAATATCCCTGCAGGATTCTCTACGTTTCATACCTCTCATGATTCTTATAGCTCTCTTTTGAAGTATGAATGCCTGTTTTGCATGTGTTGAATTACCCCAAAAAATTATACCATATCTTAATAAGCTATGCATATATGAATAGTAGGCACACAATATTGTTTTCAAAGAGCAGCAACCTTTAAGCATTCTTAAAATATAACAACATTTGCTTAACTTCTTATTCAGTGATTCAACATGTTTATCCCACTTTAAATGTTCATTCAACCATATTCCTAAAAATTTAGTGTCATGTACTTGTTTTATATAGGTATCTCCTATCTTCACTAAATTATTACTGTTATTTTTGTTTATTATATGAGTGAAACTAATCCATACTGTCTTTTCATGATTTACAATCAAGCAATTATCATGGAACCACTTTTCCACTTCTTTTGTTGTTGCAGTAATTTTCTGCTGTAGGTCAACTTCATCCTGCCCTTTTATAAAAATATTAGTGTCGTCTGCAAACAATACCTCATCAGCTGTTAATAAATGATTTGGTAAATCATTTATATATATAAGAAATAGTAAGGGTCCTAAGACTGAGCCTTGTGGTACTCCGTGGTCAACTTTCTGATACTCTGAAAAATATTCTTTACCGTCATGACATACTTTTACTCTCTGGTACCTGTTGGAGAGATATGATTTAAACCAATCATATGCTTTGCCACGAATACCATATCTGTACAATTTTATTAATAAGAGGTCATGTCTAATAAGATCAAAGGCCTTGGACAGGTCTAAGAATAACCCACTGTTTATTTCACCCTTATCCACTGCATTGAGAACAGTATTCAGAAAATTGTAAATGGCTGTTTCTGTGGACCTATTTTTCCTAAACCCATGTTGTGAATTGCTTAGTATTTTGTTTCTAGTGAGAAAATCAGTGAGCCTTTCATACATTACTCTTTCAATTATTTTTGAAAAGCCAGGCAGTATAGACACAGGTCTGTAGTTCTTTATGTTAAATTTGTCATCCTTTTTGTAAAGTGGTGTTACTGTTGAATACTTTAGTTCTGTTGGGAATATTGCTGCACTAAATGAATCATTAATAATATCTGTAAGGTGGGAAACAATGGATCCTGAGCTGTGTTTAATGATTTTATCTGGGATCCCATCAATACTGCAGGACATTTTATTTTTTAATTTAGAAATAGCATTTCCTACTTCTGTTATAGTAACTGGATATAGAAACATAGTTTTTTCATTCATGGGGACATTTATATTACCATTTCTACTGCACATCTCGCTGGTGAAATTTTTTGCTATGTTTGTGTAGTGTTTACTGAAAATATCTGGGTCCTGAATAATTTTTCCTTCACTTTTTATAACATATGAATTAGTTTTTGCTTTAAATTGCCTGTGCTTTTATTTATAATTTTCCAAATGGATTTAATTTTATTTGAGCTCTTGGAAATATATGTATCATTTGTCTGCTTTTTTGCTGCTAATATTACTTTTTTGAAAATTTTTCTATAGCATTTTACATGTGACTTTAAATTTTTATTTTGTTTGGCTAATTTGTTTAAAATTCTAAGATTTTCTGCAGAATTTTTAATGCCCTGGGTTATCCACGTGATTGGATTGCTTGTAATTCTAACTCTTTTTAATGGGAATGCAACTTCAAAACAATACTTATAATTAGACATAAAACAATTGAACTTATCATCTATACTATTATGCATTCCTTCCCCCCACTTCATATTTTGAAGCATGTAGTTGAAAGTCACGATATTATCATCATTAAAGGACCTCCTCTGCACATACTTTTCACCAGTCCTGCAAGAGTTGGTGAATATGTTCTTTACAGATAATTTAATAGCCAGATGATCAGAAAAACCCATATCTATTGTTGTGATGTTATAGTTACATATTTCCTTGTTGATAAATATTTGGTCAATTGCAGACTCACTCCCGTTGCCATACCTAGTGGCATCATTAATAGAGGTAACATCACAACTTTTGCCTTGCACACCCAACTTCCTTTCCCCAACGACACTCAATCCAATTGTGTTTACTTAGTACAACATATGGTAACAAATCTAGCTGACCTAAAATAGATCCCGTACTATCCCTTCCTAAGTTCCCCCTAATTATCCTCTTCTACTGATGCAATACTTTGAACAATTTCCTGTGACATGCTTAGTCTTACTTACTATCACCCGATATTCCCTATAAGCTATATTTTGTACCTTCAACAACAACAACAAATAACTTTTCACCTGTGTGCCTAATTAGCTGATTATCTTTGGCATTCTCTGTGTTTGATCCCATTGTACAGCTCTAGGAATAAGCCTGTTAGTGTTTTCTGGGCACGGTCACTGGTGTAAATAAGTGCAAAGTAACAAATTTTGTATCATGCAATGACCTGATTTTTCTCACAAAAAGTTTAGAAACGGATTCTGCAAAAAAGCAAATCTGTTTCTTCATCCTGAACATTTTTAGTCCTCTTAAGTTTGATTTCTACAAAAGATGCGTTTTTAAATGAGAAATTTGATTTAACAGAGGTTAGATCTTGGCTGTGACTTTTGATATATTCAGCCTTTATTTAATTTAATTTAATTGCAATGGAGCACAGGCTCCGGTGGCAATTTACCTACACCCCCATCTTCCCCCTCTACAAATTTGATCTTTAAATTCTTTCAATGTTTTTAGTAAATTGTTCATCATTTCTCTTAGTTATCAAATAATGAGTTTCTAGATTTTTTGTTGGCACCTCATCAATGCTGAAGTCATCAGAGGTGGGAAAGGTGTGGGAGAAGACAAGGGAAAGGAATTAAGCAGTAGCCTTTTTGAAGGAACCATACTGCATTCACCTGGAGTGATTTCAGGAAACCATATCAATATCTGGATAGCAGGATGGGAGTTTTAACCCACGTCCTCGTGAATATCAGGTGAGAGCATTACTGTTGATGATTTTCTTTAATTAGTTTCATCATTGTTGGCCTTCTTAAAGTCAATTGAAATAAAAATAAATAATGCAGTGCACAAACTCTAAAAAAAACCGACAAAAACAGTTTTGGGGTGAAGGGTCATGGCCACATGACCTCATTTGTTAAAATATGAACTTTCTTTTTTTTTGCTTAGGGTTTTATACAGGACAAAAAAATATTTTAAGTTCTCAGGCCAAATGGGTGACCTTTCCCCCCCCCCCCCCCCTTACCTGCACTTGGGGTGCCATGCACAGCACCGCCTAGCCCTCCAATAGCTACTCCTCCGGTTTTGCAGCTCTATATGTGAGTCTTCTGCCTCCATAACTGGACAGAGCCTCCCTAGTGATTGAACTGAAATACTTTATCAGCAGTGAGAGACACTTGCTGCTTACCACACGACTGGAAAAGTGCAATAGTAGTACCGGTACATAAGGGAGGGGTGAGAAATAGAGTTGAGAATTACAGGCCAATCAGTTTGACATCAGTGGTAGGCTAAATTAATGGAAAGATTGATATGCAACCACATCAGAAAAATATGTGAGGAACGTAATTGGTTTTCAAGGAGGCAACATGGTTTCAGGCAAGGATATTCATGCGAATCTCAGTTGGTGGGATATATGCAAGATATTTCAGATGAAATGGACAAGGGAGGCCAAATTGATAGTGTAGCACTAGATCTGTCTAAGGCGTTTGACAGAGTAAGCCATAAAATGGTAGTAAATAAGGTAAAAACCATTGGAGTGGATAAGAAAGTCATTTGCTGGGTA
This sequence comes from Vandiemenella viatica, assembly GCA_031002005.1. NCBI lineage: Eukaryota > Metazoa > Arthropoda > Insecta > Orthoptera > Morabidae > Vandiemenella > Vandiemenella viatica. The sequence continues at coordinate 155,590,377 of CM061918.1, forward strand.
GAAGAATTTTTAAAAGTTAGAAAACAGAAAGTTAGGGTAGGAAATGTAGTATCAAAAGAAGTGGAAGTAAAAATGGGTGTGCCACAGGGTAGCGTATTGGGACCAGTGTTATTCATTAATTCTAATGAATAATTGTGTTGATTGTTTACTATCTGAAATTAGATTGTTTGCAGATGACATAATGCTGTATAAAAGAATCAAAACGATAGAGGATTGTAAACAGTTGCAGGGTGATCTGGACAGGATATCTAATTGGGTTGGTAAACATGGAATGAGGATAAATGCAAAGAAGAGTCAGCTTATTAGATACACGAATAAAAAACAAAGGTTAATTATGAATATAAGGTGGAGAAAGAATTGCTTGCTGAAGACTTGAAATGAAAATATCTTGGTATTACTTTTGATAACAAACTTAACTGGGCAGGACACATAGAACAGGTGGTAGGAAAAGGTTTGAAAGTTCTGCACTTGTTGGAGAGAGTGATGAGGGGATGTACGAGAGAAGTTAAGGAATTGGGTTACAAAACTTTGGTCAGACCATTGCTCGAATATGGTAGTATAGTATGGGACCCTCATTTGACGTATCAAATACAGGAGTTGGATAAAGGAAACAAAGAAACTGCCGCGAGGCACTGAAAATAAGATAGGATAGGGAAAATAAACAGTTACCCGTCACTTACCATGCAAAAAAGGGCTGCTAGATTTGTTTCTGGAAATTATCGCAGAATGCAATCAGTGACGGATATGATAAAGGAGCTGGAATGGGATTCATTGCAAGACAGGAGGAGGGTCATGGGAGTGTACAGGGCATATACTGGTGATGAGGCATGGAAAGATATTGCAATATGTATGAAAAGTAGTGCATGGAAGGAAAAGATGACCATGACCACAAGCTGGCACTCGATTTCAGGCACAAGGGTGTGGGAAGATTCTCTTTTTTAGGTAAGGGTGTCAGGGATTGGAATGAGTTACCAAAAGAAATGATGAATAATTTACCGAAAACTTTGAAGGAATTTAAAGATAAAATTTGTAGAGGGCAAATGTAGGTGGGTGCCGAAGATGGGTGTGTAGGGAAATTGCCACCGGAGCCTGTGCTCCATTGCAATTAAATTAAAAAAAATTAAATACAACGATAATCATATTGCCTTGGCAACTGATCGTTCTAAAATCATATACGGCCACCAACTTTCTAGGACGAGTAGGTTCAAATTTGCTACTGGTGATCCACATTGGTCGCTGTCTATACATTGTTTCTGCTGTCTGAGAACCACTGCTATCACGGCCATCTAGACAGCGAGCGAGTACCGTCCGCAGTCGTAAAATTGTTAGTAACTCTTTTGCAACTTAACCATACAATAATATGGACCCAACTATTGGTGTTGGTTTTACTATTTCATTTTCCGGCATTTCATATGAGACCCTATACTTGCCATTAATATTTAGGTGTCTGCCATGCATCGTAAAATCCTTTCTATCCGATTGCGTCAACGAAGATAGTATACAAATGAGATATGGTACAAGACAGGGAGATATTTCAGTGAATTCTAAATAGATGCATTTGAATTCTTCACACGTTTTTTCCCTAAATTAGTAATTCCTCATCCACAGTGTACCTATACATAATTAACAAAGTTCTTAGCTCTTGATCAACTACGCGTGCGATCATATAAACTGAAAATGTAGTAAAACAAAGAAGGTTCATTGAGGCTAGAGTATGTAATTTCTAGATATGACTGATCTATTCGCAGTCATAAAAACTAAATATCCATTACTTCTTAAATTATAGCAATATAGCCTGAGAGTTAATGACAAGCCATATGGCATTAATCAAGTGTTGAAACAAAAGCGTACGTCGTCTGTCTTTGGTATAATCCCAGGCCAATCAGTGTATCAATTCTGAGACGCTTTCGTAAGGACTGTGGCAAGCAGTCACGAAACAACCAGATCTTCACTGTACTTTCTCTATACTATCAAGGTGTAACAAGATGATAGTGTAACATCCCCTCGTTCCACATCATTTGACAGAGTGAGTCGTAAAATGATGTTAAATAAGTTAAAAATCAATTACGATGGTGATGTGACTTGGTAGGTATATCAAATAAAAGGTAGAAGGCAAAGCGTCAGGATAGAAAATGCAGTATCAAAAGAAGTGGAGATGAAAGTGGGAGCGCCTCAGGATAGCGTATTGAATGCATTGCGATTCATTATTCTCATGAATTGTTGTGTTAATGATTTATGGTCAGAAGTTAGTTTCTTTTGCAGGTGACATAATGTTACATAATAGGATCATGCCGTAAGTCGACTGTAAGCAGCTGCGGGCTGTTGTGCAGAACACATGAAATGGTGATAAATGGCATGAAGGGTCAGCTTATATTGGTACACATGGAATATATATATATATATATATATATATATATATATATATATATAACGAGTATATGGTGGGGAATGTATTGCTTGATGCACACAATAAGTGTTGGTATAGCATTAGATAATAAACTCAACTAGGAGGACACACTGGGCAGGAGGTAGGAAAAGGTTTCAAAATCCTTCATTTATAGGAGAGGGTGATGAGGGGCACTAACAAATAAGTGAGGGAATTGGGTTACAAAACTTAAGGTATGGTGGTGTGGTATAGGACCCATCAGTTTGATTTTAATTCTGAGAGTACAAGGTTTGTTAAATTTCTACTATGAGATTGTTAAAAAAAAAAATGTTTTAAAATTTAAATGAGAAATTGTAATTTTTATCTGTTAGTTAATCAAGTGCTTCTTATTTCTACAATATTCTGTAGCTATACTTATTAAACTATTTAATGATAAATAATATATATTTAAAGGCGATGATTTTATTTTTGATTCTGCTTTTTCCTTATTATTTCATTATAATTATTATCTTCCAAGATATTAATTAAATTTATAAATTGTTTTTCTGAGTGAAAAAGAGGCTCTGCGCTAATTAACTCATGGAGGATTAACTCTTTGTTAAACTTAACATCGCTGAGTTGTATTTGGATTATCTTTGACTTACATTTGAAAATATCTGTGAAGTAGATATAATCTGTGGTTTGTTTTTGTTTGTGGTTGATATGTCACCGAGTACACGTGGAAATAATATTGGCCGTTTTACTTTAGTTTCAGTTCTTGACAGCTGCTTGAATCTCAGTCAATTACTGCTATGGGTAGGATAGTGTTTCTGCATCCAGACCTTGGTATCGGCGGAGCGGAGAGGTTAGTGGTCGACGCAGCACTTGCATTGCAGAAGGAAGGACACGATGTTCATTTCGTTACAGCTCACCACGACCCCAGCCACTGCTTCACAGAAACCAAGGACGGCAGTTTTCCTGTCACTGTTGTGGGTGACTGGTTGCCCCGAGGCATATTCGGCCGGTTTTACGCTCTATGCGCATATGTTCGTGTTATATACGCTGCCATTTATCTCGTCTTCTTCAGTGGAATACCTGTTGATCTAGTGTTTTTGTGACCAAGTGTCAGCGTGCATCCCGATCCTGCGCTTTCGTGGCATTAAAGTGATATTTTATTGCCATTTTCCTGATCAGCTTCTAAGCCAGAGGAACAGCAAGTTGAAAGAACTTTACAGAGCACCATTGGACTGGTTGGAGGAAGTGACTACAGGACAGGCTGATACTGTACTGGGTTAACAGCAAATTCACTGCAGATGTCTTCAAGCAAACATTTCGGAGATTGACAGCAGTGACTCCTAGTGTCCTGTACCCTTCCTTGAATACAGATTTTTTTTGAGTTTACTGCATTGCAGCCACTGGATGAGGTTGGGGATAAATGCTTTCTTAGTTCTGATGCATCTGTTTTCCTCTCAATCAACAGGTATGAGCGGAAAAAGAACATCATGTTGGCCTTGGAGGCATTTGCTGAGCTTAAATCTTTATTGGACGAAAAGGACTGGTCGAAAGTATTCTTGATCGTAGCTGGTGGATACGACAGTAGAGTTGATGAGAACGTGAAGCATTATGTCGAACTGATATCTAGGGCTTCAGAACTAGGAATATCGGAGCAAGTTGCTTTCCTGAAGTCGCCCAGCGATGCTGTCAAACTGTCGCTGTTGAACCTCTGTCAGTGCTTGGTGTATACACCATCAAATGAACATTTTGGCATTGTCCCTCTTGAAGCTATGTATATGAAGAAACCTGTGATAGCAGTAAATAGTGGTGGTCCTACAGAGACGGTCGTTGATGGAGTGACGGGTTTCTCTGTGAGCCTCAGCCATCATACTTTGCTGCTGCTATGGCAAAATGTGTGCAAAACAAATTATTGGTGAAAAGGCTTTGGAATGCAGGGTAAGGAGAGAGTCATTGCTAACTTCTCCTTCATGGCTTTCAGCAAGCAGTTACAAGCTTTTGTTATGAATCTATTGGAAGTTAAACAGATAATTAAAAAAGTGTGTTGCTTTTTAATTCAAGTTTATTCATGGAAATGTGATACCTAAACAACTTCATTTGATGATAAAAGTTAGCTTATTATACTATGTTTCTAAAATAAACTTTTATGTGTGTTATTATGGTTTAAATCCTAGACTGCGATTCCGCCACTGACTGGCGTTGATGTGACGTCATATTGACGTTGTTTGAGGTATTCGCTGTCGATGTACCAACATAAAGATAATTTGTTATTGTGACCGGCCGCAGAAATCCGATAAACACATCAAACACTGAACATCTGGTTGTGTTATCGGACATCTGCGGCCAGCTTACCAGCTGCCGCCTGCATCTGATTCACCTTCGGGATATCAGTTTAGGTTGATATTGCACTACAGGAATAAACCTAATTATGTTGGTAGTCGACAGGCGAATACGTCAAAACGTCCATGTCAACGCCGGTCAGTGGCGGAATCGCAGTCTAGGATTAAACCGTTATTATAGGATAAAATACTGTTATCAATGGTTAAGATATGTATAAAGTGTTGGCTAACATTGTAAATGAACAATTACAAGAAGAGATTAAATTTGCACCACAATAATTGTTGGTTGAATATAATTTGTAAAGTGATGATTCCAACCTGTTGTCTGTTAGGGAGCGTCTAAACGACATAGCTCCATTTTGGCCTCCTGTGGAAACTCCACTCCCCCCCCCCCCCCCCCCCCTCACACACACAGCCCGAAGTGGCTTTTGCTGCTACCTCCTCTCCCCCTCACATAGCCTCTTCCCCTATTGGTCCCAGAAGATTTTTTATACTGTTTTCTCTTGTGAGATTGTCGTAAATTACATACAGAGATAGTTAAATGACAGAAATAAATATTCACATGGTGTTGTGTGTTCTGCACCTCATTGAACTGTGACAAAATAATATGAATAAGGAGCTACATGGCTTTGCTTGGAGAACTCCTGTGTCCTACCTCTATGTAGCTACAGAAAATACATACATACATACACTTGATGTTGGTAACCATGGCACTTCATGACAGTGGCTCAAATTGTTAGTAAAAATTCAATTCCTGTAGCATTAAGCAGCAACAAGGCTTGACAGGAGTCATCCTCAACCTACCCCACAATCTCCATTAACTTCAAAAATAAATTCTGTTATACATATTAATACATGCACTGTATCATGAAATAAATTGGGGCCCCCAACTTCTATTTGGTATAATATATGTAACATGTAGATGTAAATGCTGGTACACTAATGCTGTAGCTGAAGAACTAATTAGCATCAAGTTTTCGCTTCATATGTGAAGATAATGGCTACAATGCAGGATTATTATCTTTATCTTAGTCATAGTAGTATGTTGTTCTCAAATAGCATCAAAAGATTCTGCCAAAGTCTAATATTTTTTTGAAAGTGTTTTTTAATATATTGTATAGAGATATAATAAATTTATTAAATGGTTTTAGGGGTCTACTGGAGATCGCAATTCCGCTACAACATAATTCAGTAATATTGTTGGAATACTGCTGTAGTCAGTCACAAAACGTATTATTTTCAAGCAGTAATTCCGTTGTAATACAGCCTGGACCATTATTTTCAAGTAGAAATTGGGTTGTTAATACAGCCTGAACCAGCATGAACCGTTAAATGTACTTCGGAAAGAATTTCTGGGGGAGTCTTGCGTTTGACCATTGCAGTATTATGATGACAACTCCTGGCGGAATCGCAATCTCCAGTAATCCCCGGTTTTAGTTCATAAGTGATGTATATTTTTTTTCTGAAGGTTTTATTGTACATTCTATTTTTTATTTTATTTACAATTGCTAAATTTGTTTAAGTTTTATTATACTTACACAAATTTGTTGGTCAATCCTTGGGATGAGACATTTGTTTTAGTGAATTCAAAATTGTTCTGTTTATTTCCTTCATGTTTTGTAAGAAGACTGGATTTAATTCTAGATTGCGATACCACTAAGCCACCACTGCTACAAAATTAATAAAAATGTCTTGAAATGCTCATTAATTCCTCTATTGTAATGTATGCTCTACTTTTCAGCTTCTCTCTGTTGCAAAAAGTTGAGAAATTTGAGATAGCAGGATATTTTTCACAGCTTGATTATAGATATATCCTGCCACATTGAATTGATAGAGAGAATCAAGTGCTTGCACTGCATGCAAATGCCACATTTCTATGGCTTTTGCAAAAAAAAAAAAAAAAAAAAAAAAAATCCCATGGTCCAGGCAGCATTTAATCCTAACCACAACTGCTTGGGGGGGGGGGGGCAGTTTAGGTTGATGTGATACCCATAACAATAGTAGTATTGACGTGAAGTTTTGTGTTTTAGTTGTATTGTGATCTAGAATTCAAAGCCTGATAATATTAGTGCTAATTGACAATGCAAAGGTGTGGCTATTAGACTGTTCAATATAGTTGAGTAATTAACATGACTTCATAAGGCTGGCTTCATTTAAATTTAGTTTCTTTTATTCATTGTTGTTTGTTCTGCTATATTATATAATCAATCTTCTCACTTCACAAAACATGAGGTATAAATCTTTCCCCGCCAATTTCACATTTATATTTAATTTTGTAGTAATTTCCTGGATTTTCATTTGCACTTTGATTTTTTTTCCTTACTGTTTTCTCCACATAATGTATAATGTTAAAATCCCACTCTGCCTGGCATCTTTCTATGTAAAAAGTTTAGAGTTTCCTTATTTAAAGTGATTTGTTGTTGTTTTTTTTTCACATGTGCTGATAGCCTTATATGTTGATTCCAGTTTTCAGAATGATGCGTATTACTTGCAAGTTGTCTGTTCAGCCATTTTTTTCTTTCTTCTCTCTCTTGTTACTACCTCTGTGTAGACACCAGATACCTGTTTAAATTGGGGAGGGAAGAGGAAGGACCCATGACAGTTAAAACAAGAATTGAGGATCTGTAGTGTTTAATCTTAAGTGGTTCATTTACAGTCCAATTTGTAGAACCTATGATGATACAATTTAGGACACTTGTGAGCCTATGTATGGGATTGCAGGACTGCATGTACTATAGCCATTACTGGTCCTATTACAGTGTGTCCAACAAGTGTGCGACAATGACATTGCTGTGCTGTGAGAAATCGCGAAGGATGAGGGCTGGTAGGTATATCTTGTTGGTCAATCCAGCAATGGCTCTACAGCAAGGACCTGCAAGTTGGACTGTGAGTGGGCCACTTAAGTGTGAAATGTCTGTATTTCCATCTGTCGGTGAAATTTGTATGATAATTGGTTGTTTGTTTGTTAGTATATGTGAAGGAAGGAAACCACAATCAGGAATGCTGGTACAAAAGGTGCTGAACACAAACCTGATTATGTTGTGGCATCTTATTTAATGCAGCCGTACCAATGGATGTTCATTTTCCTTTATAATGGTATGCCATTTTTTATTATTATTATTTTTCTATGCAGAGTATGGGGAAGTTCCGGTGGCTGGGAATGTGAGTGGTACTGAATTTCAATGAACTGTCCACTTCTCGATTGTTTCACGCTGCAATAACAATGCCTTGGATGAATTCCTTCCCGTTCCTTGCCTCCTGTCTTTGCCGGCCACTAATTACATTGACATGGCATAAACCCATAAGCAAAATAAAAAGGGGTTACTTTAATATACTTTTTTATCTTTTCTTAGACAATGTTTTAGTTTTTTAATTTTGTGCTTCGAATGTTTTTAGGTTTCATTTTGTCCAGACAAGGAAGATCAAATCTTTGTAATAGAAATCTCATCATACAGCAAAGAATTTTCTACTGCTTCTATTACTTCTGCAACTATTGGTATATTAAGCAGGGATTATTTTAAATACCTTAAGGGGAGACAGTCGCGAACAGGTTAAAAAAAATCGAATTTTCTTTTTAGACTTGTTAAAGCTCCAATTATTTAGCTGCAAAATGCCGTTTGTTTCGTGTAAATTTGACGATTAGATTCGGAGTTATTAATTTTTTCGTGATGCGTGGTAATAGTGTGTCTGTATTGTAATGTACATTAGTTTATTTTCTGTAAAATTTTTAATACAGTTTTTCTTAAAACTACATATTTTGATCTTCTGGTACACTTTTCTCAAAAACTAAGACTGATAAAGACATCAGACTTTAGCATCTCTTGTTAATAATGCAATGATTAATCAAATAAAAAAATGGGACCTATCGTAACAACAAGAATAAACTTACAAGCTCCAAGATATTTATAAAAGTTATATTTTCGTTTGTTTTTTTTAGAAAAAAAATCAATAATCATAAACTATATAAAATTTAGTAACAAATCTTTATGTGATTTGCAGATGATGTTTTATCTGTATACTGCGAAAGTTTTAGGTCTTTATCTCCATAAATTTCTTCAGAAAGCGTACCTGTAGTTTGCTTGTTTTAACATTAATTTCTTATGGGATGTCCTTCGCGACTATGTCCCCTTAAAGCAGTTAATGCAAAATGAAAAGAGTACAATCTTATTCTAAATGCCAAATAATTAAACAATATGTGTATAAATGATCTCACATATTTTTATCTGTCTTGGTCAATTATAGTGTGTTCCCTCATTGTTCCTTTCATTGAATCCCCAATAGCTTGAATTTAGGTTCTCTTTGGCCTTGTATCGTGTGGACACGATTCCCACTATTTTCTAAATTTTGATGTGTGGAGATGTACAGTCTTAAAAAACTCATTCCAGTCATGTGACATTTCTTAAAACTGTCACACTATTGTTAAAAAAAAGTGTGCAATGCATTTAGTTTTAATAGCTTATATATGTCTAGCCATAATATTCCGAGTATAACTCTGTTTCTTCCAAAGATAACGTGGCTGTGATAATAGCAAAAGAGAAAAGAAGATAGCAGTCTCATTCTTCAACTTGGTATAACTTGTGCGACATTCTTTTACTCCAAACTGTAATGGCTGTGACAGCAAATTATTATTTCACAAAAAATAAGAAAAAATTGTCATTTGTGGCTGTGATTACTGATTTCTGTAGGAAATTTTTCGTAGGTACAATTATGTTGTTGAATGTTTTCTTAGTTGCATCTATATCATTTCAGCCATTCACTTAACAGTTACAACATTTATTAAGTAGACTGTTGGATGCTGTTATTTTCAGGAATCTTAGTGAAATATATAAATTAGTTACTTCCCAGTTACAAGAATATTTTCACAAATATAGGTGTTAGCTTTAATTATTCCATATTGGGGAATATATTACTAGTGTGTAGGATTCAATCGATTGCATTTAATAAAAATATCAAGCATTTAGCTGGTTATGATCTGTTTATTAATTAATATGTTTATTTCACATTTGTAGCTCTTAGATAATTATTTTGATCAACATTACAAGTAGAAAAATTAAGCCATCACTTTGTATAGTAAATGAAATGTTGATTTTTTTTAGAATGAAGGTATTTCCATGGCAATGCAGTTTGTCTTCAAACTGTGGTATAAGATGGCTTATTAATCCTTTTCAAGATTATACAGGGCGTTCGCCGGGAAACGCAACCCACTGTTAGCGCTACAAGGAAGAAACTGCTCCCGGCGAGCGAGCGCTCAGTTTCCGGCATTGTTCGACCGTCGGCCGCGGACTATTTCATAATAATTACGCTTCATAAACTTCATAAACTTGTGTGCTAAGCATTTAAATGTGACGTAATTCATTAGCTTACCTTATAAAAGATGCTGGAAGTGTTGACCCTCTTGTGTAATGCACATTTCACATCTTCTGAACATATTTCGAGACACACGCTGCCCTAACTGACTTAATGATTTTTTGGGTGACTGTTCTAGTCGAAAAGCGATATCGTTAATTTTCTCCTCTGTGAGAATACGGTTGACCGACAGTCTCTTTTTGTTAAAAAATGAACCCGTTTCTCTTACTTTTTTAACCAGACGCAGAATTGTTGATTTAGCTGGCAGTAGAGCGCCAGGAAATTCGCGACGAAATTTACTGCGACACTTTTTAAACGACTTCTTCTTCACATATGTATCGTAGAGAAATATTCTTTGTTGCAAACTGTAACGTACCATAATTTTACTCACACTCAAACACGGTACAGATTAATAAGAGTATGAAGCCCCAAACCAGCCAAACCGCAAAGAAACGTTTATTCACAACACTGATTAATAAGAGACTGAAGTCACAAACTATCTACAATGCAAAGAAACCGTTCTTAACAATGTAAGGGTCACTGCAATGCACTGTTGGGGCAGCGGAGGTGTTAAACAGTGCGGTGATTCACGGTGCCGGTTGGCGGAAACTGCTGGCGGGACTGACCGAGCAAGTTGCCGACGGCAACAGACTGGGAGGGTAGCGTTTTCCGGCGAACGCCCTGTACAACAAGTATCATTTCCCATCTATGTAATAAAGTAAATATTTCTTTTATCACACTACCATCAATTACATGAACAGTGATGTGTTTCTAATATATGTGACCAGATTAATATAAAAATCGCTTACTGATATTTACACGGTAATACAGTTTCCCTAGTACTCATATGCTTTTTGTGAGGAAATATCATTATAACATGGATATAAAACACACAATGTAGTCATGGCGTGATTTAACTGAATGTCAATCAAATCATAAGATTTTGTCATTTGAGGGACCAATATTTTTTATTCTCATCTATGTATTTTGTTGTATATAAGAAATAAATGAAAATTTACATTGATGTTTAAAAGTTGTTTTTATTTAAGACTGGATTCTGTTTGCAGGCATGACCAAAAATTATATTCCGACAGATCTGATTTGGCTTAATTGAATTTGTGGACCGAGGGTGGTGAATGGTAACACCCTGGCCTCGCATTCAGGAGGATGTGGGTTGGAATCCCCATCCCAGGATCCAGATTTCAGTTTTCCATGGTTTCCCCAAATCACTGCAGTCGAATGCTGGGATGCTTCCCTCAATAAGCCATGGCCGAACTTCTTTCCATTCCTTGTACCCAATCCTTTCCTGTCTAATGATGTCGATGAGGTGTAAAGCCATAAGCAAAAAAAGAATTTATCAATAATAAATACTTTTCAAATATCTAGGCAAGAATTAGAAACTAGTGCTGTCTGCTAATGAGATATATTTTTAAATCATTGTTAAGTATTCCATTTTGTTACATTATCGGGGGTCGACCACTTAGTTTCATAAAGATGCTGATCTTTATTAAAGCAGTTTAGATGATTATGAAAATAAAATATATTAGTGAAGTTTTATTTTTTCAGTGCTACTGAAATTCTTGCAAAGAGTCAAAAATGGCAGATTCAAGTTTCACTAATGAGTGCACTAACTTGAGAGTTATTAAAGTGCTGTTAATAGTTCTGATCTAATATGGGCGTTCAACATGAGTAGAGGTTAAAAAGGAGGATGTTGCTAGGAAAATCAAAACTTAAGACCATCCTTGAAGTAACTAAGCTCTACCCTAGCATATCATAGTGCACAGAATATCAACTAGCAAGACATTGCCATTTAGTTATTACAGTCTTATAATTGTTGGTTGTTGTTATTCGCTTAGAATTTGTTGTAAAGGATTCCAGTAAGTACCTTACGCTGGTAGTAGCTGTCTTTCATTGTAAACTCCCATGTTTTAGTGTGCTGTTTACTAGCTCAAGCCAATATAATTTTTTTGATATGCAGCACCTCTGCCTACTGGTTTATATAGCTTGGATATGGTTTAGAAAGGATTGGTATTTGACAGGGCATTAGAAGTTAACATTTCATATAAACATCTTGGTTACTTGCTGTAGCACCTTTTATCATCTTTGGTTGTCAATATTTATTTACTTTTTTTTTGCTGTCGTCAGTCTTTAGACTGGTTTGATGCAATCCTCCATCCCTTCCTATCCTGTGCTAACCTCTTCATTTCTACATACCCCTTACAACCCACGTCCTCAATTATCTGCTTCATATATTCTAATCTCTGTCTACCTCTACAGTTCTTACCTTCGACTGTTCCCTCCACTAACAAATTAACCAAATATGACCTACCAGCCTGTCTCTTCTTCCTGTAAGCTTCTTTTCTCACCCATCATTTCAAATACTCGTTCATTTCTTACTTTGTCTGTCCACCTAATTTTCAGCATTCTTCTGTAGCACCACATTTCAAATGCTTCAAGTTTCTTTCTTTCCGGTATTCCTAAAGTCCATGTTTCGCTGCCGTAAAGTGCTGTGCTCCACACATAGAGTTTTAAGAAGTTCTTTCTGATTCCTAGATCAATATTTGAAACTAAAGGTTTCTCTTTTTCATGAAGGCTCTTATTGCTAGTGCTATTCTGCTTTTAACATCATTCCTGCTTCGGCCATCGGTTGTAATTTTGCTTCCCAAGTAACAGAACTCACTCACTTCTCCTATTGCATCCGATCCTAATTTTATATTTAATCTGCTAGTATTGGCATCATTTCTGCTACATTTCATTACTTTTGTCTTACTTTGATTTATATTCAGTCCAAAATCTTCCTTCAGTATTTTGTTCATGCCATTCATTAACTTCTCAATATCCTCAGCCCTCTCTGCTAACAAGACAATGTCATCAGCAAATCGTAGCATACTGATTTTTTCTCCCTGAAAACTTATGCCACATGGAAATTTTTCTTGGACTTTCTTTATTGCTTCTTCTACATACAAGTTGAACATTAACGGGGATAGACTACAACCTTGTCTCACACCCTTTTTAACTGATGCATGTCTTTCGTGATTCTCTACTTTTATTATAGCCACTTGATTCTTATATAGTTTATAGAGTATTCTTCTATCTCGATACTTTAGACCTGCCTTCTTTAAAATTTTGAACATCTTGTCCCACCTAACATTATCAAAAGCTTTTTCCAAATCAACAAATGCCATAAAAGTATCTTTGTTTTTCTTGATCCGCCCTTCAAGTATTAATCTTAAAGACAGAATTGCTTCCCTTGTACCGCGATTTTTCCTAAACCCAAACTGATCTTCACCTACTATCTCTTCTACTACCCTTTCCATCCTTCTGTATATTATTCTGGTCAGTAATTTTGAAGCATGTGATGTTAGACTAATGGTGCAATAATTCTCACATTTGTCGGCTTGTGCTTTCTTTGGAAGTGTGAAGATGATATTTTTACTAAAATCAGTAGGAATTTCTCCTGTTTCATAACTTTTTGATATCAGCTTGAATAATCTTTCGATTCCTTCCTCTCCCAGAGATTTAAGAAGTTCTGCAGGGATCTCATCAATTCCAACTGCCTTATTTGCTTTCAAGTCATTCAGAGCTTTATTAAATTCTGTCCTCAAAACAGGATCTCCTAAGTCATCCATGTCGACATCGCCTTCCTTTTCCAATACACTATTGTTCAAGTCGTCCCCATCATACAGTTTCTCAATGTATTCCTTCCATCGGTTAGCTCTATCTTCAGACCTTAAAAGAGGTTTCCCATCGGCAGCTTTAATGTTCATACCTCTTTTCTTCATTTCTCCAAAATTCTGTTTGATCTTTCTATATGCAACATCTACTTTTCCTGCAACCATTTCCTTTTCTACTTCATCACACTTTTCTTGTAGCCATTTTCCTTTTGCTACTTTGCATTTCCTATTTATTTGATTTCTAAATTGCCTGTACTGTTCTTTTTCCTGCTTCATCCTGAGCATTTTTGTATCTTCTCCTCTGATCGATCAGCTGCAAAATTTCTTCTGTGATCCAAGGTTTTCGGGCAGCTTGTTCCCTAAAGCCTAAAGTTTCTTTGCCAGCTTTCATTATTTCGGTCTTTAATGCATTCCATTCGTCCTCGGTTGAGCTCCTTTCACAGTTACTTCTTAGACCTAAGTCTACCATTTCTGCAAATTTTTCTCTTGTGTTAGATTGTTTCAGTTTATTCACTTCCAGTCTGTTCTGCTTATGCTGCTTCCTTATTCGCTTGAATTTCAGCCTGCACTTCATTACTATCAAATTATGGTCCGAGTCTATGTCT
>CM061918.1:155605717-155632987 GCA_031002005.1 Vandiemenella viatica
CGGCGGCAGAGGGGGAGGGGCGGGGGGGGGGGTGAGGTAATCATCTCAGGCTGCGCACCAATACGTCTGTCCTGTCCATTGGCCTTCGTCTTTACCTCCCGTTTAAATTCAGACGAGCACTTCTCTACTTTATTCTATTCTAACTATGCAATCATATCCCCACGAATGTCCTATGGTGACACTTCTGTCCAGCGTAAGTGTCTAAATCACGACACCAACGTACTTTTTGAAGTGAAAACTTCTACAGTCGCGCTACGCTCTGTTTGGGTGGGGGTAAATCTATGGGTTCGCAATAAACCACCTGTTGCGCGTATAATATGCGCGCAGGACGCTTTCCACGAAACCTTTATACAAACACAAAATTTTTATCCGATTTTGGTGGAATTTTGTACACGTATACTATAAAACAAATAGAAAAACACTGTTGATGGTTGGTTTAGAGAAACCTAAACCCTCTCCTCCTTTCTCCCCTCACCTTAACTTCGGTCACTGTTGTTCATACTAACCCACAGTTTCCATCCTATTTCGATACTAGTTAGCACATATATACTTCAAAACAAGGCGGTATGGTAGCTCAGTGGCTAGGGCGCTTATTTCCGAAAGTTCTCTCTCCTGGTCGCAGGTTCAAATCCCGCGGTGAGCAGGTTTTTTTAAGGAGTTGCATTTGATTATATAACAGATTTTTAGTTTTTGAAGTGAAAATTTCTTTTACTATTACTATTACTATTACTCTGCGATTCACTAAAAGTGTGTGGCAGAGGGTGCATTGCACCTATCCGAAAGGGTTATGGTTTGGAAGGGTTATAAGGGATATGGCAGGAGGCGCCCATGGGCTATTGTGAGGAACCATCCCAGCATTCGCGTGGAGTGATCTGGGAAAACCATGGAAAACCCAGATCAGGATGGCCGGAGTGATTTATCGAAAGCTACTCCTGTCGGATTTTATGTTTAGTCGCCCGGTAAATACATTCTATTCCACTCCCTAATCGCTCGTGGAAAACATGAATACTGAAAAGAATCGGTTCTAGTCCTGATTTCTCTTATCTTATTTTCGCGGTCATTCCGAGATACGAATGTTGCTGGTAGCAATATTTGTTTGCTGTCATTCTGAAATATGTCAGTCGTGAACTTTTCAATTAGCTTCCGCCGAGAGCAATGCCTTCTGTGTTCCAGGTCTTCCCAACCTAACTCCTTCAACATCGCACTTACGCTTTCCCTCCAACTATATACAACTGTCACGAATCGGACGGCCCTTCTCTGGACCATCTCTAATGCCTCCATTAACCCCTTTTGATGGGGACCCCATACAGAACAACAATATTCCAAGTAAGGACGCACTAGTGACTTGTATGCAATCGATTTAACTTCAGGAGTGCTTTGTTTTAAATTACGACCTAGAAATGGTGAGTTGGGCGATTTTTTAATGAGTAAAATATTATGAGTTCGCGTCACCGACATGCTAATGTTAACAGTATGTCAGTAGTGGTCTGGTGGCTCAGTGGTTAAGGTGTCTGACTGGAGAATGAAAGGTCCGCGGTTCGAATCCCTGTCTCGGCGGTGATTTTCATAGACCCTTAACCCGACCTTCACCTCTGGCACAGCTTGCTGAGTAATGTGAAGTACGCCAGAACACTTCCGTGGTTCGGATTCCACGTTAAACTGTAGGTCCCCTGTACCTGGTAGCACTACAGGGTAAGGTTAATACAGTGACGGAATGCGCAGCCAATAGAAACCCTGTCACCAGGTCATTACGACCACACAGAATTACTATTATTTAGTATATCTGTGACTATAAATATGACGTGTTGCGCGTATCATATTCATAGTTTTAAGTATTCACTTCTGTCGGCAGACTAACAATGACAGTCAATTGTTATTTTATCCTTCTTCTTTCGGTTTTGTTCTACTTTGGACGATGCGAAACAACTGGTTTACTGAATAAACTGTTCTCGGACTTTCAGCCACGTAAATAAGTCGCACTTGTGGAATGTTTCAAAGGCGTCTATCTCAGTCCTCATTTTCAACCACAGATGTCACTGTATAACTGTTTGCCGCGGAAACGTTAGAAAACAAAAGCCAACCCAGCGCGATGACGTCATCCTCTCTACTGCTCGTTACCGAGGGGAAGCTGTTTCAGCCTTTTGATGGCCGTGCTCCCGGGTGGAAGCCAGAGAGTTTATTATTTACAACGCCATGAAAAACTTTGACCCTACCACTGGTTCACTGGTTCACCTTTTCCTGTCCTCCCAGAACTTTTTCATTGTTTCACTGTTGTTCCGCCTTCTTTCTTCAAAACAGCTGGTCTTTGCCTTTGTACATTGTTCCTGGTACCCCTTGAATTTATCAATTTTATTTTTTCCCCTGTACTATTATTTCAGATTAAACGAACACTTTATATGGTTGGGTATAGGAATAGATTAATCCTCTTGTTCTTGTTAACTGATTGTTCTGCTCTTCAGTTATCCGGGAATACACTGGATGTCAAAGCTGGCACCTTGCACCAAAACTTAGTACTATATTTACCAACTGAACATTTATTTCCGTACTTAACACATTTTCGGTCTCACAATAATAATACATACACTCTTTCGTTTCTGCTTTTCGCCTCTCTGGCATTAACTCTGCAACAAAACTCTCTCTGGCCACGTGACCTTACTACGCCAAAGTATATAGGCCTCGCAAAGATTATATAAATAAAGACATCTCAGTTAATACCGTTAACTGACAGTACGTCTATACTTAAAACAATTTTTTTTGCTTGCTTTGACACCGCGGTCATTAGAGGCGGGATGGATTAGGGCAAGGAACGGGAAGGAATTCGGCCATGGCCTTTTTAAAGGAAGCATCCCGGCATTCGCTTGGCGTTATTTGGGGAAATCACGGAAAACCCAAATCTGGATGCCAGGACGGCGATTCGAACCCGCGTCCTCCCGAATGCGAGGCCAGAGCGTTAACCGTTCACCCACCACGCTCGGTACAAATTTTGTAATTTTGTACAGAGCGTGGTGGGTGAACTCTGGCCTCGTATTTGGTAGGACGTGGGTTCCAGTTCCCGTCCAGCCAACCAGATTTGGGTTTTCCCAAATCATTCTACGTGAATGAGCGGATGCTTCCTTTAAAAGGCTATGGCCGAATTACTTCCCATTCCTTGTTCTGAGTCCTCTAATGATTTTGACGTCGAAAGCCGTAAGCAAAGAAAATGTAGTTTTCGAGGTTGTTCCACAATGAACTAAGCAGTTGTCTTCAGATATACGAAGGCTGTTTCGTTCCCCTGGTCAGGCAACGAACTTATCGGATGTCAATGAGGCTTGGAAGCATATTGACAGAAGAATTAAAATAGGTGCGCGGAAGGTAAAATATGACCATGACCACAAGCTGGCACTCGATTTCAGGCACAAGGGTGTGGGAAAATTCTCTTTCGTAAGTAAGGGGGTCAGGAATTCTAATACATTACAAAGGGAAGTGGTGGATAATGTACAAAAGCACAAAAAGAAATTAAAATTCGTTAAAGACAAAATTAGTTTTGTGTTAACATTCGGTTAAAAAAAAAAAATCCATTCCAAATTGTTTCTATTTTATTCAAGATGCAGCTGAAGAGGAGAAGGAACTATAACCGTCTCACATCCTAGCAATAATTTCCATCATCATTATTATTATTCTATTTTTAGAATTAATTGTAAGTGTTTATATATAATTGTACAGATATCTGTAAAGAGAAAGAATTCCGCAAGCCGTAGTTTGTATAGTCTCTGGGATGTCACAAGTCTTGTATGATTTGCTAATGTTAAGTATCTTTGGCTGGCAACAGCGCTGTCAGTCGGCGCTTGTCTTACCCCTTGTCTTATGCCTAGTCTACTAACAACTTTTTTTTAAAAATTCCTATAATATTAGGCTGAAAATATGTGACGTAAGATTTTTAACATAAAATTTAATACTTTTAGCAGACGCAATTTTTGAAAAAAAAAATGCACTTACTTTAACGGGGTTTGCGCTGCGCTTATTTTTTGCTGTTATTGCCTACCTGTCGATACCAACCTGCGGCCTTCGTCAGAGCTTCTCTTTATCAATCGACCTGGTTTATGGATACTGTTGATCGCTTGAATCACAGTACATTGTTTATTTTTCACTGGCAGAGATGATTTTGTTTCTCCGCCAAAGTGTGTTCACTGTTCCAGAGATGTTTATACATTGTGGAGCGGTCTTGCAGTTGTTATAACGCGTTCGTTTGCTAGAACACACTTTCACATTTGGCTCAAACCATAACCGCCGTCTTTGTTGAAATTATTAGGACAACTGCAAGATCGCTCGACAATGTACAAACATCTCTGAAACAGTGAATACCCCTGGGCGGAGAAACAAAATCATCTCCGCCGGTGAAAAATAAACAGTGTGTCGTGAATCAAGTGATCAAGTGTATACGTAAACCAGGCGGATAGATAAAGAGAAGTACTGATGAAGGCCACATGTTGGTGTCGAAACCTAACCAATCAGGGCCGGCGTTAGGGGGAGAGGTAAGTGGGTCAAAAGTACCTGGGCCCCGCGGGCTGATGGTGGGCCCTATCACAGACTATAGGGGCCCTCAGGCCATGAAGCCAACAATACGCTCATTGTCACCTGGGCATTTTGTAGAGCTAAAAAAAAAAATGTCGCCCATTTTACCCCGGGCCTGAAATTGCTAGCGCCGGCCATGTAGCCAATAATAGAAAAAAAGCAGCACAAACCCCGATAAAAGACAACTAAGTGCAATTTTTTAATTTTTTTTTTTAATATAGTGCCTGCGGAGCACTTAGGCTAGCTCATAACGCTAGTAGACCGTAATGAAGAGACGAGTGTGGCACGCGAAGCCGCATGCGGGGTCGCTTGACCGCGCGTCTGACGGGTGACGTCAGCGGGCTGGGCGCGCGCACGGGCGTCGCTCCCCGGCGGCGGGGGGGGCGTCGACGCCCGTCTGTCCGGCGTCGGGCGCCGCGGTCGAGGCGTCCCTGCAAACAAAACAGGCGCCTGCCTGCCTGGAGGACGCCGCCTGGCCTCCGAGGCGGCGGCAACCCGCCAGACACCTCACGCGTCGTCGATACGGGATGTCCTCCTCCCGGATCGCCCTCCTAGTGCCTCCATTTCACGAATCATTCCTACAAATTGAAGCTATTAGATCATAAATCCGAACGTCTTCACGGCTAAACTAACCTGAACAAGGAAACACAGGGCGTCCACATGAAACCTAAAATAGAACGGTTCGGTTTACACCATCCTGTAAAGCTACTTATAAGGTTTCCTCCTTATTTATAAATTAACATAATTACTGTATATATATAATAAGGAACGAAGGCTAATAGATAGATTATACATCGAACAAGGAGTGAAAGTGAAAGGGGGCAATGATCTTACAGAAGAAGGAAAGATTGGAAGAGGTGTAAGACAGGAATGTTGTTTGTCACCCATATTATTTAACATATATTTAGAGGAAATTATAAAAGGAAATTTAAGAGGTAAAGGAGATGTAGGATTACCTGCAAAAGGTTTGCTGATGACATGGTTTTGTTACCGGAAAGTGTCAAGATACACAGAAGAATGTTAGAGGCTTTAGACAAAGGGTGTGAGGAATTCGGAATGAGAATGAATAGGACTAAAGCTAAATGTATGATGGTGGAACGGAGTAAGAAAGAAATGATGATAACGCTACAAGGGGAAATAACTGAGCAAGTGGAGTCTTCAAATATCTCTGGAGTATTGTCAGCGGTGATATGTTGCAAGAAGGAGGTGAAAACTAGAATAGCAATGGCAAAGAAATAGAAAGAAAAAATTATTATGCGGAAGGCTGGATAACAACCCGAGGAAAAAATGTTTCGTATGGAGCGTAGGACTATATGGGGCGGAAACATGGACGCTACGCAAAGAAGATCTAAAGAGGATGGAAGCTTTCGAAATGTGGATATGGAGAAGGATGGAGAAAATAAGTCGGAAAGACAAAGTAAGGAATGATGAAGTACTGGAACGAGTAGGAGAGGAAAGGTTCCTTATAACAACAATAAGGAACAGAAAAAGGAACTGGATTTGTCACGTGCTTAGGAATGAGTGCCTGCTTAAAACTGCTCTGGAGGGGATTGTAAACGGAGGGAGAAGAAGAGGTCGGCGAAGGAAGACAATGATTGATGACATAATGGTGAATGGCGGAACAGAGGGCTGTCACTGTGCATGGACCTAGCAGAAATCCCTAGGTGATGATGATATTTTTACAGTTTCCATTATAGTATCAGTACTGCAGGATCACCTGTCTCCATTACTGGGTTTAATACCACGGATTAAACTTTTAGTATCCTGTTTACAAACATTATTCTATTAGAACACAATGGCTACAGCTCATTGGTACAGTTATATTTCTCCTCTGCCTTCGGGCTTATATTTTTCAATATTAAATTACAATTTTGCCATCCTCCCGCCAGGGTTTTGGAACATGTTTATCATTCGTGCTTCTCAAGCCATCTTTATTTTTTATTTTTTTAAACATCTACTATTAACCATAGATATACGTTCCTCAGACTCGACGAAACTTAAATGTCCAAAGTTACTATATTTAATCGTAAATACTTAATGACAAAAATATTCTAAAAATAAAAAAAAATCACAATTCGTGATGTTGTTTACCTCACAAACTCAACTCAAAGAGTGTTGTGTGTAATTTTGTTTAAGTTAGCGCTTTAATTTAATCATCAAAAATTACTACTTCACTAGAGAGAACGTAACTTCCTGTAAGCTCGTGACAATGTTTTTCGTATGGTTACGAATCTGGAATAGTTCCCGTTTTTAAGATGCAAGGTCATAATAGGTTACCCTGATCTGACTAAAATACGAGATTAAATTTTTACATTAAATTTACAGTAATAATTTTTATTTTTTTATATTTAATAGCCTTAACCTCAAGTTTGTTGACCAATTTAAATATCTAAATATGGCCAAGCAGTGTGACAATAGTCATTGATGACAACAATGGGCTTCTTAATGTAAGCCATGGACTGTTTTTTGGGTACGCTGACGGGTCTAAAATACTTTAGGAAAATGCAGGCGCAAAACATTAAAAGCAAAGAAAACTTAAGATTCAAAAATAGTTGCCCTCTGTTATGGGTTATAAGTTTGATGTGTAGATAAACTGAATGCCCGTAATAACATAATGACCCTGAATACAGCGAACACTCACACAACTTAAAAAGCAAGTAACATATAGTAAAAAAATAACTTTCAACAGCCTTAACGTCAAGTCAGGTACAACCTCGAGTCTGCTGCTCACCTGAATATCCAGGGTGACAACAGTGATTGAAAAATCACAACGACGTGAAGTACTTCATCGAATCGTGAAAGTAAAACTATATTCTAAGTTTTATCGCCCGTTATGTTTTATCCTGTTTCAACATATTTTTAACTAAACTGAAGTATTTAATTTAAATGAAATGAAACGAAAAGCAAACTTTATTAAATAAAACTCGTGTCCTCTAATGGGCTAAATTGAATCGTAGAGTAATTTGATTCTACGTTTTATCAGCTGTAATCTTTTAGCATATACTTTTAAGTAAATTGAAGTATTTAATTTAAAATGAAATGCAACGAAAAGCAAAATTTATGAGAGTATTCTGATGATTCATATTTTCGCGATTGAATAACTCTCGTACCGTCGAATTATTCGGGATACGAAGGCCTGGCGCGTGACGTCACAGTATGACGTCACACAGTGACAGCCAATAGCTGTCGTGGGCGCCACGGCGTGCGGAATCTACGAAATTATTATTATAATTAATTTTAATTGTGATGGAGCTAATGCTCCGGTGGCAATTCCCCTAGTCATGTAATTACCCCCTTATATGTATTTATTAAATTTTCTTTCATTATTGGAATGATAGATCCTCCTCCATTTACTTTTCTGATTTAAAAATTTTAATTTTAAATTCCTTAAGCGTTATTGGTAAATTTTTCATCACTTCACTTGGTTATTTGTTCCAATCCCTGACAGAATGTTAAAAGAAATTTTTCCCACTCCCTTATGAATGAATATATATATATATATGTTTTGATTCATTAATACAGTAAGAGTGTATTTATGATAGTATCCGATAGTTGAAAAAAAAAAAAAAGAATGGACGCCAGCTAGTTTGTAAACGTTGTCATGGCAACGATCCTGCTGTCTCCTCAGAGCAACAGGTGGTCACAGGTGTCAACAAAACGCTACACAGGAGCGCTTCTCAGCTGGACTACAGTGAGAATACGATGACTCCAGCGGAACGTGACGACAGAAAATAACAGTGACCGCCAAGGTGGCAGCACATGTCCTGTCAGAAGTAGGGTCTGTCGGCTGGTCGGGATTGCCGTGGAGGTAATGTCTCGACCCTACGCAACCCTCACTCAGCACCCTGCATGTTGTGAGGAGCCACGTGGGCTGAACAATCCTCTGAGATCCTCCCATCAGTCTCTTGGACGCAACTAATAAGAATTATCGGGCAGTCTTAGCGGAATTTTCCATAGTTCTTGGGAGTAGAGAATAATAATTGAATATCGGTGGGCTGAATGATCGCAGATTCAACTGTGGTGGCCAACGCGAAATAAGTTAATACATGAGAGAGAGGGTGTAAGGTTCTTTATGTTTTTGGAAATGATATTCTTCTTCATCTCGTGTCGACTACAGCATCAAATATGTGGTAGTTTTTCCGCCAATGCGATGGCTTTGTCAGTAGCTGATTAGAGGTCAAATTGGGATTCATTCATTCCGATTTGTGGACAAGACAGCTGATGTACCATGGTCTGTCTCTCGTCGCACGAACACGTGGTATCTGGCTGTTCTCCCAGGTATCCCCATGAGGCAAGAGTATCTTTCGAACGGCCAACTCCAATTCGAATCCTGTTTAGCGACTTCCATGTGGGCCATGGTTGTTCAGACCCAGGTGGTAGACCCTCTTTTGGCTTGATCCACTCGATATCATGTTGCACTCTCTTCTCCCAAGCCAATGTTCCTTCGTTGCTTTGTGCTGCATTTAGTGGCTTTGAAGTCCGCAGGAAGCTTGATCGGGACTTTAGTCTCGACGGCGCTGGTGTATAGCCATGTAGAGGGTGTCGGGCGTCTTCGTTCACTCTAAGTCTTGCCACGCTGGTGGCAACTTCCCGGCGTATGTCTCCAGGGGCGATGCCAGTTAGTATCTCCAGTTTGCTCACAGGTGATGGTCTGAGGCAACCTGTGATGAGCCGGCATGTTCTGTGGAGCGCAACGTCTACTGTCTTAGCACGGCTGGATTTTTGCCACACAGGACATGCATACTCTGCATAATGCTAAGGCAGAGGTGCGGATGACTCTTGGGTGAGCTCCCCAGAGAGATCCAGTCAACTTGCTTAAGATATCGTTGCGTGCTGATACTTTCATCTTGAAGAAATGATATGAAAATGTACTTCGTTTTCGGTTCTTCTTTACAATCTTACCTTCATCTCTTATTTTTATGTATAGAAAATAAATTACACTACTTTTCCTTAAGTTCCCAACGTCAGATTAGTTCAAATAGGATCTTTATTTAACCCTCTATGTCCACCGCTGGTATTTCTTAGATACCACCACTGTAACTCAAACTACTTTAATAAATCATACCAAATGTCCTTTAAGAATCTACTCTACTTTCTTTATTATAATCTAAACATGAAACAAAAGTCTTACACTTATCTTATTATCCTCAATTTTAAATGACAATCAGTTACCTAATACAACTTTCAAGTTTCTCTAACTTTATCTTTTTTTTTTTGTTACTGCTTTGCGTCTCTTTTTAACATCGAGGTCTTTAGAGACGGGAAAGGATGGGGGGCAAGGATGGGGGCAAGGAACGGGAAGGAATTCGGCCATGGCCTTTTGAAGGAAGCATCCCGGCATTTGCCTGGAGTGATTTGGGGAAACCATGGAAAACCCAAATCTGGATGCCCGGACGGGGATTCGAACCGTCGTCCTCCCGAATGCGAGGCGAGAACGCTAACCGGTCCTCTAACTTTATCATTATACTGATCTTCTGCCCACAGTCTAACATTTTCCATTATAAATCCTGCAAGGATTTTTTTACAACTTCTCCATTAAGTTCTTTTTATCAACACCTTCTCTCATTTCATTTTCTCTTCAACTACACCTTTGTTTCTTCAACTTTTCTTTTTCACCAAGGAACTCTCATACCTCTCCTGACATTCTGTGACCTTAGAAACTCAATGTTAGTATTTAAAATCATAACTAGTAAACAAAAAAAAACAATTTTACTAATATAAAAAAAAAAAAAAAAAATCACAAATCGTGAGTTTGTGTACCTCGCAAGGGGTTCATCTTGATTGGAGGCAGCAAGGTAGCCTGTTGTGTGTGCGATGCGATACTGAGTGGATCACAAATCTGCCGGGTCTGAGAGATTTTGGGGGACATATTAGGAAGCTGTAGTTCTTTCAGTCATTGGAGCTATCAACACTGTCAGAGAGCTCTTCAGATGACAAACTGTTTATATTTCTTCATCGACAAACTGATACTATTAAATAAAACGCTAATCTGGAGTCTGGGTACGTCGTCTATAGCTACTACAGCTATTGGCTAGAGAACGGTTAGGGCGCTAATGACCCCGCTGTCAACGCGCCCTAAAGCAACAACAACAACAACATAGAGAACGGTCACGTGCCAGCATTCACTCGCCAATCAACAGCCACCATATTACATTCCTTCCATCATCTTGCTTTTCGTTCATTTACAGCTAGACACAGAAATTCATGTAGGGAGAAGGAGATTCAATATTTACGCTATATTATCTGTATCAGTTAGACACAGAAATTCATGTAAGGAGAAGGGAATTCAATATTTATGCTATTTTAAGTTTATCAATTATAAGGACTAGGTTAAACCATAACCTAAGAATTTTTTTGGCAGACGATAAGAAACAATGAAGATTATTAAAAACTCAGAGAAACGTACATAATCGCGCAATGTATCAGTTAAATAAATAACAGTTATCAGTTGTCGAAATTATATTTATTTAGATAAAATCCTAACCAAATACTCTGATAATCTAACCAAAGTAAGGTATTCATATCACGAGAAATATAATTAAAAATGATTTCAATTTATAATTCACAATTCAACAACGACATTCTTGCAGCCAAATAGCGGCGAGCTGAGATAATAGAAAATTGATGCGAGGCAATCATACGTTACAAAGTTACAATTGGTACGTTCGTTTAAATTTACATGTTGCTTTTTGTTTATTTACGACAACTAGATGCAGAAATTCATACAAGGAGAAGAGTATTCCATGTCTGCGTTATATTATCTGTATCAATTATAATAACTAGATTAAAACGTAACCTAAGAATGTTTTTGGCAGCAGATAAGAAACAATGCAGTTAATTAAAAACTCAGAGAAAGCTTACACCAACTTTACGAATCGCGAAGTGTATCACCCAGATAAATGACTGTTATCCATTTCTGATATTATACTTTCCATCATTAAAGTAAAATTCATTTATCAAAATAAATCATAGTCAAATACTCCGATAATCTAACCACAGTACGGTACTCATATCGCGAAGATATCATTAAAAATGTCGATATTCGTTTTTCCATACAAGCTTTTACAAAAAAATAATTCAGACTACCACCATAGGTGGTACCTGTCGTTATTCATATGAGGGTAATAAAAGCTATGATTTTCGAATGCAATGTTAGTGGAGGTTACGGCTAAGTTGACCAGAATCCCCACTGATACATTTTGTTACAGCATAATTCGCTCTGAAATAAGTTTTACAAACCATTTAAACTGCTTTCATAAGCGCCATGTTACTGGAAGTATTAATTAATGCGGGTGAAAGAAGTTCCATACTTATCGTGCTGAACTGTGCCTGGACCAGGAATAAAACTAATATTACATGGATAGCAAAAGTTTTTGTGGGATTCCTAATTTGTTTTTAATTTTATAGGTTCTATACTTCCGTCGTCATTAATTAAGTACAAGTTACTACTGTATCACTATGTGAACTGCAAATGAAGTATGTAGAACATTAAAAAATCAAGACCATTAGCATTAGGTAATAACAATTCCGTATAATTAACCAACTGCAAAAAAGTGAACTGCAGAATATTGCGTTAAAACCGTTATTTTTGACGGGCTCGAAGCTAGTACCTGTATAAGCAGCAACTGCAGAAAATAACCTAGCGTCTTTTTAGGAAGCTTCCATTTTTAAATTTTTTTTTCGTATTTATGGGCTTATGGACACAGTATCAGAGTGTTAGTAAGTTCGAACGAGGCGTAATGATTGGTCTCCGCGGAACGGGTTTTTCGTACCCTTACGTTTCGGCTCGTACAGGGCACGTCGATACAGCAATGACGCGTGTGTGGAACCAGTGGATAGAGGAGCGTCGTACACAGCGCAGGATGGCCGCCATCTTAAACGTATAGCCGTAACCGACAGACCAGCTTCGTCCACAGTGTGGCCTTCACGTTGAGCACTGGGACCGGTGTCGACTAGAGCTTTAACGGAGCTCATCTTCACGGATCCGGATGTTCAGTGCTTGACATCTGTGGATGCGGATCTTTTGCGGAAGCGGATGCGCAGTTGGAAAAATAAATTTATAATTATTTAGAGTTTAATATTTTATCAAAAATAAACTTAAAACAAAAAGTAACTACTTATGCGATTCTACAGTTTTTTCGTAAGTTTTTTTTTTTTGCTGTCGTCAGTCTTTCGACTGGTTTGATGCAATCCTCCATCCCTTCCTATCCTGTGCTAACCTCTTCATTTCTACATACCCCTTACAGCCCACGTCCTCAATTATCTGCTTCCTATATTCTAATCTCTGTCTTCCTCTACAGTTCTTACCTTCGACTGTTCCCTCCACTAACAAATTAACCAATCCAGCCTGTCTCTTCTTTCCGTAAGCTTCTTCCACAAACTTCTTTCTCACCCGTCATTTCCAAAACTCGTTTATTTCTTACTTTGTCTGTCCACTTAATTTTCAGCATTCTTCTGTAGCACCACATTTCAAATGCTTCAATTTTCTTTATTTCCGGTATTCCTAAAGTCCATGTTTCGCTACCATAAAGTGCTGTGCTCCGCACAAAGAGTTTTAAAAAGTTCTTTCTAATTCCTAGATCAATATTTGAAACTAAAAGGTTTCTCTTTTTCATGAAGGCTCTTTTTGCTAGTGCTATTCTGCTTTTAACATCATTCCTGCTTCGGCCATCGGTTGTAATTTTACTTCCCAATTAACAGAATTCACTTACTTATACTAGTATTGGTATCATTTCTGCTACCTTTCATCATTTTAGTCTTGCTTTGATTTATATTCAGTCCAAAATCTTCATTCAGTATTTTGTTCATGCCATTAAGTAACTTCTCAATATCCTCAGCCCTCTCTGCTAAGAAGACAATGTCGTCAGCAAATCGTAGCATACTGATTTCTTCTCCCTGAAAACTTATGCACCTTGGAAATTTTTCTTTTACTTTTTTCATTGCTTCTTCTACATACAAGTTGAATATTAACGGGGATAGACTACAGCCTTGTCTCACACCCTTTTTAACTGATGCATGTCTCTCGTGATTCTCTACTTTTATTATATCCACTTGATTCTTATATAGTCTATATAACACTATAGTCTATATAATACTCCTATATTGATGTAGTTTTTACCTCACCTTTCAACCACAAAAAAAAGGTGGGATGATTTCACAATTTATTTATGTAACTACGCACGCGTCTTACTCATATAACTTTGTGCAGTTCACAGCACGAAGTTTTGAAGCGTGAAGCACAAGGCCACGCCGCCGCACATCTCCGTGCCCGCCACCAGCCTTTCAACCGACACAGAGGTACATTCGCAGTCCAACTTGTAGGACGTACGATGATCCGATTTTCGATAAAGGACTCTTGATGGGCCGTGAAAGGGGTTATAGGGCTACATGTAGGACGCGTTGGAGGTTGTTGGAGAACCAACACGGGTCCTTGCCGTCCAAAAAGCTCTGGCGTTGGATCGTGATTAGAGGAAATATCCTTTTGGTTTTTTTTTTTTTTTACTTATGGCTTTACGCCTCGTCGACTTCGAGATTATTAGAGGCGGGATGGGATTGGGTACAAGGAACGGGAAGGAATTCGGCCATGGCCTTTCGAAGGTGTTATTTTTGGAAACTATGGAAAACCGAAATCTGGATGCCCGGACGTGGATTCGATTTTTTTTTTGCTTGGGCTTTACGCCTCGTCGACGTCGAGGTCATTAGAGGCGGGATGGGACTGGGGCAAGGAACGGGAAGGAATTCGGCCATGGCCTTTTTGAAGGAAGCATCCCGGCATTCGCATGGAGTGATTTGGGGAAACCATGGAAAACCCAAATCTGGATGCCCGGACGGGGATTCGAACCGGCTTCCTCCCGAATGCGAGGCCAGAGGTGGATTCGAACTTTCTACGGAACTTATATAAGCGATCGAAAGAGACGATTTTTTAAGCAGTTTTAGATGAGCGATAAAGAACAACTTTAACTTACACAAGGAGTCTTGTAGTTCAGTCTTGAGTGTAATCGTTGGTATTTGTGTTTACATGTGCATTGTGCAACCAGTATCTTTGGAGTCTGATGTTTTACGAGAAATAAAAAAAGAACAGTTAAATTTGAAAGAGGATCTGGGATTAATTATTTTTATCATAGATAAAAATAATCACGAGAAACCTATCAAGGGGCATAGCGAGCCAGGGTGGAGGCTCCCTCATGCAGTAGAGCGAAATATATACGAAAATAAAATTTACCACTTTTAATATCTATATATATAAAGATGAATGTATGTATGTTTGTTTGTTCTTCATACAAATCCACAGTTTTCATCCGATCTCCATGAAACTTTGCACACTTATCCTTTGAAACAAGGGGAAAAATACTGTCTACATTTGGTTGAAAAATTATCTGTATAAATACTACATGTTGTCTCATAACTTCGAAATACGGCGATAGACAGACATGTTGTATATGGACGTCTCCGTACCGTGTTTCCGTGTAGCGGTCAGGCAGCTCAGTGGTTAAAGCGCTTGCTTACAAACGTCGTGGTCTCCGGTTCAAATCTGCGAGGAGGTTAAGATTTTTAAAAATTGTTTTTCATCGTAAGAGTCACGCCTGGGCCGTAGGTTATTCGGATTGGATGTTAAACTGTAGATATTAGAAAGTTAGGGGTGCAATGCGAGGCAAATCGTAGGTAGTCTTGCAATGTTGTAGGTGTACACTTTTTTACGTTATAATGATCCCTCAGGTGTTGTTCGCAGTCAGTGTGTGAGTGTGAACCACAGTAATATTATTATAAATACGGAAGTAAGTCTATCTTTTTGTTACTTTTTGACGACTAAATGGCTATATCGCTGTGATGGAATTTTATAAGGAAATCTGTATGAAGGGCACAGGATATTTTTTCCAGGAATGATTAGCAGTTGTAGTCTCGAAATTTTGAGACCTTATCGAATGGTGACAGTAATATGTTGGAAATTGATTCTCTTCAAGAGACAGGTTCGACGGTACAATGATATAATGATAGCTTTCCTGTCATATTATGCCGACTCGATATTGTTTGGGACCAATCCTTCGTTAACAACAACTTTCTATATTTAATTCTGGGGAAAAAAATCTTAATCCACGCGTACGAAGTCGCGGGTAGGAGCTAGTTGAAAAATAAATTTTGTCAAAGTTTAGCCAGTACCCATGCAAACTAGTGCTTAAATAAGTTAAATGATTTTCTAATATTTTTTGTCAAGTAAAACCATTTTCAAAGATTTTTTAAATTAAGTTTCCTTGTCTTTGTCCCAGCCTCAGGCTAATTCTGGCTACACCCTTGGACGGAGTCAAGAGTATTAAAAGTAAAAAGGTGGCCGTTTCTTTAATTGCGTTTTATTTAACTTTTTTCGTCGTTTGGGTGTTCTCTGTAGCTTCGTCATTACATGATTTTTTGTTGTTTTTTTATGTGTCAAACTAGTAAAGTTGTTAGTAACATTAATTTTAATCACATATAACCCGATAAATACTGAACTAATCAAGATCCGCGAACAAAACCACGGTCTTACAGTAGTCCTCTATATACCTAACATTTGCTATTAAATAACCACTTATCATAATCAAATGAGGAAATGAAAGATAAACAGCCTGGTTTTCAAATGCAACCGTAAATATAATTGCTAAAACTTACTTACGAATGGGTTAATGTTAACATTTTCAAGTAATTCCGTTACAGGATATTAAAGATCTCTTATTATATTGGCTGAAATATTCATAATATTATTCAGTTGGACAGAAACAAAAGATGCAAGTTTTACTGCAAAGTGATAAGCGTTCTCAAGTGTCTCCTGGATGAGCAGCAGCCAGATAACTGCACTGAAGAAGATCTTAGGTGTGGTTCGAAACGTCGCTGGCGAAACGAAAGAGGTGGCGCAGCAGAGCCACGTCAGTCGGCGCGAATGACGGTGACGTCACTCGTGATTGTTTCAGGCAGGGCGTCGTATCGGCGGGGGATTCCCCTCTTTGTTTGGCGGAGGGCCGAGGGCTGGCGGCGTCCCGGCGCAGACCGACGCCAGGGCGCCGCGGCGCCGGCGGCCGATGGCGACCTACATGACATTATATTCCACCCCTAGGGCGCTCGCAAATGTCACAAAAACCTCGATGGGGGATGAGAACTGCACAGACTATCAGCTCACCTTCAGCTAAATTACAAGGATACAATAAGCCAGCCGCGACTTCGTATACGGGTGGACTTAGAATCTTATCGCTGAATTTGATATAGAAAGCAGTGAGTTACGGAAGACAGGATGGTAGGTCATATTTTGAGACATGCAGGATTGGTTAATTTGTTAGTGGAGGAAACAGTCGAAGGTAAGAACTGTAGTGGAAGACAGAGATTAGAATATATGAAGCAGATAATTGAGGACGTGGGTTGTAAGGGATATGTAGAGATGAAGAGGTTAGCACAAAATAGGAAGGGATGGAGGATTACATCAAACCAGTCGAAAGACTGATCAGAGAAAAAGAAATTACGGAAAAGATGTCCCAAAATTGACTGCGAGAGAAACAAGGCCTTAGTGACGGATACAACACACGCTACCCGTCTGTCTATCACCGCTATCCGTGTCCTTCGTAGCGATACACAGTATTTCACTGACAAATTTCCTCAAAATAGGTTAAGCCGTTTCGCCGTGAAAGCGTAGCAAACAGGCAGACAGGCAGAGTTACATTCGCAGTCAGCACAGAAAGAATGCACTGGTCATAAACTATTTGCTTCAGATTTGTGGGCATGTTAGATGTCAGGATATTAGAATGCCTCCCAAAAGCTTGCCATCCCAGCTTGGTGCGACGGAAAAATTATTATTATTAATTTAATTGTGATGGAGCACATGTCACTGTGACAATTTATTTAGTAATTCAATTATCCAACTTAATTTATTTAATTTTCTTATGTAATATGGGTTTTAAATTCGTCTCCCTGCTACTTTCGCGATTTACGAATTTTAATTTTTGGTAAATTATTCATAACTTCACTTGGTGAATTTTTTTATATTTAAGCTACTGTTATTGCTGTCAGTTCTGTTACATTTCATCGCTTTTGTCTTGATTTGGTTTATATTTAGAATGAAGAATCTTCCTTCAGTATTTTGTTTATTCCATATTGTAACTTCTCAAGATGCTCAGACTGTTCTAGTATCGAGACAATGTCACCAGTAAAATCGCAGCATAGTGATTGTTTTTGATATTCAAAGTTGTTACTTCTTTTATTGCTTTCTCTGCGTTGATATTAATGGGGATGGACGACAATACAATTTTCCGATGACGCCTGTTTCTCGTGATTCTCTACTTTCGCCATGCTTGTACTTATCTTTTTTTCCCCCTCAGTAGTTGGGTGTGTAGGTACTTTTCGCTGGTTGGCTTCAGCACGGATGGAAGTATTTATTGCTTTTTTACGAATCACAGTGATGTCGTCTATGTACGGTATAAAGTGTTGCTTGTGTTGTGAATGAGAAAAAGGAAAAAGTGACACCCGATGGCGGGACATTCAGGTCTAGTGTTCCTAAAGACGACAACCGAGTCGCCAGGGCATGACCTTCAGCCACCGGTTCATGGTGAACAGGGAACAACACTACAAATAGCTGAACCTGACTCATCAAACGATGTGAAAGTTTACCTGTAATTTTTTTTCTCGATCTTGCAGATCAAACTTAAACCAAAACTGCTTCTCTTCAACTGAGGTGGGAGAATAAAAAAAAAAAATGAAGCAAAAATGGGAGTACCGCAGGGTAGCGTATTGATACCATTGCTATTCATTTTTCTAATGAATACATGTGTTGATGGTTTACTATCAAAAATTAGATTGTTTGCAGATGACATAATGCTATATAAAAGGATCAAAATGGTAGAGGACTGTAAACAGCTGCAGGGTGATCTGGACAGGATATCTAGTTGGGTTGGTGAACACGGGATGAACATAAATGCAAAGAAGAGTCAGCTTATTAGATACACAAATAAAAAACAAAAGGTTAATTATGAATATAAGGTGGGGAAAGAATTGCTTGCTGAAGACTTGAAATGCAAATATCTTGGAATTACTTTTGATAACAAACTTAACTGGGCAGGACATATAGGACAGGTGGTAGCTAAAGGTTTCAAAGTTCTGCACTTGTTGGAGAGAGTGATGAGGGGATGTACGAGAGAAGTCAAGGAATTGGGTTACAAAACTTTGGTCAGACCATTGCTCGAATATGGTAGTGTAGTATGGGACCCTCATTTTACGTATCAAATACAGGAGTCGGAGAGGGTGCAAAATAGGGCTGCTAGATTTGTTTCTGTAAATTATCGCAGAATGCAATCAGTAACTGTTATGATAAAGGAGCTGGAATAGGATTCATTGCAAGACAGGAGGAGGGTGAAGAGGGTCATGGGAGTGTACAAGGCGAATATTGGTGGTGAGGCATGGACAGATATTGGTGTAAGAATTAAAAGTAGTGCATGGAAGGGAAAAGATGACCATGACCACAAGCTGACACTCGATGACAGGCACAAGGGTGTAGGAAGAGTCTCTTTTTTACGTAAGGGTGTCAGGGACTGGAAGAAATTACCAAAAGAAATGTTGAATAATTTATCAAAAACGTTGAAAGAATATAACACCCACCCGCCACCCTTCCTCAAGTAGTGGCCTCGCATTCGGGAGGACGGCGGGCATCCAGATTTGGGTTTTCCATGGTTTCCCCAAATCACTCCAGGCGAATGCCGGGATGCTTCCTTCACAAAGGCCATGGCCTAAATCCTTCCCGTTCCTTGTCCCCAGTCCCATCCCGCCTCTAATGACCTAAGCCATTGACGAGGAGTAAACTCGTAAGGAAAAAAAATCCTCACCTAGCCCAGCGTAGCTTTCCAGCCAATCCCACCTCCTCCTCCCCCCTCCCCCCCGCACACCCATCTAAGAAATTTATGGACTTCCCCTAATAATACAGAACACGAAAAGTTTCACTTATTACGCGCAGTTGGCACTCCAGCAATATATAAGCCACGCCTAGCATGATATACCTAATTAATTTAATCGCAATGTAGCACAGGCTTCGGTGGTTATTTCCCCAAACACCCATCTTCCCCTTTTCTGCACCCACCTACATTTACCCTCTACAAATTTTAACTTTAAATTATTTCGACGTTTTTGATAATTTATTCATCATTTCTTTTGGTAACCCCTATCCTCACCCTTACCCACAAAAGAGAATCTTCCCACACCCTTGTGCCTGAAATCGAGTGCCAGCTTGTGATCATGGTCATCTTTTCCCTTCCATGCACTACTTTTAATTTTTACACCAATATCTGTCCATGCCTCATCACCAATATTCGCCTTGTACACTCCCATAACCCTCCTCATCCTCCTCCTGTCTTACAATGAATCCCATTCCAGCTCCTTTATAATGTCTGTTACTGATTGCGTTCTGCCCTTATTTCCATAAACAAATCTAGCAGCCCTTTTTTGCACCCTCTCCAACTCCTGTATTTGATACTCAAAATGTAGGTCCCATACTACACTACCATATTCGAGCAATGGTCTGACCAAAGTTTTGTAACCCAATTCCTTTACTTCTCTCGTACATCCCCTCATCACTCTCTCCAAGTGCAGAATTTTGAAACCTTTTCCTGCTACCCGTCCAAAGTGACCTGCCCAGTTAAGTTTGTTATCAAATGTAATACCAAGATATTTACATTTCAAGTCTTCGGTCAGACTACGGGCAGGACACAAGACGCTCCCCCCCCCCCCTCTGATGACTCTCACTGGCGACCTGTGTACATAGGTGGCCGGTGGCTCGACGCTGTGGTCGCCACACTCCCAGTGAGTGGTGCTGAAGGGGCGTCGCGTCGGCGGGAGGGCTGTGACATATTCCGCCGCGGCGTCGCATTATTCGCTGGCGGCGGCATTTGAGGCCGCAGGCGTCGGGACGCCGGGCGCCGCGGCGCTCGGCGTCTGTTGGCAGCCAGCGCAGCCCGCCGGCGCCCGGCGGCAAACAGCGTCGGCGCCGACGACGCAACAACACGGCGAGGCCCTAAACAACACCGGCACGTCTCATCCCACACTCACAGGCTAATCTATAAGCTAACTCTGTCGGTCTGTCTGTTTGTTGCGTTTCACGACAAAACTGCTTAGCCGATCTCCACGTAATTGTACAAGGAGGAAGGGACAAGTAACACATTTTGTCATGAAATAACCAAACGGTGTCAGACAGACGGATGGCGTGTGTAGTCTCTGTGATGTTATGTCGGCCACTCAGGCTTTGTTTCTCTCGCAGCTGCTTTGTGTATGATTTATTGATTTGTTGGATCCCAATAATTCTGATAGACCTACCGTTACAGTTTATAATACACTCCGCACTAAAAATAGCCTTTGTGATGACTATCAATAAAGTTCAAGGTCAGACACTGAAAGTACCAGTGGTACTCTTACAAAAGACGTATTTTTCCCATTGGCAGTTATATATAGCAAGCTCACGGGTTTCCATCTCCCCAAAGTTTATATAGGGTGTTCAAGAGGTGATAGTATACATCAAAATAAGACACAAGTGTCAGATAAACATAGGGTCTTAAACGCATACTTATGGAGTTAGTAACAGGATCGCAATGTGACGCTAGACCACGGCAATGTGAAACTGTCTTCAATGCATGTCACCACGTACATTACCAACCAGGACAGTTTCACAGATTGTGTAATTCCTTACGTGAAGGGCTGAGACATGCATTGCCGTGGACGTGCATCACATTGCATTGCGATCCTGTTACTAACTCCATAAGTATACGTTTAAGACCCTATGTTTATCTGACATTTGCGTCTTATTTTGATGTATACTATCACCTCCTAAAATATTTTACAATATTTTTTAACACCCTGTTTACCTTAGCAAATGATAGCAGAACGGTATTGACACAAAATGTACGCAGACAGTGTTATAATTTCGAACCACAAACAAAAACCTGCCATAGAAACTACGGTAGGTAATTCTCACATTTAAGCCTCCCCCCACTTTTACTTAGTTATTTTCAAACATGTTACAAATCGGTTTTCTTCATGAGCCTATTCACTGGTAGAATGGTATGGCGATGGAATATTTGTGAAATATGCGCTCTACATCTACATCCATACTCTGCAAATCACAAACATTGTGGGTGGCAGAGGGTGCTAAGCACCAAATCCTAAACCCTTGCATTCCTATCCCGAATAATGCGAGGAAAGAAGGAATACATATAAGTATCAGTACGGCATCTTATTTCTCTAATCTTATCCCTCCTGTCATTGCGACCTAAATAGGTTGGCGGAAGAAGTATTTCATTGCACTCGTAATTTAAATTTTTTCGCATATTCTCCAATAAATTCGAACGCAAGCTACGTCGTCTGTCTTCCAAACTATCCCAGCCCAATCTATGTATCAATTCTGTGACGCGCTCATCGGATAGTTTGAGAACTACTGTATATATTCTGGCTCTATATATTTTTTGGGCGTCCATTAATTACGTGAGGAGAAATAGGGTGGGGGGGTCGACAGAATTCTGTCGTCAACATTTTATTTCAGATTGCCGCCATTCAAAGAACAGTAGAGGGGGTCCAGCTTTACGAAAAACACCTCGCGTAATTAAAGGCCGCCCCCTTGTATGGGATAGCAGGATCACAGGCCGTCTTCCCTGTGGAAAAGCCCAAACACGCGATTGGACCGCTGCAGTTCTCTGTGCTCTGCGACCAATCAGAGACTAGCAGGCTCGTGACGTCAGTCATGCACTTCGCATAGCATATCCCGGTGGGAACGGACTACGCTATATGCGCATCCGCTGACTATTACTTGAATTATGCTGATGCGGTGTTTGCTGTTAATTGAAACTGCTAAAATAAGCACCTCCGACCTTCGTTCTGTGCAACTAAGGCGAACTCTCGACAGTAAGTGAATGTTCAAATAAAAAATTACCGCAGATTTTACCCTCTGCCACCCACAATTTTGTGAATTGCAGAGTATATATGTAGTAGTAGTAGATTTGCTAACGACAGCTTAACTCATCACGAAGTCGAGCTGGTATGACGGTGGTCTGGTAGATTCTGACTTTAGTTTATATAGCACGTTCAGATGGACAGTCAAAGACTCACCTCCAAAATCTTCAACACCATCTCTAGAGCGAAAGCGACCAACGCAAAGTGGACGAGGCTAGTCAGAAAAGATCTCGAGCAACTGAGGGTAGACCCCAATGTCATTTACAACAGGGACAAGTACAGAACGGTGATTCTCTCCAGACACTAACAGCCAAAACACTGCGGCCGGGATCAGGGGTGAAATAGACCCAGGAGATAAAAGACAACCACAGTACCAGGATGAAAGAATATTAGGCCATAATGGAGGCTCACCAGAGTTAAGAACCAAGTGATACATAGAGGCCAAAACGAAAAAGAAGCAGAAGTAAGTCCGCTGTTTTTCACGGTAGGGTTAAGATTAGAAAAATTACAAGCAGTTTTCTTGGAGGGTGCATTGGTTTGTAGAGTGATATTCTGCGCATTTCACGCAACGATACAAGCTAAATGACAGTATTGTGCAATATGTCCGATATGTTGGCATCGTTGGCAATGTTGAGGTCTCATTAAGTTAGGGTAAGTTCACAGCTGTATCCTGGTAAAGATGAGTGATTCTTGGTTGCAGATTTTTTCAGGAAGTGGTCCCCGGTACAGGGGGGCAGGGGTATTAGGTGCAGTGCTGCCAACCTCTTGGCTTCGAATATCCGTAGATGACCGATAAAATTTCCGTAGATTTGGTACAAAAATCCGGAGACTCTTAACTAAAAGACTAAAACAATAATTATTGAAGAGAGTCTCAAAATTAAGAATACTTTTTATTTCCATTTCTTTAAAATTCGAAATACAAAATAATATTCTACATTGAAAGTAAGAAATATCTCTGAACCTGGTTTATACATCGTCACTTTCATCGCTGCTGCTGCTGTGCCTACTCTTTTTTTTTTGGGAGGGGGGGGGGGGACTGTACATTATCTATTTTCTTTGTTGACATTAAATTTAGCTTATCTTCGGTAACAGGAAATGTTAAATACTGCGAACACACTGACTCTCGGATATTGGTTAATCCTTCTGGGAAGGCACTGCTTTGTAAGCAGTGGCAACGACCGTGCATAAAGAGTGCGCCGATAGTTCTGTATTGCGGTTTTTAAGATCTATAAAATCTATAATCAAACAAAATATGAGCTTTATTCCAATCGTTGGTTGACACGAGCGGTTGCAAGGAAACGATTAACAATTATTGACAATTCTGTAATGCATTGACACTATAGCCTCAAAGTTTAAAAAAACACGAATATAAGGAAAAATCAACAAATAGTTTAAAAAATTAGCAAAAATCCCTAGATATTTTAACAAAATCCGAAAATCCTAACTTTTTATAACAATCCGTAGATCTAAGGATAAGTCCGTAGGATTGGCAGCACTGATTAGGTGTCTGGTCTACTGACCCACAGAGAGAGAGAGAGACGGAAGGAGAAGTAGAGCTAGCCTTCGAATATCGTGATCTTACAACACAATCCGGCGACCCAGCAGTGAAGATTCCATCAGAATTGTACAGCGGGAAAATCTCCGCTCCTACATATACGGGGGAGTTATTTTTAAATAAGATTGATTTTTTTCAACAATGATAAAAAATACTGTAAATACCATTTAAAACGTATTTATTTCCATATTCAAGATACTTTCATTTAGTTTACTAAATAATTTACATTTTTGTTGAAACATTTGTCATACCATTCAACAAGTTTTTGAATTCCGACGTCAATGAAATCTACGGCCTCTGAAGAAGCCCAATCAATTATCGACAATTCAGCTTCTCCGAAAGAATGGTGTACAAAATTGACCTTGAAACATATGGCAAATCAATTGATAACTGTGAAATCGTTAGTCGTTTGTCTTCTAGAATCTTGTCGTCCATATCACGAAACAAGACTTCAGGAAACAGAGAAGGTCATGCGTATTAAACCGTCCGTCCTCGAGCATTCGCTGTCACCATAGGACGCTACAGACACTCAACGCACACTCCACAAACCTGAAGGTGAATTTCAGGTGCTGCCAGGTTTCTCTCACTACAGGTAGTACCACACAATCTGTGGCGAATCAACTTGCTTCCTCTTCTTCCTGTCCAGTATTAGGCCTGGTGTCTTGTTATGGTCTCAGTCCATCTTCTTGGTGGTCTTCCTGCCTCTGGGATGGTATTTGAGGATTTTCCGTGGGATCCGGTCCGTCTTCATCCTCAGTACATGGTCTGTCCAAGATGTTCTGTAGGATTGCACAGTTTGGAGAATAGGTTTTACTTTGAGTTCTTTAAGGATTTCGTCAGATCTCTTTCTGTCTCGTAATGTGTAGCCAGCTGTTCTCCTCATGAATCTTATCTCATCCTCCATTCATCACCTTTGTGGAGTGTCCAGGCTTCTCTTCCGTAGAATAGGGTAGGGTAGGTTAAGGCAGGAGGTTGAATAGCCAGGGCAAGTAGTGGTCTGAAGATGATATTTATTATTCCTGTAACTTTCGAGAAATTTGTGATTTTTTCTTGCATATCGGTTTCTAGGGCGTAGCTAACTTTGTTATCTAGGTATTTAAATTCTGCTACTTGCTCTAAGGATGTGTTGTCTATTGAGATTTTGGTCCTTTTGTGGTTATTTCCGACAATGCCAAAACCTTGGTTTTATTAAGGGAAATCTCGATGCTGTCTTTTGCTGTCTTATGGAGGTTATACAGTGATCTCTGTATGTCATCTTCTGATGCAGCAAAAAGCACTTGGTCATCTGCAAACAGTAATGTGTCCAGGTTCGTCTGTCTGTCTAATTTGATTCTGCCATGGGATTTTTGTCGCCAGTCACTAATGGTTTTGTTTATATATATGCTGAATAGAAGTGGAGATAGGCAACACCCTTCTATCACTCCTCAATTAATGGGTTTCCATTGCGACAGCTGTCAACCCTGACAGGAAATCAGTGGGCGCAGATCCTGGTCTGTCGCACAGACGGAAGGAGAATTAGAGCTAGCCTTCGAATATTACGATCTTGCAACACAATCCGGTGGCGCAGCAGTGAAGATTTTTCATTAGAATTATACAGCGTGAAATTCTCCGTTCTTTCATATACGAGGGAGTTATTTTTAAATAAGGTCGATTTTTTCAACAACAAGAAAAATGCTGTAAGTACCATTAAAACATATTTATTTACATATTAATAGTTTACTAAATAATTTCCATTTTTGTTCTAACATTTGTCATACCATTCAATAAGTTTTTGAATCCCGCTGTAAAATAAATCTGCCGCCTTTGAAGAAGCCCAATCAATCGTCGACAATTCAGCTTCTCCGAAAGAATGGTGTATAAAATTGACCTTGAAACATATGGGAAAATTGATTGCGGTGAAATCGTTAGTCGTTTGTCTTCTAGAATCTTGTCGTCCATATCACCAAACAAGACTTCAGGAATCAGAAAAGGTATCGCTGACAGTGACTCACTAACGCGTCCGCCTTTGTGCATTCGCTCCCACCACATAACTCTGCTGCCATTCACAGTTTACAAATCTGATGGTGAATTTCCGTTGCTGCCAAGTTTATCCCATTCAAGAATCGAACTACGGATCATATCTCACAGTCGGTGGGCGAATCAACTTTCCTCTTCTTCTTCCTGTCAAATGTTAGCCCTGGTGGCCTG
Source organism: Vandiemenella viatica (assembly GCA_031002005.1). Taxonomy (NCBI): domain Eukaryota; kingdom Metazoa; phylum Arthropoda; class Insecta; order Orthoptera; family Morabidae; genus Vandiemenella; species Vandiemenella viatica. The sequence continues at coordinate 155,631,948 of CM061918.1, forward strand.
TTACGGTCTCAATCCATCTTCTTGGTGGTCTTTCTGCCTCTGGGATGGTATTTGAGGATTTTCCGTGGGATCCAGTCCGTCTTCATCCTTAGTATATGGTCTGTCCAAGATGTTCTGTAGGTTTGTACAGTTTGGAGAATTGGTTTGACTTTGATTTCATCAGACCTCTTTCTGTCTCGTAATGTGTAGCCAGCTGTTCTCCTCATGAATCGCATCTCAGCCACCGTTAGTCTCCGCTCATCACCTTTGCGTAGTGTCCAGGCCTCGCTGCCTTACAGTAGTGTAGGTTTAGCCAGGGTGTTATATAGCCCGATTCTTGTGTACTGTTGACCAAGAGATGATCTAAAGATGCTGTTTATTACTCCTGTAACTTTCGTGAAATTTGTGATTTTTTGTTGCATATCTGTTTCTAGGGTGTAGCTGAGGTTGTAATCTAGCTATTTAAATTCTGCTACTTGTTTTATGGGCGTAATGTCTATTGACATTTTAGTTCTCTTGTGGTTTTTTTCCCGACAAAAGCCATAACCTTGGTTTTATTGAAGAAAATCTCCATGTGGTACTGTTTTGCTTTCTTATGGAGGTTATATACCGATCTTTGCAGGTCATCCTCAGAATCAGCAAAAAGTATTTGGTCATCTGCAAACAGTAATGTATCCAGGTTGGTCTGTCTATTTTTATTCTGCCTTGAATTTTTGTCGCCAGTCACTAATGATTTTGTTTATATATACGCTGAATAGAAGTGGCGATTGGCAACACCCTTGTCTCACTCCTCGATTAATGGTTTTCCATTCCGACAGCTGTCAACTCTGACAGGAAATCAGACGATAGTCTGGAAGTGTCAACATGGCAGACCACAGCCAGACTCGCTACCTCTTGGCTACCAAACCAATTGGTAGGACTAAATGTTTCAAACAAGAAATAGCAGGACGCATCAATTTTCTTAAATGTTATAAACTTTTATATCTCAGCACACAGTAAAGCATCGTCCACACGGGGATATTAGCCTGTCACACGGAGCTACTGGTTTCAGCGATTAGGTT
>CM061919.1:631329-817031 GCA_031002005.1 Vandiemenella viatica
TTTTCCTCTTTAAAATCTTTATCGCTGCATAATTTCTCACTTCTTTCTTCTTCATTATTATTAGTACTATCACTATCCACCGATGTAGTTTTATACAAATCTTCATCCACCCCTTCTGATATAAGCTCATTTAGTAACATTTCTTCCCCTGCAGTGCTTTTCCTTATATTCTCCTTACAGTTCTTTTGATTATCGTGATTTCCCGCGTCGATTATAGCCAATTCTTGTACCTCCTCTTCGTGCCAATTATATTCACAACATCCTTGAAATGTTCTGCGGCGCCTCCTCATTTAATAACTTGAAACATTCCCACGATTTTAGTGGCTCCTCCTCCTCCTCAAAAACTCGGACATCCTCTTTTTCTATTGTTTGCTCATGATTATGTGTCCAATTTTTGTTGTCCACATTTTGCACTTCACACCCAGTTATTTCCTCCCGTATACTTTCAGTTCTACTCCTATTATCATTGTCGTCATCCAGGTTGGTCATGTTCTCTCGACCCTTTGGTCCTATTTTGATTTCTTCTGCAACTACGAGCGTACGGTATATCGGATCAGCTTTGCGAATGGATAAAGGATTTTCTAACTGGTCGATCGCAGTATGTCGTTGTTGAAGGAGAAAGTTCTTCTAATCTAGATGTCACATCGGGTGTACCTCAAGGAAGTGTAATAGGACCATTTCTTTTCTTAATTTTTATAAACGATCTCGGAGACAAAGGAAAAAGCCTTTTTAGATTGTTTGCTGATGATGCGGTTATTTATAGGGAAGTAAGGAATTTGGCCGATTGTTTAGCAATTCAGCGTGATCTGGATGTTATTTTGGCATGGTGCGCTGAGTGGCAACTCACACTAAATTGTAAAAAGTGTAAGACAATGAGCATAACTAACAAAAAGAATCCGATTGTTCAGAAATACGAGGTAAACAGTTCAGTTATTGATATGGTCGATTCTATGAAATATTTGGGAGTAACAGTACAAAGGAATATGAAATGGGACTTACATATTAATACGTTGGTAGGTAGAGCTAATTCTAGGCTGCGGTTCCTAGGTCGAATTTTGAAAAATTGTAATGAACAAACAAAGGAGATAACGTAAAAATCTCTTGTGCGTCCACATTTGGACTATTGTTGTGCCATTTTGGATCCGTTTCGTAAGGGGCTGATTGAAAGTACAGAGAAGAGCCGCTCGATTCGTGACCGCTTGCTACAGTCCTTATGAAAGCGTTACAGAACAGATTAGTAAACTAGCTGGGAGTCTCTGGTAGATAGACGACGCACGTTTCGTATAAACTTATTGGTAAACATGCGTACTCCCACTTTCACTTACGAGTGTAGTGAAATACTTCGTCCACCAACCTATTTGGGTCGGAATGACAGGAAAGATAAAATTAGAGAAATAAGGTGCCGCACTGATTCTTATATGAATTCCTTTTTTCCTCGTACCATTAGGGATTGGAATGCACAACAAAGAGATTAGGTTTGGTGCTGAGCACCCTCTGCCACCCACAGTTTTGTGATTTGCAGAGTATATATGTAGATACTGTTCGGACCGCCCCAGTTGCGGCACTGAGTTTCCCATCATTCGCCCAGGATCATGATGCCTTACTTCCTCCCTTCTTACTGCCTGGCCATTATTGTGATGCGACCACTGATTGTCATGGCTCCTGTCTTCATATTCTCTTCTCCTACTATCACCCGAATTCCCGTTGAACTGATCTCCTCGTTTATATCCGTTCATACGGCCTCTGTCTCTTGTGAAATTATCTTGCGACGGCACTTGGTTTGACCTGTTATAATCTCGGAAATCATTCCTCCTATCATCCCTCGGTCCATGTTCATTTGTACTACTCCAAAGATCTAATCTTTCAACTGCTTCGAGAAATTCTTCTACACTATTCCATTGATTTATTATAAGCCTCTCTTGAACAGGTCTGGGCAACTTTTGCAATAACACTTCTATCTTTTCATCGTCATCTATTTCTTGGTCCAGATACCGTAATTCCTTCATAACTGCTTCACAAAACTATTTCATACTACCATCACGCCGACTATAATAACGACAATTCCAAAAATCCCTTCTCACTCTTCTTTGCTTCCGCTGTGACCAATACTTGCTCAATAATAATCTCAAAAATTCTTCATAGTTATTACACTCCTCGGTACTCTCGCAACTCCATGCAAAGGCATCCCCTCGTAACATGTTTTTAATATATCTTATTTTGTCCACATCAGACCATTCATAAGACAAACCATTCTTATAAGCTCTAACAAATTCTACAGGATGTACCCCTCTTTCTGGTTCAAATTTTACTTCCGGCAACTTAAAATGATTCGTAAGGATGTTACCGCTTCCCATAGTAGTCACACCTCGCCATTCTGCTTCCTCGACTCTTTGAGTTAATTGTAATATCTCTTCTCTCACATCTTCTTTAACTACGTCGACCTGGTTAGCTACTTCCGCCACCTTGCATGTCACTCCTTTTGCTTCCTTGTTGATAACCATTAGTCTCTCTCCTAATCTAGAAATTCTTTTGGAATTAGTTTCCGCCTTCTCTTTCAACTCTTCCATCCCTCTGGCACAATCCCTCTGATTTTCATAGATTATTTTATTTTCTTCCCGCATGGCCATATGCTCTTTGTGGTGATTTATTCTTGGTTACTTATGTATGTAGTTACCACTTTTCACCTTTATCTTATATTTTTATATAGCTAGCATCTACATATGAACCGATGCGTAAGTCATTTATTGTTCTGGTAAAACTTTTATTTATTCAGTTAATGGTTTAACAGCTTCCACCAACACCAGTTGTAAATACGACCGTTAATCTTTAAATCGGACTTCTCATATTAATATTTCTCAATCAACATGTCCAACTTGCGAACTTAATATGTCGCCTCTACCATATAGGCTTTCAACATGTCGCTCCTGGCAACCAACATCTCAAAACAAAAGGAACACGAATGTAACCCAATCTCAAGGAGTATGCATATTAATCTACTTGCATACTACCTAATATCATCACATCTTCTTGCATTATATTACTACTTTTCTTCACTTCCTCCTCAACTTTCTATTGCACTAAACATTCTACATCCTTTTTAATAGTCTCCACATGCTTTTCCACATAATCATATAACATCGGTATTTCCTTTTCCATTCTTGTGTCAATTTCCTCTTTTAATATTTGCCTCATATCTTCTTGTCACACCTGTCTTCTGATTGCCGAATACACTCATCCATTTTCAACAACATATCTTACTTTATCATTCGCACTTCGTCTGTAATTCGTTCACAATTATGGGTAATTTTTCTTTCCATTTTTTCGGCTGCTTTCTGACTTAATTCAATTTTTCTTTCCATATTTTCTGCTGTTCGTTTTGATTCCTCTCTCATACACTCCATTAAAGAAATTAGCATTGATATTTCGCTACCTATCTGTCTCTGAACGTCAATTATTTCATTACCTCCCCATTTTTCTCGTATTTTAACTTGATAGACTGGTACTGGTGTAGACGTAACATTTATCATGAAATTCTCTGACTCAGTATCACAGATATCAATACTTCTAATATCTACACCATGGAGGAAGGAATAATATGGAGACGACGCAAGAGACCTTTACCACGCATGGGAGTGAAGCAGGCCGGCGGAGGAGTGGGGGGTCATGGCTGGAGTGGTGGGGGCTTGACCGCTTCCCAACAAACACGGGGAATATGTACAAACACCTCAAGGGGACTCTAGGATAAACGTGACGCCGCAATCTGGTGATGGATTATTATGTAACTCGATGAGACAAATAAAAAATGAAGAATAAAATTTTTTGATATCCTGCTTAGTTTTCGAGATATTCTGTCTCAAATGTGAAATGGTTTTGGTTGAAATTCAGAAGAAAAAATTATTCAAAGTCAAATTTTATGATGAATTTTTATTTAAAAAGACGAGACAAATAAAAAATAAAGAGTAAAATTTTTCGATATTTCACCTAGTTCTCGAGATATACTGTCTCAAAAGTGAGGTGTCTTGAGTTGAAATGCAGAAGAAAAATTTCGCAAAAGTCAAATTTAATGATGGATTCTTATGTAACACGACGAAAAAACTCGATAATAAGGAATAAATGTTTTCGATATCTTGCTTAGTTTGGGGGATATACAACATCCAAATTGAGGGGTTTAGGTTTGGATGCAGGCTGGACCAAAAATTAATTCTGTCAAAGCCACAATGATTACATGGTTGACATGCAGAATGGATATTTCAGTTTTATTACTACCACTTGTGGTTAGTCTGAAATGTGTCCTAGGCCAGAAAAAAAGTAAGAGGACCCACTCTAGGGATGAGCAACCCAGACATTTTGTAGGCTGGTACCAGAAATAAAATGTTTATTCAGTCACCTTAATGAACATTCTCTTGATCAAGATGTGTTGTCTAATTTCACAGCCCTACTTATTAGGACAATTGTAAAAAAATTATCTCTAAGTTAGATTTAGATACGGGGGGGGGGGGTGAATGTTGTACAAAAAAAAGAGACTAAATTAGAAACACATTCCCCAAATTGATTTTGTTCAAAGGCCAATAACTTCTTTATTTATGAAGCCCATTTTTATTTCTGCATGAACCTGTTTCGACATAAATAGATGAGAAAGATTTCAAAATCGGTAAAAATAGGTATCCGGTATAGACGTATTTACAAACAGAAACAAGTCTTATATGAAGCTTTAAAAATAACCTAAGTCAATGGCCTGAAATAGCTATTTAAAAAATTAATAAAACTCACAGCTTCTCACATAACAGTTAATTTCATCATCCATTGTCAGTATAATCAGCAACGTGGGGCCACTATTGTTTTTAATATATATAAATGATCTACCCTGTGTTTCATCTAAAAACTCAAAATTTGTCCAATTTGCAGATGACACAAACATAGGAATTAAAAACACTCCAGATTTATCTACAGAATATATTTCAAATTATGTATTTGAACTGATTAATAAATGGTTTACAGCTAATGGCTTGTCTTTAAACTTTGATAAAACTCAGTATATGCAATTCAGTACATCACACAGATTAACACCTGACATAGACATAAAATGTGCAGGCCAGTCCATTCAAGAGGTAGATAGTGTGAAATTTCTAGGTTTGTATATTGATCATAATTTAAATTGGAAAGTACATGTTTCTGACTTACTAAAGCGATTGGGAGCAGCCACATTTGCAATTCGTACAATTTCAGCTTTAGGTGATCTCCGTATGAGGCAGCTAGTTTATTTTGCTCTTTTTCACTCCTTATTGTTATATGGAATAATATTCTGGGGCAATTCTACCCATAGAGACAAAGTGTTCAGAGCCCAAAAGCGTGGAATAAGAATTATGTGTGGGGTTAGCAATAGAACTTCATGTAGAGAGCTGTTCAAGAAGTTAGGGATTTTAACATTAGCTTCTGAGTATATATACACATTAATGTCCTTTGTAGTCACAAATTATACTTTGTTTGAAACAAATAGTAAAATACACAATTATGGCACTAGAAGTAAAAATGATCTTCACAAGACTTACAAGTCATTGTCATTTGTTCAAAAAGGGGTCCGATATTCAGGGACACATATCTTCAATATGCTCCCAACACATATTAAATGTCTAATAGATGATAAGAATAAATTCAGGAAAAAAATTGAAAGAATTTTTAATTGACAACTCCTTCTACTCTGTCGAGGAATTTATTTCTAAGGTATCTAAAAAATAACTGCCAGTATCTTGTGTAAATATAGTTCACATAATTAATTTACCATGTATGCTATGACTGTACATCTCCTGGTGTATGTATTTAGTTTGTTACATAATTATTTACGGTACCATATATGTTATGACTGTACATCTTGTAGTGTATGTATTATTTTGTAATGGAAGTGTTTAATGTACCTTATACTATGACTGTACATCTAGTGGTGTACTTATTATTTTGTTACGCAACTGTTTATCTGTAATTTGACAACTTTCCACATCCCACAGAGCCAGTCTCTTATATTGGGATCAATGGAAAATGAATGTATTGTATTGTATTGTGTATTGAAAGAAATCGTAATAGTAAATTCACTGAATCGCGAAGTAAAACACGCCCCTTTAAATCTCATTTTAAACACTCGTTAAAAAATAATGCTAGTCTATTATGTGCAAAATAGCAAGTTTGCTGATTTTCTACACTACACCAAGAAAAATTTGAGAACAAAGTCATCCCATTGAGAGCTATGACTAAATATTTATAGACGTGCTGCAAAGTTTGCGGTGTCTACCACTCACTTCAACAACGATAATTACAATTCAACTTACTTATGAAATGATATTCCAGGTTCTTTCCTGTCTGGCCTATTTGTGCAACCGTACGCAACACAAGCTGGCATTTTTAAACACTTATACACAATACTAAATGAAATAATCACTGCATCTACCACAATGTGAACACCTAAATTGTTGGGAAGCGCCATATGGTCGCTGCCGGTGCTGCCACCATGCGGGAGAGTTTAGTGCTTGCTTCACCGATTTAACGTCACTTCTCCTCCATATAATTCCTTCCTCCATGATCTACACTAACATCACCGCTGGTCAACGATTCAAATCCGCTTCCCCCCACGCGGTCAGAGATATCAGCGCTACTAACTTCTGCTACACTATGTACGCTAATTCCATTTCCCTCCCTTATAGTCGAGCGTTGACCGAAACCAGAATCTTCATTGTTGAAATTAGCATTATTATTATTATTCTCCCCCTCTTTAATATTCAATTCCGCTAATTCCTCACTAGTTGTCTCCATGTTAATTACAAATTTACATAAAACACAGTCTGCTATAAAAATATTCCGCCAAATCACACGACAATATTACACATACAAAATCACTTCAAAATTATTCAACGCCGTTTTACAACGAAGCTAGACTTTCAAACAGGTACAGAAACCCATTTCAGAATTACTTACTGTGCCAAAAAATAGCTGCACGCCTGTAAAATAAATTTAACGACACACAATACCAACACCATGTTATAACATCGAAAATTACAATGACTTGCGTACATGCATATACATACACTGCTTTATATTTGTTTACTTCATTAAAATAAACCCTTCCCCACTGTATTTAATGACTTTCTTTATAACTTTAACTAAGACTTTCTCAGCATGTAAATTTAGCTTAAACAGTTTTTTACGTATCAAAATATTCTTAAAAAAATTCACAGATTTTAATCTTTCAATTCTTACAATTCTTTTCCGTTACTTTATACTTGTTTTCGAACAGTTCTGCTTAACTCAATCGTTCATTTGCTGATACTTTTACCACTTCTTTTATCAATCAAATAACCAAAATTGTTCCACAAGGCGACCACGTTAATTTAGTTTTTTATGTAATTACTCCGGTTTTGATTAAGTTGAAATTCTTCCAAGAAAAATAGATTGTCTTTTGTACTTACCCAAAGCAGTGTCGTTACTTCTTCTTTCTTCAAAATACCTACTACTAGTCATCGATGTTTCTCTCACGTCGTCTGCTTCCGATGAAATTATTCCAGCTCGTAAGCAATGTGATACATTGCCTAATCCTGGCTTAGGGTTGCCAATTTGCTAGGCTATCACTGGTATCTTCATTATCATGGCAGTAGTCGCCAATTTGCTAAGTCCCACTGCTAACTTTAATATTAATCAGCAGCAAGTAGATATCCCTCCAAATTTCAACATATGGCCCCAATGTTGATTTCCGCGGTTGCGATATCTCTTAGCATGATATTATTATTATTAGCCAACACACTACTTTACAAATTATACACTTTAGCGCAACAGATATCATTGTCAAATAAATCAACCAATATACTCATTTATATGCCAAATTTTATTGTATACTTTAAACACTCGTTTACTACAATACACAGCGGACACACACTACTATCCATTCCTTCTCTCCTAGTCCTCCCTCGTTATCTTAACAACCAACCTCCCTCTCCGCCTACAGTACAGTCTAACCAACCACAAAAACTTAAATTACTAAAAAAACTTAAAACTACCAACATAACTACACACACTACTCATGCTGTGAAGTCTGTTGCTTATGAATCTATTTGATTTACAATGATTTTGTGAGTGGGATCTCACATGGTGGCTCGTTGTCAAAAACCAAATCGGAAAATGAAAACATTTATCATCTTTACGCGCATCTAAAGAATTGAATTAAATGTAGGCATTTCTGAAGTGTTGTTTAAATAAATAAAAGATGTGGTCTGTGTGGGAAACACGTTTAAACTTCCTAGGTAATAGCGTATTGGAGACAAACTTAGTAATAAAAATGTTTTAAAACTGACTAAGTTGACGATTTCTCACCTCCTTATTTTCAATTTTTCAATTTTTTTTTAAGAAAGTAGTGAAAAATTATCCCCACAACCTGAATCCCTTATGGTACACAAAAAATAATCTCCCCAAAAAATAATCTGAACGTTTTTAATCATTGTGTTCGGTTTTGGATGAACACAGTACATAACTTGTGTAAGTTTGAACTATGCAGCTTGTTTCGTTTTCGAGCTAGAGGCCTATTAAAGACAGACAGCTTAGCTACAACAATAGGGCTCCGTTTTCTGTTGGACACACAACCCTAATACCTTAAGCATTTTTTCTGTGTGTCCCATAATGATAGGAACAGTCTGCATTGACAAAGCAATCAGCCAGTTGACAATAGACTTAACAGTGATTCCGTTATTTGTATTACAGGGATTTAGACTAGGTGTAAGCCCGCAACCATGTTTTGGTATGGTCACGGATGTAGAATAGTTCCCGTTTTAAGCGTCGATGGTCAAGACAGGATGAAATACGTACGTTATCTGTATTTTACCCTTAGGTTGCGCTCTGCAAATTTCGATCTGTAGATTTTGAAGGAACTTAGATTTTTATAAGTTATGACTTTACGTCTCGTCGACGTCATGGTCATTAGAGGCGGGATGGGACTTGAAGCATCCCGACATTCACCTGGAGTGATTTGGGAAAACCATGGAAAACCCTAATCTGGATGCCCGGATGGGGTAGAAGGAATAAAGATAGATATTTTGCACGTACAAAGATTACCATATTACACTCTTTATTGTATTATGTAAAAGGTCAATCTTGACCTGCGTTACACTCACTGGGTTTACTGAAAAAATCTGAGGAATTTATGTTGAGTTTAGAAAGTCTTTGAAGTAGTAAGTAGCACGGACAGAGACTATCGCACTCTATACCATAGTAAAGGATCAAATCTGGATGAAATACGAACCTGATCTGTATTTTACCCCAAGTGTTGACTCTGTAAAATTTGAAGAATTTCTGTTGACTTTAAAGGGACTTAGAAGTAGTGAAGTCAGAGATTTTGCACAGATAGAGACTATCACATTATATAGTAAAGAGTCAAATGTTATTACTGCTTGACCTAGTGAGGCTGAAATATGAATCTGACCCGTATTTCATCGTTGGAATTCGTTGTGCAAAGTTTGAAGAATTTCTATTTATTTTGAAGGGAGAGAAACGGCCTGACTATTATATAGATATGTGTGTAATTCGTATTATTGGGTTCTGTTGGTGGCCTGCAGTGCTCAGCGTGGTGTCCGTAATGAGGCCTTTCTGTGCGGCGGGCACTAAAGCGGGGATGTCTGGCTGGCGGGCAGCCGTTTGTCCTGGTTACCGGCGGAAAGGCGCCGGTAAGCATGAATAGGTGATGCGGGGGACATTAGCGCACCAGCGCTGCCCCCCGGGGGCGGCGGGGGCGGGGGAGTTATGCCCCTTGCGGGGGTGGAGGGCGCGAGTTACACCCCTCGTGGGGGTCGGAATCTCGACTCCTAGGAGGCGGGAGCCGATAAATAGCGCATCTCCACGTCTCTACTGGGACGCAAGGCTTTCTTCACGTCCCTCAAAAACAAAGCCCACAAGTCTAGATTAAATTTTCGCCATATCATCGGTTGACAAGTTATAAGACAACTATCAGTGCTACCTTAAGTGCGAGGGACGATCAAATATAAAGGAGACTTCTTAACAAATTGCGCTCAGGCATGGCAATAGGGAGGACACGAGTTCAGATCCGCGGCCGGCCACACAAATTTTCGTTTTGCATGGTATTCCACAGTCACTCCACGCGAAAACCAGTATGTTTCTTGAAAATGATGGTCCAATCAATTCCCCTTTTTCTCCCTGCTCTAATGACGCCGACGAGCCGTAAATCCGAATTAAAACAGAATAAAATAGGAAAGAATATTTTAACGCTCGTTAATTTAAGTACAGCGTGTGGCTAAATGCAAAACGCCTCTCTCTGCAGTCATTATTTCCAGTAGGTTCATTTGTTCAATGCGTAAAGCTTAGTTATTTCTAGTTTATGAAGGTGTTAAACCTGCAGAAACATTGCGAAGTTCGCGTTAACTGATCGACAGTGACTCTTTAACCTCAAATGTTCACGTGCCGTAAGTTCTGTGATGGTCGGACATTAAGCTCACGTACGTCTTCCCAGCGCAAGCATACAACGCTCTATATTGAAGTTACACCGATAACGGTTCTTGAAATTGTAGCCACTGGAGTAAGTTGCAGAAGAGTTCAGAAAACCATTAAAAAGGAGTTACTTTTCCGCAAAATGACATCAAAAGCGAGTGCCTAGAATGTTGAACGTAACGAATGCTGCAAGGGATGGAATTTTTTTAAGTTTAGAGGCTTTCGTCCGCAATTGAATTATTATTATTATTATTGTTGTTTGGGGCTTTACGCCTCGTCGATCTCGAGGTCACAAGAGGCGGGAGAGAATGTGAGACAAGGAACGGGAAGCAATTCGCAACGGCTTTTTGAAGATTCAGTTTCGAACCTCCCTAGAGGGATTTCGGGAATCTATGAAAAAACAAATCCTCCTGAATGATGAAGACTGAATGAAAGAACTATGCGATTGTGAGACGCTCGTAATTGTTTAGAGCTGCATCTTAACCATAGAATCATACTTGATAATATTTTTTTTACTTCACTTCATGCAGTGGCTTATGCCATGCTAGAAGACCTCTCACGCTGTGCTGGCGTAAGGGGCAGTACAATTGCTAGCAAGCTACAAAAACTAAGTGTTTGCTTAAGGCCACAGGTTGTCAAACGTATTTGTATAGTCCGAGATAAGGAGAGACAGAAAGGTGTTTTTTTTTTAAAGGTGATTTTTTTTTAAAAAAAAACCACAACCACACACACACACAAATGCGAAAATATAAATACCAAAAACAATAATGCATTTTTTTTTTCTGGGCGAATCAGATTAACAGGGGAGGTTGAAGGAATTAAATATTCAAAGAACTAAGTTTTAGCGGTGTCGAGAACATGAAATGGCAATCGTGAACAAGAACCGAGCGGGGCGGTGTAACGGTTAGCGTTCTCGCCTCGCATTCGGGAGGACGGCGGTTCGAATCCCCGTCCGGGCATCCAGATTTGGGTTTTCCATGGTTTCCCCAAATCACTCCAGGCAAATGCCGGGATGCTTCCTTCAAAAGGCCATGGCCGAATTCCTTCCCATTCCTTGCCCCCCCCCCCCATCCTTTCCCGTCTCTAAAGACCTCGATGTTAAAAAGAGACGTAAAGCAGTTACAAAAAAAGTGAACAAGAGACTGAAGTTTTACTTAACACATCATAATAAAAAAAATTATTAATGTGATCAATTAATTACAAACATTGAGATAAAAGGAAATGCAATCTCGTACGACCGCTTTACTAAAATTGCTTGCGGCGTATCTGTTTCTATGTATGCGAAGTAAGTCTCTGTTATGTAACATCTTTGATCTTTCAGCGACATCACTTCCGTCAAGCGTTTCCGTTAAGCTTAAGAATGAAATCACTTACCATCTAACGATCCTAAGAAGTTTCACGTCAATAAGTGTACTCTTGTTTGTGAAACGAGTATTTCTGAAGCAGCATTGAGGATACATCCGAGCAGAACCGGCGCGGCGACTGGTGCGACTAGGCGCTGTATAGTGATGTCGCAAGCTCGCTCCTCCCGTGCTCCGCATGGTTGCCAACCCTACCTCGGTAAACCGCTGCCTCGCGCCTCGGAAGGCCGCAGGCATCCCCGCAACCGCGAGGCACGGCCGCATGTTCTGCGAACCATCTGGCAAAATTACCAGGGGTCTGGACGTCAGCAAATACCTCTAAACACCTTTTAGAAATATTCAGCTTCATATCTGAAAAACAGTGAAAAATAAGTGTGAATCCTTCAAGTGGAGAACTTTAAGATGCCGGTGACGCAGATTTGCAAAGATGCTACGCAACCTCTAGTGCAGCCAACATAGTATCGAATTGCAACAAGTTATCATTAATTTAGTAATATTTTTTACGAATTGTATAATTATTCACCATCGGGGATAAAAAAATGATAATAGAACATAAGTAATTTATGTCGTGAATTTTAACCCTCAATTTTTAAAATTGAAATGAATTAGGTCTAAGCCAGCACCACACACAGGACAAACGTAAATATTTCGACTGCAACAATTCTAGCGTCAGTCAATATTAAATGGATAGGTTCCACTATGCAACAATTTAATTTGTTGTGTGAAGTTTCGCTACAGTCCATTCATTAGACTATATGAGATTCAGATAATTGTCTAAAAGTTACAAAAATGACACTTTTAGCTTACGCTCCGTTGGGAACTATGTTACTAATCTTTACACAAAGGAAGTTGTACGTTAACTGGTGACATAAGCTAACATTTTGTAGTTTCGTTACAATCCTTTCTTTAATGTTTGCATGGTGCGCGACCAAAGAGAGAAATATTCAAAATTTCACTGTTCTACTCTCTTTATCATCAATTGCGTACATCACATTTTTTAAAGAAATTACTTATGCATACACAACATTTCTAATTTTTTATTATGCAGTAGATATTGCAGAGCAATGAGAACAGTGAAGTAATAAGACTATGCTCAAATTTCATCTAAAATTAATAGTACACAAAATGTGTAAGGGCAACAAAAAGTACGTAACTAGCTCGAAAAGTTTCAGTCACGTACGTGTTTGAAACGCTGATAGCAAAAGCGTGGATATAATTGAGATGAAGATGTTAATCACTGTCTATCTGTTAGGCTTGCCATCTCCATCTCATTACTTTCTTTGAGAAATACGCTCAATGACACCATCGTCACGAAGTTCAAAACAAAAAATTCAACATATTGACGACTCCAGCGAGTAATCTTTGAGGATTGTACAAATACATAATCGTTCCACCGCCTATATGAATATTTTTTTAAAATGGAAGAGCGAATTCGCTATAAAATTCTGCAAACATAAAATATGTTTCTGCTGATGATGAACCATCAGCTTTAACCAAGAAAGAGAACACCTGTTATGATATATTTAATATCTTCCTTTGGGCTGCATAAAACTAACGGAGAAATTCAACATCAAATTTACATAACGCATAAATAACTATTTTCGGCGTTAAGCTGTAAGAAATGATTGTATTAAATCACCGTTTGTACACTACTAAACTTTCATCGCATTGTTATTAGTCTGCATCTTAAATCAGGTATTCTGCTTGGATGGCAGTATGCTGATTTTGAGTTCAATCAAACTACTTTATATATTTTTGGATGATTGATATATCTTTTCAATCGCTTTTTGGGATATTGTAGCCGCACATTATTAGTATGGTGTACTTATGGAGAGAGTTTAGTACCGGTACTCATAATGCCACTCACAAAAAAATTATACTAAGCTCTTAATAACTGAATGAATCATCGTTGTGGTGATTTATTGAGCTAACCGCTTCGCAATTTGTTGAGAAACCATAAGTTACTAATGTGCATACATACCGTTGAATATGTACAATTTCAGATCACGATACGTGAATGTAATCTTGCGGTAGGGTTAGAAGTATTTCATTTGAAGCAATAGCATTAACACAGGCTGCTGGCAGGATGCAACCCACCCTGGACCAGAATGCAATCCAAAATTCCGCGGCACAGCACACGGCACGAGGAATTTAGTATTTATTAGCATTTTCCTGTTGCTTCGCTTGCGCGGACCTTGGTATAGGCAGTAAAGCGCTTGATTCGTTTTTGCATCTAGTACCAAGGCATTAACGTTTTCAACGTAATATCTTTGCAATTTTTACGGTAAATTAAATTCCAAAATTTCGTTAAGCTTGTTGGAGTGCTGATCTCTAATGTAGTCATTTAATTAACCTTTACTGCATATTCTTACGTACTACATTTAAAACAAACTGAAGACGTAAATAACCAATATTACGTAGTAAAAAGAAAAAAATCTAACAGAATCCAAAGAGTGGGGTGTTTATCTGCGCTGTAGCGTAATCTTTGATGGGTATCTCGTAAAGGATTGTTTATTTGTGATGCAATGTGATCTATGACGCCTGTGTGTTTTCGGTAGGAGCGAATTATCACTTCTTGCTCTGTTCCCCGGTACAAATTTTAAATTATTCCGTAAGTATTTGAACTATTAAAAACCTTCCCAAACTGGTTTAGTAGTTTTCCTGTGATTCTTGGACAAAGGGAAAGACAAAAGCAGCTGCTTGCAGATTGATAATAATAGTATAGGTCTCTGAAATGCGTCCGGATCAGATGATCAACGAATTTTCTACAGCGTAATGTTCCGTCGTCTCCAGGTTGCGTCTGCTGACCGCGCTCCTTGGGCCTGTCAGCAGACACAACCTAATGATAGCACGTTACGCTGTCGAAAATTTGTTGAACTAAGATAAGTTGATCCGGCCGCATACCCGAGAGATCTTCAAGCATCAGATTCGCCGGGAAAACCTTCGATTCCATATCAGTATAGGTATTAATTTACATTGCTATCATATGCGCCATATTCCTGACGTCGTTACTTACTGCGCTGGAAGTAGGTCCACATGTACAGCGATTAATGATCTCATTTCAGAATTATAACTTTCATCCCGCGATACAAAATAAACTACGAGGATTTCAATTTTATTTTTAATTTTTGTTGCCTCCATGCGCACGATTATATCAACGTCATTCCTTAAACAGAATGTAAGTAGTCACAGCTGTATGGCGATCTGTTATTGTACCTGCTGCAGCCCCTCCGCCACTGGGAGGTACCGTTATCAATAGTCCTACATAACTCTCTGGCTTCAATTAAAGACCGAACAAATTTACATTGAAATAACAAAACGGAATTCATTTTAGCAAAAATTTATTGCCAATACTATGAAAAATTTGTACATCCCTACTAAGGTAAAATTTTGTGTGGTTGTAATGACCTGGTGATAGTGTTTTCATTGGCTGCGCATTCCACTCATGTCGTAAGTTGCCTCAAACTAACACGGTAATCCTACTAGGAATACGAGACCTACAATTTAACGTGGAATACGATTTACGGAAGAGTTCTGACTTACTTCACATTACACACCATGCTGTGCCAGAGGTGAAGGTTGAGTTAAGGGCATCTAAGACTCCAACCTAGACCGGGATTCGATTCGGGATCTCTTCATCTCCAGTTAAACCACTAGACCGCTGAATAATACCTATACGATATTTATTAGAATTTTGACTCTTAGATAGAAAGAGGAAATACTTTTTCACAGGTGTAGGTGGGTCCTATACTTCGTAATTCAATTATTTTTGGGATTTAATGAATCAATTCATATCAGTGAGCAAATTTAGTATGAAATGGTGACTACTATATGGATTAACTAAAGATAACTGTAAACTCAGAGACAAATGTATTGTATACTAGCATTTGCCCGCTGCTTCACGCGCGCGTGCCTTGGCAGTTGTAGAAATTATTTACCGATTTTATTCTCTTATCAGACATTAACGTGGAAAGGCATGAACTGTTAATGTATTCTGAATAGTTTCGTTTGTTTCGGTTAATACGTTATGTTCGGTTTTCATACTGATGTCATATTTTAACGTGATGCAATTGATTCAATAGTAGAAAAGGTTCCTGAAAAAATAACAGTAGTAATTCGTGGTTGTAATTATTGTGCGAAGTATAAACATTTATTGTTTAGAAAGGTCTTTTATTTTTGCGTTATAAGTAAATAAAGCAATGCTTAAGAGAAATAATATACTATCTTCAGCATACTTCGTAGGTCACTCATTGTAATGCCTCTGTGTAGACCACGTTTCTGGTCTGATTGTTCATTGTACATATGTACAGGCGTGATCTGCCACTCACCCTGGAGCAAGCAACGTATAGCTGGCCGTGCGAGAAACATGGTGTCCGAAGATCAATGCCTACGGTTCCTAGTGTCTATCCCTGAGACTTGTTAATTGTCATGGCAAAACATAACGTTACGGGAAATTGTAGGCGCTTAAATTTGAACGGGAAGTTTGAAGGAACCAATGGTATTCGTGGAAGGAATACTTCTTCTCCTCGTCCACATCCTGTTAAAATAACGGCCTCAATGATGTTTTTGTGCCATGATTTCACCAGAAGTGGATATAATGAAAAATATTGTTTCCATGATACTTAACTAAAAAAAAGTTTATTTTTAAATGTGGATACCGAGGATTGCAACATAACCGCGGTGCCATAAATTTATGTAAATATAGCAGTAATCTACGACTTAGTCCTCTTGGAAGTGTGCTGCAACATAAAAATTCGTTACCAATAATCACAGCATCTCAATTTTTCTGATTTATTTATTTTTTGTTGTTTTTTATTTTTTATTGTTTGGATATTGGTTTTATTTTATGTTGATACACCATCAATTATTCCTGCTTTAAAATAGAAATTTACGTGAATTGGAGCTACTTTTGATTTCAAATCGCCGTATCATTACTGTCATTATTTCAGTCAGATATAATTAATCCAAAAATGTCGAGATGTGATCATGGTACAGTTTATGTAGTAACGTGCATGTAACTGAAACAATTATTTCTGAGTGGCAACATTATGGCAAGTTGTGAATCGCTTGAAATGCAACCTGACAGCTGATATGATGCTTTGTTATAGGCCTAAGAGACGATGCCTGCAGCTTTATAATCTACGTGGTGTAGCATTAGGATATGAAACATTTTTAATTTAAGTTTCTTTCAATATAGCCGTATTTTCTATGGAATTATTTCAGTCGCATGTAAGTACCTGGCGAAACAACAGCCTGAACTAGATGACAATTGACTCGTTTTTTGTTTAGCATCAGGCATAACGGGTTTAGTTTTAAAATTTACGCGGTGTAGAATAGAATTTTAGGATGCCTAGTTATATTTGAAATAAAAATTCGTTACCAATAATCACAGCATCTCAATTTTTTCTGATTTATTTATTTTTTGCTGTTTGGATATTGGTTTTTATTTTATGATGATACACCATCAATTATTCCTGCTTTAAAATAGAAATTTACGTGGAGTTAATCTTGGTTTCAAATCGTCGTATCATTATTGTCATTATTTCAGTCAGATATAATTAATTCAAAAATGTCCAAATGGCTCACGGTACAGTATATGTACTAATGTGCATGTAACTCAAGCAATTATTTCTGAGTGGCAAAATTATCGCAAGTTGTAAATCGATTGAAATGCAACCTGATGACAGCTGATATGCTTTGTTATAGGCCAAAGGGACGATGCTTTTAGCTTTATAATTTACGCGGTGTAGCATTAGGATAAAAATTATCGCAAGTTGTAAATCGATTGAAATGCAACCTGGACAGTGATGACAGCTGATATGCTTTGTTATAGACCAAAGGGACGATGCTTTTAGCTTTATAATTTACGCGGTGTAGCATTAGGATATGAAATTTTTTTTATTTGAGTTTCTTTCAATATATCCTTATTTTCTATGTAATTATTTGAGTCGCATGTACCTGAATTTTCGGACGCCTAGTTGTATTTGCACGTTATAGCCACGAGACATATTAATCGAATAAAGTACTTCCAAATATGTGCAATTCCGCACAAGTCATTATGAAAGAAGTATGTTTTATTACTTGCTGATATTTATAATAGCTGTTTTTCAGAGATCGCTCTTCGAGAAAAAACTGAATTTCGTATTAAGTATTGGCTTATTGTGGCTGTACAGCGTTCACTTAGCAATTTTGTTCCAGAGACAAACTGTATAATAGTCTACCAAAGACAATACATGTCTTCAATATTAGTAATATAACTTTTTCGTAATTCAACAGACCTGTTACGATTCAAGTAAATGCTGATTATACTTGATTCACGTATTCTTTTTATTTTGAAGTACTGCGGTCCAGAAAAATGAATCGCAGAAGTAAAAAAAAAAAAAAAAAAAAAAAAAAGGGAAATCCTAAATTTTGTCAGGTCTCTTTATGAAAGGAGTGACCGTCTGAATGTGTATAATTATCTGTGGTCTACAGTTTCACATTTCTGAAGTTTTTTACTGACTTGCTTCTTCCCAAGGTACATATTAGTCGTTAGCTACTTCTGCAGATGTTGATCAGCAACATTAGCTTTAAAAATTTGGAAACACCATGCAAATTGATGCGGTAGTTTTTGCGTTATTAGAGATCAAGCCTCACTACAAACGCAGCTTGCGTACAGATTTATAATAGTATAGATTATACTACCGTGACCACGCCGTTCGCTAAGGTGATTGCGGCACCGTTATGGTGTCCGATGACTCACAAGGAGTTAGGTGGTTCAAAGGACAAGTAATTTCCACTATTGGAACTTGGCCGACATGACAGGGTGGACCAAGTGGTGGTGCACTATTGCTAGCCACCAGATTGTTCTGAGTTAAATGCCAATCCTTCCGGGAGTGCGTATGTAATGGGGGCATACCACACTTCTGATGGTGATTCGTCCGTTGGATGGAGACCTAAGGTTAGAGGGTCCTCCCAAGGTATTTCGGAAGTGTAGGCCTTAATGCGCCGTTTCAGCATCTCCATTATTTCACCTTCATACACACACAACACTCATTACGAAACTCACCACAGACATGAACGCCTCGTGCAGGAAGGGGTGGGGGTGGGGGGGGGGGAAGCAACTGTAGGTAGGATAACATCGTGCTTCCACATCGAAACCAGCCTCGCAGATAAGAAGGGCCACTAATTAGTCTAGAGACATTGTTATCTACATTTATCTACATCTATCTACATCTACATATATACTCTGCAATTCACAAAATTGTGGGTGGCAGAGGGTGCTTAGCACCAAAGCTAATCTCTTTGCTGTGCATTCCAATCCCTAATGGTACGAGGGAAAAAAGAATTCATATAAGAATCAGCCCAGCACCTTATTTCTCTAATTTTATCTTTCCTGTCCTTCCGACTCAAATAGGTTGGTGGAAGAGTGAAAAGTGAAAGTGGGAGTACGCATGTTTCCCAATAAGTTTAAACGAAACGTGTGTCGTCTATCTACCAGAGACTCCCAACCTAGTCTACTAATCAGTTCTGTGACGCTTTCAAAAGGACTGTAGCAAGCGGTCACGAATCGAGCGGCTCTTCTCTGTACTTTCTCTATACTTTCGATCAACCCCTTACGAAACGGGTCCCGAATGGCACAACAATAATCAAAATGTGGACGCACAAGATATTTGTACGCTATCTCCTTTGTTTGTTCATTACAATTTTTCAAGATTCGACCTATGAATCTCAGCCTAGAATTTGCTCTACCTACTAACGAATTAATGTGTATGTCCCATTTCATGTTCCTTTGTACTGTTACTCCCAAATATTTCATAGAATCGACCATATCAATAACTGTTTTGTTTAACTCGTATTTCTGAACAATTGGATTCTTTTTGTTAGTTATGCTCATTGTATTGCACTTTTTACAATTTAGAGTAAGTTGCCACTCAGCGCACCAAGCCAAAATAACATCCAGATCGCGCTGAATTTCTAAGCAATCGGCCAAATTTCTTACTTCCCTATAAATAACCGCATCATCAGCAAACAATCTAAAAAGGCTTTTCACTTTGTCTCCGAGATCGTTTATAAAAATTAAGAAAAGAAGTGGTCCTATTACACTTCCTTGAGATACACTCGTTGTAACATCTAGATTAGAAGAACTTTCTCCTTCAACGACAACATACTGCGACCGACCAGTTAGAAAATCCTTTATCCATTCACAAAGCTAATCCGATATACCATACTCGAAGCTTCGCTAAAAGGCGGTTGTGTCGCACAGAGTCAAAGGCTTTCTGGAAATCTAAAAAAATTGCATCTATTTGTGAACTTGCATCGATAACTTTCATTACGCCAGCTGTGTTTCACATGATCTTTTCTTCCGAAATCCGTGTTGATTTGTTGTAAGCAAATTATTATCATCTAGAAAATTCATAATGTTCGAGCATATAATATGCTCCATAACTCTACTACAAAACAAATGTTATAGATATGGGACGATAGTTTCCAGGATCACTTCGATCACCTTTTCTGAAAATCGGAGTTACTTGCGCGATTTTCCAGTCTGAAGATACTTTTCGCTCTTCTAATGATTTACTGAATATATCAGACAGATGGCCTGATTTCCGCCGCATACTCTGAAAATACTCTTAGTGGACTTCCATCCTGGCCCGGTGCTTTCCCCCACTTCAGGAGCTCTAATTGCTTAATGATACCTGCAGTATCTATTCGTAATGATTCTATCACCGACTCGCCACGGCATGGGAAAACTGGAATACTATCCTTATGTTGATTTGTAAATGAATTTTTGAATACAGTATTTAGTACGTTAGCTTTATCGCGGCTTTCATTAACCTCGGAACCTTCACGAATTAGTGCTGGAATATTGCTGTTGGTACAATTAGCTTTTTGTACATACGACCAAAATTTCTTTGGGTTTTCTGTGAGACTCAGAGAGATAGTTGGAGTGAAAATCGTTAAAGGCCTAGCGCATTACATTCTTAATACGTCCTCTTAACTCAGCTAAGGTTTCTAAATCGCTGCGAAACCCCTTCCTTCTTGAGCGTGCGTGTATTTTCCTTTGTTTTTTTTTAGTAATCTTTTGACTTCGCATGTGTACCACGGTGGATCATCCTCCCCCTTTATTGTCCGCTTTGGTATATGTATTTCCATACCTTCCCTGACTATATGTATAAAACGATGCCACATCTCTTTAACGGTGTCCTTTGTTGACTTGAAGTTATGGTAATTATTCCTCAGGTAGGTTCTAAAACAATCCTTTGAGGCCTTACTGAATCTGTATACAATCCGCCATTTTTTCCTTTTTCGCTTGGTCATTAATTTGATAGTCGCAATTACCGCTTTGTGATCGCTTATTCCTGTGGTCGTTGAAATGTCGGTGAATAATTCTGGCCTGTTGGTAACCAGCAAGTCTAAAATGTTTTCGCTACCGTTATAACACCGCGTAGGTTCATTAACTAGCTACTCGAGATGATTATCTGACAACAACTCGAGAATTACTTCAGAAGCTGCCTTATCCCTGCTACCTGTGATGTGAACGTAATTACGCCAGTCAATATAAGGCAGATTGAAGTCGCCTCCTAGAATCATAGCATGATCCTTAAAACGGCTAGCTATACTATTTACATTATTTCTTAACTCCTCGACGATAGCTATGTCGGAATCAGGTGGACGGTAGAAGGCGCCTATGATGAGTTTTGACCTAGCAACGTTGAGTTTAATCCATATGTTTTCACAGATCGTATCGACGTCTATTTCATTACATGGGAGAACTTTACTCACAGCTATAAATACCCCACCTCCATGAGAATGTAATCTGTCTTTACGAAAAACGTTCATGCTATCTTTAAAAGTTTCGGCGGAACTTATTTTCGGTTTCAACCAACTTTCTGTACCGATAACCATGTCCGCTTCTGTACTACAAATAACGCTTTCAAGTTCCGGTTGTTTGTTACAAACGCTTCTACAGTTAATTACGAGAACTTTTAACTGTTGAGATTCTTTTACGTTGCTCCTACATTCCGGTGTTGCATCTGATCGGGTTGCCCGTAACTGAATTTCATGTTTCGGGTCTTCCTCTCTCAGCCTAAAAAACCACCCAGTTCATTCCACACGGCCCCTGCCACCCGTGTAGCCAATTCACGTGTGTAGTGCACACCTGACCTATTAAGGGGAACCCTACAAGACTCGACCCTATGGCGAAGATCGAGAAATCTGCAGCCAATGTCATCACAGAAACGTCGTAGTCTCTGGTTCAGCCCCTTAATACGGCTCTGAATCACAGGTCCACAATCAACTCTGTCTACGATGCTACAGATGGATAGCTCTGCCGATATCTTGCGGTCACTGGCCACAGAGTTCACCCTTTCAGCCAGCCAGCCCAAGGCGACAAGCATCATTGGTGCCGACATGAGCCACAATCTGTAGTTGGTTACACCCCGTCCCTTCTATGGCATCCGGGATGGCCTGTTCCACATCTCGGATCATACCACCCGGAATACACACTGAATGTACGTTTGATTTCTTCCCCGAGGAATCCGCCATTTCCCTAAGGGGCTCTAATAACCGCCTAACATTAGAGCTTCCAACTACCAGAATGCCAAGGTATCAAGTCTTTCCTTTGTTCTATAACTGTCATGTATAGATTTTGTAATAGTTGTAATTGCGAGAAGTGTCATTAGGTGACAAATCAAACTAATAAGACTGAAAAACAGAGTTATCTAAGTCAATATCAAGTGTTTATGTTATAGAACATCAAGGCACGAAAATTAAGAATTTGAAATATCTGCTGAATATGAAATGGAGGTTTAGATTCTGTAGAACTGTTGCCTTGACTATAATTACACCACTATCAACCAATGAAATAGCAGTGATAATGAACTAAAGTTTTTTTTATTATGTCCTTACGAATCGTCTGTGTCGAGGACATTAGAACCGGGATTAGCTACTAGAAACTATGTGAAACCGAAATCTGGATGGCCGGACGGAGAATTGAATCCGCGTTCTCGCAATGTCAGTCTCAAACGCTAACCGCTCACCCACGAGGCTCGCTAACCAAACTAGCGAGTAAAAAAAAAAAAATTTAAAAAAAAACTTCTTCAAATCTGGGTAATTCCGACGCTGCACCAATTTTAGATTTCCGCTTCACGATTTGCCGAAAAGCCACCATCAAAAATACTAGAAGTGAAATATGGATTAATCTTAGAAGTCCTAGGAGCTAAATTGTTGATAGATCCACCGGTCTCGTGCTGTTAGACTGTAGCAACACAATGTAGGTCACACCAGCTGATTTATTTGCATATTACCCTAGTTGAGGTAGAAACATTTTACAAGCGAAAATGGATACTTCTCTCATGCCCCTGCCAGGCTACTTATCTTCCAGTCTTCAGTTATTGGTGTGTCTTTTATAAAGTTATCTGTTGCGTTCTGGACGATCTGCGTGACTGACGTTAGAAAATGCTATCCGACCTTCACAGATCTTAAACTACTTACACACATGAGGATTCGAAAGTGGAGACAATTTGCGAAAGATTTCAGCTGGTTTAATACCTACATGTACGAGAAACTAATAATGCACCGTGCATTAGACACATGAAATATCTGTTTATTTAATGTGACAAGTTAACAACTGACTGTGGAAACAAGCCTGTAGCATTTCACAAGCCATACCAACGCGCTGAT
Organism: Vandiemenella viatica; assembly: GCA_031002005.1. Taxonomy (NCBI): domain Eukaryota; kingdom Metazoa; phylum Arthropoda; class Insecta; order Orthoptera; family Morabidae; genus Vandiemenella; species Vandiemenella viatica. Next base: position 654,828 of record CM061919.1, read on the forward strand.
GCAACGTTAACAAACGTTAAAATATCACTTGCTTATTTCAAAATCCTCTTTATTATTTAATCAGGCTCTAAGGACGTCAAAAATGACGTGCTGAACACGATGTTTTGGCAATTCATTTCTTTCCACTTGCTTAACTAAACTGAATTATCATTATATAATGCTCATAGGTAATAGGAAAAGGTTTCAAAATCCTTCACTAGTTGGAGAGAGTGATGAAGTGATGTACCAAAGAAGTAAGGGAATTGGGTTACAAAATTTTGGTGAGACCATTGTTTGAATGTAGTGGTGTAGCATGGGACCCACATTTTTGGTATGAAATACAGAAGTTGGAGGCGGTACAAAGAAGGGCTGCTAGATATGTCTCTGGATATTATCGTAGAACACAGTAACTGATATGATAAAAGAACTGAAATGGGATTCATTGGAAAACAGGAGGAGGGTGAAGAGAGTCGTGGAAGTGTACAAAGCGTATAGTGGTAATGAGGCGTGGAAAGATATTAGCGGAAGAATTGGATGGAAAAAAGATGACTATGACCACCAACTGGCACTCAAATTCAGACACAAGGGTGTCTGCAGATTTTCTTTCGTAGGTAAGGGTGTAAGGGATTGGAATAAGTTACCAAGAGAAATGATAAAATATGAAAAACGATGAAAGAATTTAAAGTTGAAATTTGTAGAGGGAAAAGTAGGTGGGTACAGGAAATGGGAATAATGTATGTGTAGGGAAATTATCACCGGAGCGTGCGGTCAATTGCAATCAAGTTAACCTTGATTTTGTAATGTTGTAGGTATTTCAGCTGTAATTTATTTGGAACTTCTACTGAATTAATGACGACAGATGTAAGGAAACAATATGCTATGCTACGTAATATTAATTTGATTTCTGATTCTTTCCGCGTTCAACAGTCAACACCATAATTTTGGAACTACTTCCATCCGCATAAAGTAATTACTTTGGTTTTATGGCACTAACCACAACCTCCACTTACATTGCCGTTCGAAAATGATAGCGTCTATCACTCGTGTTTACATTCAATTTATTGCGATCTAAATTTGATACATTGAAATTAATTGCATTTGGCTGATATAATATCAGTAAAAAAGAAATAAATAATATGTTAATTTAAAAGCAATATATACTTTTATTTCAGTGTTTTGGCAATCAATTTCTTGGAGTTTACTATAACTATATCGAATATAAATACTTTGTAGGCCTGTCAAAAATGGTTGTTCTGCCAGTTCAATTCCTCGCAGTTATTAACTAAATAAAATTATTACTAAAAAACGATCACAACCTCAATTTCGCAATTAGTTCGGTACGGAAGGCTAAAAATAAAGGATGCTAAAAATAAATCTTAACAACTTACGCTGTGTCACGTAATATTTAATTGTGGTTTAGGCCACGCAGATAGCTATCAATCTGGAACTTCTTTCATTCAAACCATGTAATGATTTAAGAAAAAAAATAAACTGATAATTAATATGCCAATTTAAACGAATTACATACTTTTCTTTAAGTGTTCTGACAATTAATTTCTTAACAATTGCTTAATTAGATAAAATTGTTATAAAATAAAATTCAGTGTCATTCCACCTGCCTTGCGCTGTAACAAAAAGTTTCCGTTTCCATCCGGGTCCAGGTTGCATTTCAACCTAAGCACATCCTACTCTAAACTTGCCGCCAGAAACAATAGTTTAATCTCACGCATATTAATACACTTTGTAGTACTTTGTAGTGGCAATAATGCATTGCTATACAAATTTGGGCTCTTGCGTAATCACTGGGACACACAAGGAATTGTCCTTTTGGTCTGAAAATTGTTACACACGTTCGATAGATATTGTTTAATGTGTGTTGCTGTAAAATATATATACATACCTTACAAACTTCACTAAATTTGATCAAAAAAGTAAGGTGTAAAACCAAAAATCTTTAACATCCTTTTTTGTTATCCGTGATTCAGACCGATATTACAACGTTTGAATAGCTGACATAGTTACATGTTGCGGAAATAATAGCCTCAGTAATATTACTCAGTGAAAGCAAAGAAGATTAAAATAAATCTTATAAACTTACATTATGCCACGTAATATTTATTTTAATTGTAGTATAGGCTGCACAGTTCGCGATCAGTGTGCAACTATTTCCGTTCAAACGATTTAATAATTTCAACAATAGGGCACAGTTTAAATTATTTTGAAAAAATGAACTAAATTATTAATGCCCTCTGCTGTAGCGACAAATGCCAGTTGTAATTCTGACCCATGCTAAGTAACAATCTAGTCATAGCTTTCGCTAACACTGATGTTCTAAAATTAAAACTTTTATCTTACATATCTATGGACAAAGAATTTAAGGAATACTTCTATTTATCAAAAGAATAATATGTAAATATAAGCATCTAATGACTGATGACAATTTAAACGCAATACATACGTTTTTTTCAGTGTTCTGTCAGTTAATTTATTCGCGGATGCTTAGAAATGTTATTAATAACATGTATAAACAAGAACAATGGCGTGAAGCGTGACGTCATTGCGCGACGTAATAGAGTGACGTCATGACGTGACAGGTGTCGTCATACATGAGAGACTTGTTTATTATATGTATAGATATCAGTCCTCTTATGTTGTGTCTGTGTACTTAAATAATATAATGTAGCTCCGCTACTATTTTAAACTGTAAAGCCAATGTCACGAGCTGACGGATTCCGCTGTACAGAGTTGCCTGTCAAGTCGACTTGACGGCGCTATTAACGCGATGAGCATAGCGGGCTGACTCATTTATTACCCCGTCCCGAGAACCTCAGACAGACATATTCTCTCGCTGATTACGGCCTGCATAATTGCTAACAACCATCTCTCAAGTGTAAGGCAAGGAAACCCCGGCTAACAGGGCGCAGCCGGATTAAGGGTCTGCAGCGTCTCGGATTAGAAGCTGCGTGGTGGCAGGGATTTGGGGTGCTGGCTCTCACAGGGATTGGTTCGGTCTCAAACACAACCCGCTCCACAGTAATACCTACTGTTTGAGTAGTATTTATCTGCAATAAATTTAATGACCTAACTTCGCCCTTCATTAATGTTTCGGATCATATTCGCAAAGATAGGTAAAAACTTTTAAGTTGCGTTCTTTCCGTCTAAAAGGAATAACTGTAGTAGCTGGTGTCGTGAACAGTAGGTAAGCTGTGGCATCGAAACTTTGCTCTGTGATAATATCTGTAATTATACCCGATTTAAATTGCTTTTGAGTGACCCTCAATCATGTTTATTTTTCTTCTGCTTCTCGATCATTTGTAATGAACTTTGTATGATAAAGAAGGAATACAAGCTTGATCGGTACTTTCCAATTATTAAATATTAAAATATTGTCAATACATACAGCTATATGACTTTTTTAAAAACTTTGCGAAGTTCATAAGCCTCGTAGAAGAATGTGTACGAAAATTATTTCATTAGCTATTTTTCTTCGTCTTCTGAACTTAATGAAGCAGGCGGATTTCTGTTCAGAACGACGGAAAAGATGTTATGAATACCAATTACGTCCACAGCATAATTGTACAAACCTCTTGCTAGGAAAATCTTCCTTCCAATCTGCCTGATTTTGTGTCAGGTTTTCTCCTATAACCATGGGAACCCGCCTTTCATTCTTTCCCCTCTGTTGGAGTATATTGACCACAGGCCAAGCGACTTTCACTTCCGTGGACGTCGGAGCAATATTTACTGGCAGAGCTGATGTGATATTGCAGAGAAATGTCTCAAGGTCTTACTGTGCCAACGCATCATGCATTGAGCTAAGACCTTTGGTACCGTATTGCTTTGGCCCCTAGTTTCCTCGTTTAATTTTAACAAATCGCCACCAATAACTACTACGTATGATTTGTCTGTCCGAATTACTCGTTTCATTTTAAACATACGAGGGCTATCCAGAAAGTAACAGACGTTTTGATCTGGTGCGGCAATGGGAGGGGCTAGCGCCACCATCTTGAGGTTAGAGTGTCCCAACACTCAGTACGCAACCAGCCGTGGTAGTTTGTGCATCGTGCCTGTCGTACTTTGTATACAGTGGAATTTTAAAATGAGTGCTTCAATAGAAAATCCCGCCAGTTGTGAAGTGCGAGCTGTGATAAGGTTTTTGTTGGCAAAAAATCACAAACCAATTGAAATTTATCGCCAGATTTGTGATGTGTACGGCCAAGGAATAATGAGTGAAAGCCGTGTGAGGCAGTGGTGCATTAATTTTAAAAATGGCCGAACAAATGTACACGACGAGGATCGCAGTGGTAGGCCTAGTCTTGTGAGTGATGAATTAGTGCCGAAAATCAACGAAAAAATCCGTGAAAATCGCCGTCTCATGATTACGGAACTCTCAGAACAATTCCCCCAAATTTCACGGAGTTTAGTTCATGAAATTGTGGTTGGTTACCACAATCAACTCAGAGACGCGCGATACAAAACAAGCATCGGGGAAAACTCTGCCAGAAAGTTTTGTTTCTCCACGACAACGCTCGTCCACACACAGCCATCCGTACCCAAGAGCTGTTGGATGGTTTTTGGATGGGAAGTTTTCAATCATCCGCCGTACAGCCCGGATTTGGCACCGAGCGACTACCACCAGTTCCCAGTGATGAAGACGTGGCTCGCGACGCAACGCTTTGCCACTGACGCTGAACTGCATGCCGGTGTAAACCAGTGGTTGAGCTCGCAGGCGGCAGATTTCTACAGAGCGGGTATTGAAAAGTTTGTACCACGTTATGATAAATGTCTTAAATTAAATGGCGATTATGTAGAAAAATAGCCTAAGAGTTTACCTCCAAAATGTATATAATAAAAATTGTTTTTTTTTTTTCACTTTGTTTATTTTTTTATTTCAAAACGTCTGTTACTTTCTGGATAGCCGTCGTATTTGGGTCGATCAGAGTATAATTTCGCTGTAACAATTTATTATTTTGCGACATTAATTTAGTTTTATTTCGAAATCAAACTCGTTTAGCTGCGAAGAACACCACTCTCACTTCCCTTATGGAATTAGTTCTCTAGAGGGGCACGATAAAAGTATTAAAAATTTGATGTCAGTGTTCGTTATCAATGAACGGAACAAGTAGATCATGCAGACGTTGCAATACTCTATCCCGTTTTCTCTTCGCTCTGATCACTTTAATTATTTTGGAACTGTTTGTACTATAAAATGAGAAAAGTGTGTGTACCAGTTGCTTCTTAAGAACTGCATGTTGTGGGAGAATATACAATTTTTATATAAATTGGGAACTTTTGTATTATATTTTAAACTAGCTGTTACCCGCAAGTTATTCATGTGGGTCACCGTTCTCTTAAACCAATGATTTGGGTAAGGACTGATTCCTCAAGCTTATACCGAACTGCAGAACTATATACAAAAAATTGTAACTTCAGTACAGAGTATATGTTTTGCGATCAGATCAGAAAGTCAAAAAATTCTTAACAGCAACCACTCTTCGACATTTTTTTTGTAAGCAATGTTTGCAACATCTCAACCCGTAAAAGAAATATGAAGATTTTCAGGCTGACAACGCGAGAAGGTGCAACGTACCCCAGGCAAGTGTGATAGGGCCTCTGTTATTTCTCATATACATTAATAATTTGTGGGACGTAAGGGGGCATCCATAAATTACGTGAGGTGAAATAGGGGAGGGGGGGGTCCGGCGAAATCTCACCAGATCTCACCAGGGGGGAGGGGGGGGTCTACGGAAATCTCACGTGAGATTTTGCGAAAAATTTGGGGATAGTAGATAGCCAAAAAAAGGTCTACAATTTGCGCCAAGGTCGAGTTTTGGAGGGTATATCGTCAAAAAAGTTAGGGTGCGACCTAAAAAAAAAGGTCTACGAAAGTTTCGAGGGCGATTTCTGGGGGGGTTCTCACGGACCAGATCTCACCAGAGGGGGGGGGGGGGGGTCCGGCCAGATCTCACGAAATCTCACCAGGGGGGAGGGGGGGTCCAGAAATCCGGAAAAACACCTCACGTAATTTGTGGATGCCCCCTAATAAGAGGGAAGAAAAAACTATTTTCCGATGATATTATTTATCGTGAAATCAAAACCCAGGACGACTGCGCTTTGTTACAAGACGATATTACGAAAATAATTGCTTGGTGTAAAGACGGAGTTAAGCGCCAACTCATGCGTATAAGTAAAAAGGTGACACCATTTACCTCTGAATATACAATTAATGACACTCTTTAGAATGGTAGATTCTGCTAAATACCTAGGGGGTAACAATTCGTAATAATTTGTCGTGAAATGAGCGTATCGAGAAGGTAATTGGGAAAGCAATCGTATGCTCCGAGTTCTAGGTCGTAATTTAAAACATTGCACACCGGAAGTTAAATCGAATGCATACAAGTCACAAGTGCGTCTTCACTTAGAATATTGTTGTTCTGTATGTGGTATTCATCAAAAGGGGTTGATGGAGGCACCGCAGAAGGTCCAAAGAAGAGCCGCCCGATTCGTGACTGTAGATAAACGGTGGAGGGAAAGCGTAAGTGCGATGTTGAAGGAGTTAAGTTGGGAAGACCTGGAACACCGATGGCGTTGCTGTCGACCGAAGCTAATTGAAAAATTCACGACTGACAAACAAATATTGCTATCAACATTTATATCTATGAATGATCGCGAAAATAAGAGAAATCGGGGCCAGAACTGATTGATTTCTGTACTCATTTTTTCCATGAGGGATTAGGGAACGAAATAGAAGGGATTTACCGGGCGAGTAAACTTACGACAGTAGTAGTTCTTGATAAATCACTTCGGCCATTTTGACCTGGGTTTTCCATGATTTTTCCCAGATCGCTCCAGGCGAATGCCGGGATAGTTCCTCAAACTAACTCATGGGTGCCTCATGCCATATCCCGTATATCCCTTCCAAACTACTACACTTTCGGATAGGTGCAATGCACCCTCGGCACACACTTTTAGTGAATCGCGGAGTAGTAGTAGTAGTAGTAGTAGTAGTAATAATAATAATAATAATAATAAGTGTTCAGATCCCTTTGCGTTGCGAGAAACAAAGCACCGTCGGTATAAATCGCTGTTAAGTCTTTTTCTGACTACAGCCCTTATATCTACGCGGTGTATATTATTATTATTATTTTAAAATGACTCCAACGAATAAGTACGTAGTAGAATTTCTAAATTCTCTGATTGCAGCTGAACTCCCGGCGCATCGAATCAGTTTTAAAACGATTTGACTATGTAGTACTGATAATAATTTCGACTTAGTGAAGTAACCAATCAATACACGCTATCAAACAGATACAATTAATTTTGCGCAAAATTTTCATAATTTCTTAGCTTCAGAGTGAGACATACTTTATTTTACTCCTGGTCTGTACATTTTTTTAAAATTTTGTGAAAATACGTCCAGTAGCCTTTTCGTGAATCGCATTAAACGAAACAGACAGACAAAAATTAGTAAATCTGTTGATTAGTTCTCTGTAGCTTATTAAAAATGTCACAAATGATTTTTTTTTCCAGAAGTGGCCACCTAAAGAAAATGAAAAACTAATAAGCCTGAAAGTATAAGTTTTACAATAATTCTAATCTGAAAGTACGTAGTGTAGCGGATTGCTGTGTGGGCAGATTAATTGCTTACGTTGCATGATTTATAATCGCCACCTTCCACTACCTTATGCAAAGCACATATATTAATTTCAGGAAACAGAGGTGAAACCATTACTTCTGTTATTAATATATGAAAAGATCCTAAAATATTGGTTTATTTGCTACTCATTACTGCTTACAGACAGAGGTATATTTACCATTAATCTTAAACATCTGTCTATGCAAAGTAAAGTTCAACGCAATACCTTGTCTTACAGGTGCAACATAGCAAAAAAACAATTATCGTTAATTGAAGCTAAGAAATTGCAATACATGTACATTACAGCGAGTTACAATATGCAACTGAAGCAAAAACTCTTATACATAACGAGAGCGATTCTTGTATGACAATGATAACAAGAAAACATCAGATTTAACTGGATTACATAGGACGCCAGGGAGTTAATTTGTTCCCACAAATAATAGTCATTGAAAGTTTCCAAACATGGAAATCAGTCTTTCAATTCAAACTGGATAACGAAAACCAAAAAGCTCTCGGCTTTTAGACACAACTAGCTCAGGAATTAATGCCGGCGGCATAAGAACTCACACTCATCAGGCCGTTAAAGGGCTATCTCAATGATTCGTCTGAGTACACACTGTTTCTGGAGGTATAATCACCGTGTCTGTCTGGCTGCACGCAGCGTCGTAACAAGCGCGCTATCGTCTCTCAACAGCGCACCATCCAGGTAACGCTAGGCACTTGTCACGTCAACCAACACAAGTGACAACCTCGATCGGACTAGGCGCTCAGTCATCGAAGCCTCCAGAACGAAATCATCCGCAGTACTCTGGCAGGCGGTTGCCAGCGCGATCGTTCTGGACGGAATGACCTCTTCTCGCCCCTCAGAGCTCGTCTCTCCTTCTCCTCCGCGAGTATCATGAAAAAAAAATTGTGTAATATTTCCAACCACGTGAGGAAATAAACACATCGGACTGGCTTCGCAAAAGTCTCCCCTCTATGCTGGCTAATACATTGCCTCTCATTTGCTAAGAGTCTTCGGGTTTTGTCGGGATTGTTCGGGAGGATATGTAGAAATAATTTTCTCACGACACCGAGCAAACGGCGCATCTACGGATCCCTTCCGCAAAATTCCCCAGAGTCCAGCCTTTCTCACGGGTACCAGCGTCGGCTTGCCAGAGATAATCTACTCATTGTCTCGACCTACCGGACACTTCCGGCTTAAGTCAGACTGTCGCTCACGCTAACATACCTCTTAGCTAGACGCGGATTTCTGTCTCCAACTCAAGAAAAGAATATCTATGTATTTCATATGTTATTATATCAAACAATAATTAATTTACATTGTACAAGATGACCCATCTAATCATTTTCCCTACGCACCCATTTTCCCCCTCTTTTTCTAACCGACTTTCTCCCTCTACTAATTTCACCTTTAAATTATTTTAGCGTTTTTGGTATTCGTCATTTCTCTTGGTAATTTATTCAGATCCCTGATCTTTTGCGTAACAGATCCATAATGTGCATCAGTACTCCAGATGAAGCTGTAAAATAGCTTTATACGGTATCTCCTTTGTACGAGCTTTACAGTTCATCAGAATTAGTCTTGTAAATCGCCATCTAAGATTAGCTTTACCTGCTATTGAATTTAGATGCCGATCCCACTTCATTTGTACTGTTACGTCCAAATACTTCAGGGATTCAATCTTATCAAGAATTAGCAGTTTCCGCAACTTCTATCACGTGGACTGATTATTGAAGGAACTTCTCTCTTAACCCCTTAACCTACAATGACGGGCATAGCCCGCGTACGATGGTTGGGCCAAACGTAAATATTACGGGCATAGCCCGCGTACGATGGTTGGGCCAGAAGTAAATATTGCGGGCATAGCCCGCGTTCGGTGATCGGGCTAGCTTTTTTTTTTTTTTTTTTTTTTTTTTTTTTTTTTTTTTTTTGTAACAGTTTAACGTCCCTTTTTAACAACGTGGTCTTTAGAGACGGGAAAGGATGGGGGCAAGGAATGGGAAGGAATTCGGCCATGGCCTTTTGAAGGAAGCATCCCGGCATTCGCCTGGAGTGATTTGGGGAAACCATGGAAAACCCAAATCTGGATGCCCGGACGGGGATTCGAACCGCCGTCCTCCCGAATGCGAGGCCAGAACGCTATTCGTTACACCACCGCGCTCGGTCCCGGGCTAGCTGTGAATATTACGTGGAATATTTGATACGCAATTACAGTCTGATGCAATAATTGTGGTAGACGGAAGTATTACAAAATGTTTGTTTATACAAAACTCCAAAATATAAAATTAGTAACCTGTAACGGTGTGATATATTTCAAAGCATTCCGGTAAATGTAACGGAACTTTACACTTTTTACACTCCCACGTTGTTTCTATGCGTTTTTTATTTTTGTGACAAACTGTACAACGTTTTGATGGTCTTAATTTAGAGGGTGTTGGATCAATGTGCTTTGGAAAATGAGCCCATTTTCGCGTAAAGTCTGTCTGGCGCATCTCCGGAAGATAATACGCCTCGTTCTCTATAAATCGGTTTTGGTATTTTCTTCAGTAGAGATTCGGCTACGTTGATCTTATAGTCGACATAACATTGTTTTTTTCCATCATTCAGTTTTTTCCATAAGATGTAAGAGTTAAAAAGACCAATATCAAACAGATAAAAAAAATGATATCCTTTCATGAATTTTTTTATCACTGGAAAACATGCTAATATTTGATCTAGGAGATCAATTCCATTCATTCTCTTGTTATACTCTGCAATTCAATTTGGTTTTAGAGTGCCCTTGGATCCTTGTGAAGTCATTTCGACTGCTTCATGTTTTGTCGACAGCATATAAACATCTCGCTTGTCTTTCCATTTTATAGCGAGTATTCGGTTGCAGCTTCTTATTGCGTATTCGCCCGGATTAGCGTGTTACACAAGTCGTGCGAACGTCCCGAACGCTGCGCGAGCTTGTATACAATTTCGGCCCAACATCTTCGAATCTAAATCGTTGGTTAAGGGGTTAATTTGATCGTGTCACAGCTCACACATCGCCAGACATGGGAAAAAAACCATTATCGGGCCACACTTGACTGACATGTCACCGACACATTACAGAACCGACGGTTTTGCCATTGTTTGCGTCACTCGATCGTAGTAAGTTCAGACTCGGGCACTGACACTTCACCGTCACTGATACTAATTACAGTAGATCTCCAATTATCAGAATTCCGACTATCTGAATCGCTTTTTTACTAAGACGGAAACGTACTGCGATTCGCAAAATAATGATTATGTCTACACAAGAAGGAAAAGGAGAAAAAGGAAAAAGAAGCTCAAGAAAAGGAAAGGCAAGAGACAGAAGAAGATGGGTATGTCGTGTCACTTGAGAAGTTATTGCTGAAGATATAGGATAGTGGGTGGTGTGTGATTCGTCAGACCCTGGGTATGAAATTCTCAATGTTGATGAATTTATTGAAAGCGTGAGAGAAGAAAGTTTCGAGGAAGTAGATGAGGTTGAAGCTAGTCAAGCATTTGCCGGCCTCGAAATTGCGTTGAAGTTGATGGAGCGTCAGCCCGAGTGTGTCCACGTGCAACTTCCTACTGTCAAGCGGATGCGCCACTAGGCTGCCCGAAAATGGATGAATAAGGCCTGGATGCACACGAGCGTCATTTCACGCCGCCTGCACGCGACATCCGATGCACACGTAGCAGGCGGCAGTAGCCGTCCCACTGACAACGATGGACGTGTATAATAAGAAGCGGGTAATTTTTGCGTAACTTTATCTTTAAAAATCATTTATTAAGGACACAGGATAGACGTTACTGGTAGTATAGGACTATTCCAAAGAACTTATTTTTAGAAGAAGCTTGAAAACAATTAAATAAACATTCCAAGAGGACAACCTCTGCCGGCACTGCAGGTCCAAAAATGCCCTTCTATTTTGTTGATGATGAAGCATTTTCCCTTTCACCAAATATATGAGGCCTTACAGTGGTAAAGTTTTAACAGAAAAAAACAAAGATTTTCAGCTACAGATTGTCATGCGCCAGGAGAAAAGTAGAAAGTACATTTGGCATTCTGTACAATAAATGGAAAATTTTTCATAAAACAATTAATGTAAATTTGGATTTATCTATTCTATTGATAATGACATGTTGTTCACTTCATAATTTTGTAAGAAGGAGAGATGGGTACAACATTCAAGACGAAATGAGTATAGAAGGTTTCGTCGATATCGGAAAGGACGCCTCAGTTCCAACAAGAGGAACTACTTAGCAGTCTATCCAAGTAAGGAACATGATAGCAGCATATTTTATTTCTGTTGTTGCCACCTTACCCCGGTAAAGGAATTTTATTTAAGAACTTTTGTGTTTGCAACAGCAATTTACTATAAATTTAATAGGTATGATACATAAAAATCTAGATTGTAAATACTTTACGTACAACTGGAATTATAATAAACACGAAATATTTTGCTTAAATATTTCATTTTCGCCCTTGTCGTCCTTCTCCTCGTATCCCTCAATGAATATCCGACATATACTGGTCCAAGCTCTCCTCTCCATTCGGTCATGATAATATTCTGACGGATGTCCCAAATTTCTGGATAAGTCTTAATTACACCAATAAAATGTTCGATGTCAATATTTTCTAAAACTAATAACTCGTCTGCCATGCTTGCCGCGCTAGCGTGTTCTGCCGCCCGTGTGCACCGCTCCATTGGACACAATGTACTAGGAGACCGCAGTAGCGTGCGCGGCGACCCTGCGGCGTAGTGGGCGAGAAGAGGGAAAAACGATTGCTGGGTCGCCGCGGCGTGGCCGCGGCGTTACCGCTTGTGCGTGTGCACTGCCGTATCTGTTCCTGTGTACTCCTAGCCGCTAGCACGGCATCTCGGCGTGCACGCCGCGTGAAATGACGCTCGTGTGCACCGTTTTTTTTTTTTTGTTTTTTTTTTTTTAACTGCTTTACGTCTCTCAACAGCGAGGTCTTTAGAGACGGGAAAGGATGGGGGGCAAGGATGGGGGCAAGGAATGGGAAGGAATTCGGCCATGACCTTTTGAAGGAAGCATCCCGGCATTTGCCTGGAGTGATTTGGGAAACCATGGAAAACCCAAATCTGGATGCCCGGACGGGGATTCGAAACGCCGTCCTCCCGAATGTGAGGCGAGAACGCTAACCGTTACACCGCCACTCTCGGTGTGTGCACCGGGCCTAAAGTCAAACAGCTTACTTTGGCCGAGATGTTCAGCAAGCAATGAATTTTATTTACAGTATGGTACGTAAAGTACATACTGTACCAATGCACAGCACTTGCAAGTACGCTTAACATGTAAAAGTGTTGTGAGAATTAAGACTTTCCCGGTGTATTGCTGAAATGTAATCTTGACAGGTTCTCCGCCGGATAGAATTGACGGAAGACAAGCTTTCGGCGGCTAGCTCTGCCGCCATCATCAGGTCCGTCATCTTGTCCTTCGTCAGTTGTATCTGGCGGAGAATCTGTGAAGACTACGTTTCATTTAAAAGTGATGCTTTTTCATTTATTTCATTAAAAGCTCTCTTTCTTTAAAGAAAGTTTTTTTCTCCCATTTTCACACAGTAATTACATACAGTAAGTAATTAAAATAGACCCTTTTTCGGAAAAAATCCAATTATCCGAATTTTTGACTATCCGAATGGGATCCGGTCCCAATTGATTCGGATAATTGGAGTTCTACCGATTATTTGGTATACTTTTTGACGGAGACGGTGCAGTGTCGGCCTGACGGATGCGGAGAAGCCGTTGCTTTAGTGTTGTTAATTGCTTTAAAAAGTACAGGTATATTCTTCTTCAAACTATTTCCAGCTTCATCAAAAGATCTTAAGGTGTAGATTGTGTCATTCTAAAATATTCGTAAAATTTCGTTTCATAATATATCAGATTCTGTGTCCCTCAATTTTTGAACGTCGATTCCGGATAACAACCATGTAAAAACCTTTAAGGATGCTGAGGCTATGGCAGGTGCAGACACCGGGGGGGGGGGGGAGGGTTGGGAAACCGTCACTCGGCCTACTGTCGGTGCGGTGACGCGCTGGCCCAGTATCGGTCAAGTGTGGTCCGCCCTGAATACGATGCTGCTCGCACGCTGAAATTATGATAATTATTTGAACTGCGATATGTAAATGCTATTTTGTGCTTTTATCTTAATTTCTCAGCATTTATACGTCACAGCAAAAAACATGCCCTATACTACAAACACGGGCTGCACGTTGTTCGAAACCCCATAAAAAAGTCTACAAATAGTTACATTAACATAAAAGCGACAGCAAATTTAATTCATACAGACAAACATCTACATGCAAAAATGTGCGAGATATTTTAAAACAAACTTTTTTGTACCGTTTGGTAAAATCTGAAGACTGATGATTCTATTGCGTTTTGGTAACATGTGACTATCGTTACGACGCCTATATGTTTTTGTCTATAATTATCGAGTAGTATGTCTTGATATCGATGTATGTTCTTTAAAAACTGAAAAATGTTCTTTAAAACTGATAAATTCCATTAGAATACTAACGTGGACATGCACGATTACGTATTTATGGCCAGATGAAACCGGCGCTTGCGCAATTACATGTCGCCGCACTATGAACCTCCATAGGCGTTCACCTTCAAAAAGGTCGGAAATCTGCCGATTTAATCTGTAAAGTATTTGAGTTGTGGATCTCATAGTGCTCCGAAAATGAGCATTATAATATGCCTGACAGGTAGAAATCAGTTCACATCGAACTGGTAGTCGTTGTTCCATGGGAGACCTGCATATCTTTATATATAAAGATGAATGTATGTTTGTTTGTTGGTGTGTTTGTTTGTTGGTTTGTTTGTTTGTTCTTCATACAAATCCACAGTTTTCAACCGATCTCGATGAAACTTTGCACACTTATCCTTTGAAACAAGGAGAAAAATACTGTCTACATTTGGTTGAAAAATTATCTGTATAAATAACATATTTTGTCTCATAACTTCGAAATACGGCGATCGACAGACACGTTGAATATGGACGTCTCCGTACCGTGTTTTCCGTGTAGTGGAGTGCCAGCGCAGTGGCTAAGGCGCTGGATTACGAATGTCGTGTTCTCCGGTTCAAATCTCCGTGGAGGCTAAGATTTTTAAAAATTGTTTTTGATCGTAAGAGTCACGGTTGGGCCGTCGGTTATTCGAATTGAATTTTAAACTGTAGATATCACAAAGGTAGGGGTGCAACCTGAGGCAATTCGTAGGTAGTCTTGCAATACAGTAGATGTACACTTTTTTTACGTTATATTGATCCATCAGGGGTGATTCGTAGTCAGTTTGTGTGTAATCTGCAGTAGGAATACTATAAATGCGGAAGTAAGTCTCTGTCTTATTTTACGTTTTGACAATTAAATGCCTATACCGATATTGACGGAATTTGACAAGAAAATCTGTAGGGAGGGCACTGGACTTTGTTTATTCTTCATACAAATCAACAGTTTTCATCCTATCTCGATGAAACTTTGCACACTTATCCTTTGAAACAAGGTGAAAAATACTGTCTACATTTGGTTAAAAAATTGTCTGTATAAATAACACATTTTGTCTCATAACTTCGAAATACGGCGATAGACAGACACGTTGGATGTGGACGTCTCCATATCGTTTTTCCGTGAAGTCGGCTGGCAGCTCAGTGGCTAAAGCGCTTGCTTACTAAAGTCATGGTCTCCGGTTCAAATCTCGATGGAGGCTAAGATTTTTAAAAATTGTTTTTCATCGTAAGAGTCAGGCCTGGGCCGTAGGTTATTCGGATTGAATGTTAAACTGTAGATATTAGAAACTTACGGGTGCAATGCGAGGCAAATCGTAGGTAGTCTTGCAATGTTGTAGGTGTACACTTTTTTAGGTTATAATGATCCCTCAGGTGTTGTTCGCAGTCAGTGTGTGAGTGGGAACCACAGTAATATTATTTATAAATACGGAAGTAAGTCTCTGTCTTTTTGTTACGTTTTGACGACTAAAAGACTATATCGTTGTGATTGAATTTTATAAGGAAATCTGTATGAAGGGCACAGGATATTTTTTCCAGTATGATTAACAGTTGTAGTCACGAAATTTTGAGACCTTATCGAATGGTGACAGAAATATGTTGGAAATTGATTCTCTTCAAGAGACAGGTTCGACACTACAATGATATAGTGTTAGCTTTCCTGTCATATTATTCCGACTCGATATTGTTTGGGACCAATCCTTTGTTACCAAAAACTTTCTATATTTAATTCTGGCAAAAAAAATTCTTAATCCACGCGTACGAAGTCGCGGGTACGGGCTATTTGTCAATAGATGTCTCAGAGCTTGTAAAATTATTATTATTTATATCATCCTTCATTTTCTTTATTGTTGCTTTACAATAACAAATACAATTCTCAGTTTCATCCAAACTTCGCCGTACTACACAACATCTATGCTTCTCCTGCCATTTTTACGTCCGCCAAAGATTTTCTTGTAACACACACATCTTTGCTCTTGCATAGTAACTATTAACGTATCTTTTCCTTTTACAAAATGAAATAAATTAAACACACACACAAAAAACAATCTTACCTTTAAATATACAAAAATAAAACAATGAAACTGAAATAATAATAATAAAAAAATGTAAGGAACTATGTTTCCTTACATATCCGCTCGGCCAATTTTCACAAAAATTTGTGTCAATCAAATTTTTGGTATAATGTTTCATTCATTCTGTACAATGGTCATCGCTCCACTCATTCTCTGTACAATTTCAAATCCTTTATGTTTTTAAACGCAACAATCTTACAACATATAAATGAATACAATTGAACAACAAAACAATAGATGTTAACTTTTCTTTTCCCTACCATCTGGGTTAAAAACTCATTTGTTATTCGTAGTATCCCTGATGGTGTAAAGCACATCCTTAGACTTACGTCTTTTCACATTTCTGCCTTCATACTCCAAATTTAGTCCTCGTCTCTTCCTTACTTTCCAGTTCATTATTTTTCTTACTTCTTTGCCTATGTTCTTCCTTTTATCACATTCCATCACTTCCTCCTTCCATTCCTCTCCTTCGTATTTTGCTTCTGTTGCTTGGTTCTCTTTGTCTCTTCTCTTGATATCATGCATTGGTTTTTCTTCATTGTCTTCTTCTTTCCATTCGTCTCCTTCGTATTTTGCTTCTGTTGCTTGGTTCTCTTTGTCTCTTCTCTTGATATCATGCATCGGTTTTTCTTCATTGTCTTCTTCTTTCCATTCCTCTCCTTGGTATTTTGCTTCTGTTGCTTGGTTCTCTTTGTCTCTTCTGTTGATATCATGCATCGGTTTTTCTTCATTGTCTTCTTCTTTGCTATGAGTTCCTATATCATCATTCACCAAAATCGTCTGAAATTTCCTTTCATTCTCTTGTTTTTCTACTTTCCTATAGAAATAATTTCCTCTGGTTCACTGCAATCTTCTGTTACTTTCTGTTTTTCACCATTTTCCTGCTGATCTTCATTGTTCTCCTCTCTTCCATCTTCATCTGTTTCAACTTCTAGCTTTTCCTTACGTGCTCTCCTCCATTCTTGTATTGCTTGTTGCTGACTCTGTTCCAATTCTTGCATGTCTTGTTTAATTTCTTGTTGGTTTTTTAAAATCATCGCCAGCATCGTTTCGATGGAATAACATTCTTCTCTGCAAAATTTCTTGTCGGTTCCGGTAACTGTTGGGGACTCATGAAAAAACTCAGTACTAATCTCACCCATAGATCGTTCTTGACATTCGTATCCCGAATTCATACTGCTATTAATTTTTCCAGAAACTCTTGCACTTGCACTCATTTCACTTTCCATTTGGTCAATTACTCGCTCCGATGTTATTACCAAAGTCCTCGTATCCATTATTGTTTTAGTTTACAAGAAAATTCGTCACACTCTGATAATTAACTTCCCCGACAAATTTCA
The DNA here is from genome assembly GCA_031002005.1 of Vandiemenella viatica. Taxonomy (NCBI): domain Eukaryota; kingdom Metazoa; phylum Arthropoda; class Insecta; order Orthoptera; family Morabidae; genus Vandiemenella; species Vandiemenella viatica. The sequence continues at coordinate 672,390 of CM061919.1, forward strand.
GCACAAAGATCATGAAATGGAATACAATGTAAATTCCACATACCATACCACGCAGTTAAGTCTCAACGCCGTATTAAAAACCAGAGATCACGATAATCACACATATTATCTGTACAACATATTTCACAAGAGAAATAAACTTTAAAAAAATATTCCTCTTGACAAGCACGCAATACACAAGTTTACAATTAGTTTCCTTCATTTTTAAAACACTCTTTGCTTTATATTAATCGTGGTAACAATTTACGTAACCAAACGATATCATTACTTGAACTTTAAATGCACCAGCTTAATTTAAACTTACTGTCAACTTTTTACTGTCCTATCACCAATTACTATTCCTCTTTAATAACTTTTGTTTTTAATTTTATATGATGAAATCTGTTTATATAACTTATTTAATTCTTCTTTTTTCCACTACGTCTCTTGTCTGTGTATTTCAAATTGAATTGTTCTTGATCCTACCTTATTGTTTCGTATCCCGAAGATTGCTGGCTCTTTAATTACCGAACTAATTACTTAGTTCTGCGTTCTCGTCACGTTCGCCACATGTAAAATTATTATTATTATTTATATATCATCCTTCATTTTCTTTTATTGTTGCTTTACAATAACAAATACAATTCTCAGTTTCATCCAAACTTCGCCGTACTACACAACATCTATGCTTCTCTCTGCCATTTTTACGTCCGCCAAAGATTTTCTTGTAACACACACATCTTTGCTCTTGCATAGTAACTATTAACGTATCTTTTCCTTTTACAAAATGAAATAAATTAAACACACACACAAAAAACATAATCTTACCTTTAAATATACAAACATAAAACAATGAAACAAATAATAATAATAAAAAATTTAAGGAACTATGTTTCCTTACAAGCTGCATCAGCTAAGAAATGCTCGGTCTGGCTGGGATAAGACGAGCACTAGTTACAAGATTAAAACATTGTAACTAAAACAAAATGCGACTCGTCCATTATTAATAAATCAGTATTTTCTGAGCCCGACAGCTCCCTCATGTTACCGAGCGCCGTTTGGCGAGCCAAATTGAGTCACATGGAACAATGGTTATTCTCTGCAGGCACATTGGTCTGGAGTAATAAACGTGGAAAACATCGAACCGGCTGAGAAGCAATGTGATCAGAACAAACATTACCTGGTAAGACGCCACTGTTTGAAGGAACCCATTAATACATTTGAGAACAGATCTCACAGCATAACTAACAGGGCCGGATTAAGACAGCGAGGGGCCCGTAGCAAATTTGAAGAAGGGGCCCTTGGTTTTCGCCGTCCGGGGGAATTGTAGAGCTAAAATAAAATTAAAAAAATCGCCCATCCTAGCCTAGCCCGGCAGGGAGGCTCCAGAGACTCCTAGGCGCGGGGCGCGGCCTCCTAGGAGGCGCGAGGCCCCCCAGAAGGCGCGAGGCCCCCAGAAGGCGCGAGGCCCGTAGCATTTGCTAACTCCTGCTACGTGGCTAATCTGGTACTGATAACTAGCTGCAGTGCCCAGCAACCTGCTCTCTGGAACACCTCCCTAATATAATCGATAACGCTGTCGGAGTTGCTGAATTTTTGTCTCTGTAATTTCAATAGTTGGATCTTAATGTTAATCACTGTTGTGGATTTTAATTTTTACATACCGTATCTGTCGTAAACTGTGTAGAACTGAACGAAGTGATCAGACTCAGAGAGAGGCCTTTATCAGTTTGCGTTACTAGGTCTGTCGGATGGTAACGGATCATTACAGCAGCGGCTATTTATTTGGCTCGTTATGAAAACGCGTAATTATTCAACAGCGGGGTAAAGTTAGCCTGCGCGTCGCTTTCCATTTTGATTCTGTCCGAATGCATTATCTAACGTTTAATTGAAAATGCGCGCGCGATACGCGGCCCGCAACGCGCTGGAAAATGCATTTCGGCGGCGTGATGCACTGCGGCTCAAAGTGACATCAATTCATAAGCGTCCGCGACCAATAAGTGCTTCAATTATGGACCGGGGAGGGGTGTTTTGATGCATAATTTAGCGTCGCTATCTGGGCACCGCGGCCGGGGCCCGATTTCGGACCGCAGTTCATTAGTCGGCGCCACAGCCCACCCGCCGCTGTTTAATTAATAATGCATAAGTTTATAAATCAGCGTTTGCTTGACCCCGGCGCTGCGGGGCCGAATTTGCATGAGTGGCAGGCAGCGACAGGAGCAATCTGGGTCGAACTGCCGCGTCTGTCCCACCTACGATCCTCCGATACATTGGCACCTCTGAGAAACCCAAGCGATTGGCGACGGCTGGGTTCCAAAGTGATTACTCCAAAAGATAACTGGTAACGCGGCTAATTTACAAATCCTCGGTCTCACTAATATTAATTAGCACTACTTTTTGACAAATATTTCAGTGACAGGGCAACTGCTTTCGAATGTGAAGATTCCCGGTTCGATTCTGTTTACCTGGCTATACCTTTTTTACTCAAAACCAGCGGCTCAAGGTCGTATTCCCCTGGTCAGGCTCACCACTCCACAAACCCATCTCTTCCTGTCTATCCGAGCTGAACCCTGTGTCCCTGTAGGGGTGTGGTCAATTTCCCCTTCACATGTGGGGGTGAGCGCAACGGAATGGGAAATGACCTTGAATCGCCTCTGTTAACTGAACGGGCTACAAATGTTTGCATCTTTCGTGAGATTTACCTCTGGCAATGTTTTCTTTATTTTAAGCACGCTAGGATCGCTTCGTGGTTCTGATTCCACATTAAACTGTAGGCTCCATACTACACACTGGATTTGTATGTCACTTACGGTCACGGAAATTCAGTTCGGGATGAAACTTCGCAGGTTGGTAGTATACCTTAAGTTTGTCCATCCAATAGAGTAGTAACGCGCACTAGCCAGAAGATTTCGAGAAAAAGGGCTCTTAAAGTTTTACACGCAGTTCATTTACTGATCGATTTGAACGCCATATCGCCACAGCGAAAATAGCCGAATCTGTAGTGAACTCACTTGCCACGCAGGCAATCCGGGTTCGATGCTACCGCGGGTAACTTTTTTTAATTGTTTTAAAAATTATAATAACTTTTAAAAAATGTTAATTACATAAAATATTACCAATCAAAAAAAATTACGGTAGTTAATATTGTGGTGATTGTATGTAAAATAAAAAATTGTCAAATAAAGATGATATTGTAAAAAATTTTAACATAAATAAAACCCTACCCGAAATTTTATTATAGTAGCAATTAAAGTTCTAATTTACTTCCATCAAAAATGCATTTGAAATTATTCAACCTTTTAAAAATAAAATTATCATTAATTCACATTTTAATTAGCTGCAACAGTTATTTAATAAATAAATAAAATATTTATGATTTAAATGATAATATTTTAGGTCATTAACTTTTTTTAAATGTTGTTATAATTTTTATAACAATTTTAAAAAAGTTCTCCGAGGTAGCTTTGAACTCTGATCGTCCGCGTGGCAAGCGAGTTCGCTACACACTCCGCCACTTTCACTATGGTGATATGGCATAGAAATCGACTAGTATGTGAGCTGCGCATAATACTTTGGAGCCCTTTTCATCGGAATCTTCTGGCTAGTGCGCTTTACTACTTTACTGGGTGGACACCCTTAAGGTATACTACCAACCTGCGAAGTCTCATCCCAAACTGAATTTCCGAGACTGTAAGTTCTCCTTGTTAGTCGGAACCAACAGGAAGAAAGTTACAATACGTTTAAAACCTTAACCTGCAGATTTTTTCACTTTTTTATATAGTCTCCATTCCTTAAAACATGTTATTCCCACCATTCTGCAAAGTTTAAAATTCCCTTGTGGTTGGACACTGTACCAGACGTTCGAATATACTGACTCATTTCGGTTTGTGTATCCTCCATCGTCTCGTAGCATTGATCTGGCTTCTGTTACTTCACGAAGCCTTTACGAAGGTGGTCAGGGGAGTTCGTGACAGTATTGAACGGGAAGAGGAAGAACTTCGCATACCTTTCTCTCAATGTTATCTGCTTTGAAGCGAGTAGAGTGAGGACATCCCTTATCGCGCTACTGGATGAATACCAATATTAATTCCAATATGTTTATTGCGAAACGCATTACGGATCTTCGTAAGTGTGCGAATGGCATTAATTGTACTCGTAGATTCAAGAAATTCAATCTTATTCCACTCTTCTGCATCTCAGAAGACAGTGCTCGAACGTTCCTAGGATAATCCACGGTCTACTTTCTTTTCTGTCGGTACATTCTGATGGTGGGATTCCAAATACTGTTTTAATTCTTAGTTGGTAATATGGAAATAGTTATGATCACCTATTGAAATAATAATAAAAAATAATTATCTTATTCACTTTGATTTCTCTCAACAAGGTTTCTCTGCAATTCGTTGCGTTCGGTAAGTAATATGGAATCCAGGTAGCACAGCTTTTCGATAGACTAATATCACGGTCTTTTCCTGCACTGTATTCTTGTTTTGATGCTTTTAGCAGAGGTGGTTAGTGGTTGGTTGCTGTGAGATCGATGTTTGTTACTTTCGATTTCATACTGGTATCATCCAAATAAGCATATTCCTAATCATGCTGAAACTGCGTTGATTCCAAACGTTGGAATTTCATGTTTAGTGAGAAATTCAGTGACACACCTTCACGAGAGAAAATACCGCTGCACCTCCAGCTTGAGATCACGTAGTAGTATATAATTCAGACACATTAACGCACCTTCTTCTAATACTGAACTGAATCAATGCACTTCGTTTTACTAAATATTTACATTTTGTTACGGAAAAAATTGCTATTTAATTTCAGTCAAATTCGTATTACTTGGAATGTATAAATGATATTGACAGGGATTTATCAATTTCATTAATAAATAATAGATATTAATATTAAAGGTCGTCCGCTTTTGCACAAAAGCTTTTATAATTAAAATTATTGAAGTTGAATTACAAATAAATGAATATTAATGATGAACATTTCAGAGATTTTATTATATCCGAAAACCTTCAAAGAAAATTATTTAATTAATTGGAAAGCAATTTTGCAAATACAATATCAAGTCCATCAGAAGGGACTATTTTTTTCTTGTACAGAAGATTATTTGTCTCGTCGTGTGTGGATCAGTGACACTCCCATTTTTGTTAAACTAGATGACCCGCGTGAAAATTTCAGGAATAAAATACGATGAATAATGAGGTTTGCGGCTTGTAATAGAATGAAAAGTAGAACCGCCTCATTTGTATAAATTGTTTATTTGCTTAGTGTAATAGGTACCTATCAAAATACTTACAACATATTAAGAAACAATAAGGAAAATGTAAAACGTACTGTTTGTGTGGAAAACTGAGACTGTTCTTAACAGAATACAACCAACCTGAACAAAATACGCACAGCATATCCATATCTCTGTGATATATGTTGCTGCGATCATAACCTGTGAGAAAATTTCATGAATAAAATGTTTGCATAGGAATTGTATAGCAAAACAGAAATGTTTCCGTAACAGAAAAAAATATCCGAAAAGCTACTTATTGTATAAAAAAACAGTTTATTGACATCTCTGTGACACGTGCTGCAGCTATCTAGGGACTTGGCTCTGAACTGTCTCATACGCGCGATGGTACTAGTTATTACTATCACCCTTTAAGTGTCAAATTCCGAAAAATTTCTTTCTTAATTTATGATTTTACCTAATTGCAGGCCTTAATATTTAAAACCATACATCATTTATCGATTTCTGTTAGGTGTCGAAGGAGATAAATGGCCCGTAATTAAAAACATCTAGAAATTATTTTGATACTTTTGCTCTTCAAGGGTCAAATTAAAAAAAAAAAAAAAAATCCTTTAATAAAATATGGTGTGATCAAACGGACACCTTGATCATTAAAGTGGTAAGTCATTTATCGATTTCGGTTAGGCATCAAACGAGGTAAAACAATAAATAAAATAGGATACGTTTTAGAAATGATAATATTTTTGTCCTTTTCGGGTCGAATTTGGAAAAAATTTCTTACTATGTGAGCAAAGTGGAGGCTTTAAACCTTAAACTTATACTCTTTTTGCAATTACCTATTAAGAGATATCAATCGCTCGCGACAAAAAAAACATGTTATGGAAACGATGATACTTATGCCCTTTAACGGTCGAATTCAGAAAAATTCCTTTCTTAAAATATAATGTTATCAAATCGGAGCAGCCGAGTTCTACAATGCAAGCCAGAAGTCTACCAACCCTCTGATAACGGCTCTGGGAGCTGAACCGATTTACGGCAACACCTGAGATGGCCGACAAAACTCCTGGACCATCAGTAAAGAAATGATCAGACCCAGACCATGAAATAAAATACCGGATATTGACAAATCCCGACAAGACACACACTCTCAAGATAACCACAAAGTAATATGGAAGGCGATGCGCACAAGCGCAAAAACTTCCCCACAATCTGGGACCTAGGTTATCCCAGTCATGATGTCAAGGCAGGGAGAACGGCAGTGCAGCTCTGCATGTCACAGCGTGAGCATCAGATCTGAAGATGGTGGCAGAATATGCCGTCTAAAACTCGTCTTTCATCAACATCATCCGGCAGCGAGACCATGAAGATTATGTTTCGACATACAGGCTGACAGCGAGACAAGGTTGACTTCTTGGGATGATCCTAGACAACTCTCTGCGCTTGAATTATCATAGACCACATGATTACAAAAACTAACGCACGCTTAAATATAATAAGAATGGTTGCTGGTTCTTGATAGGGCTCACAATACAAAACGCTGCTGCTCCTGTTTCGGGCACTGATCAGATCGCTGCTGGATTACGGTAGCATGTTCTACCTCAATACCAGGGAAGACGCGCTACAATAATTAAGACAGGTTCCAGTCACGTGGTCTCATAGCCTGCGTTCCATTCCTACAAACGCCTTGCTAGTAGAAGCAGGGGAATTATCTCTTCAATATCCTGCGAATATTCTTCGCGGAAAAGTTTGTTTTGGAAAAATTGGTGCACAGTGATCACCCACATAAAGAACCCATCAAGATGGTGGAAACTTTAACTAACTAGGCTCTCTCTTCTTAGCACCTACTCGTCCTGGAACCAACGGAAGGATAAAGTTTTATCCTAGAAAATACACGTCATTTATCTTGAACCCTATGAAATACGCCTAGAGACACGTAAGTCTCGCTCCTGGCAGGCGGCAGCAAAGGAGTATGAGTCTGTTTCATCGGTATATATATATATATATATATATATATATATATATATATATATATATACAGGGTGTGCAGAAAAGGACTCCCTGATTTCAAAATTAAATATATCGAAAACAAAGATCGATAGAGGAATGCAGTAAACGGTATGTTTATTGTGACAGCTGTAAGAAGTGTATACAGCAGTGTGAAATAATAGTTACAAAAGCTGCTAACAGATGGCGCTGTAATCGCCTTACGTAATGCCTAAATAGTGATCCGAAGCTCAAGTCGATCAGTTTCCACCATTGAAACGTGCCAATGGTGAACATTTTGAAAACATTGTGATGTGATTGTTTGCAAAGATTGTTTTCATACGATTATTTCACTTATGTATGCTGATATGAGCGTACAGCGCCATCTGTTAGCAGCTTTTGTAACTATTATTTCACACTGCTGTATACACTTCTTACAGCTGTCACAATAAACATACCGTTTACTGCATTCCTCTATCGATCTTTGTTTTCGAGATATTTAATTTTGAAATCAGGGAGTCCTTTTCTGGACACCCTGTATATATATATATTAAAAAAGTGGGGCTACTGAATTTTGCAAGTCCATTTGACTAGTCAGTTGTTTTGCCTAATACCATGTATGAATTAAATAAGCTGACTTAAATTTCTATCCAGAAGATTGTAAACATGATAAATTTTATTTTATGTGATGTTTGCTGAAGAAATTGTGTAATTACAAGATTTTGCTTACGATGAATCTTATTTTTTGAACTATGTAAGCTGAAACGACTGAAAATATGTAAGATTGTATTTACGATTTATTTTATTTTATGAACTATGTAATGGTAATCTGATGCCGCCAGTGTGTCTCAGGGGAGGTACAACGGACCGGGCACGAGTCCAGGTCCGCGCGTACCGGTCGTCCCGACTGCGGTTTTAAGCGGTTTGCCGCAGCCATCTAGGCGAACGCCGGGACGGTCCCCAATCTCAATTTCATAAACTACACACTTCACAAACAAAAATACAGTTATCACACACAGAACATTGTTACACATTCCGCATACAACACTTCTTTTCCTCGATTAGTTCTTAGTACGACCTGGCAGTAGGCATAAATTGTTCGGCGTTAGCAAAGGTATATGGCCGTAAAACCAAAGCTCCAAATTCGACCATATCAGTGATGAGTAAAACACATCAAAGGCACCCGATCCCAAAATTTTGATAAAAGCGGAAAAGAAGAACAATGTAAGCTGAATCTACAAGAAAGCACTTATAAGCTTTTTTCACTTTATGTGCTGGAACGATTGCATATCCAAAGCTTGTGCATGAGATACATTTTTTTTAATGAACTATGTATACTGTATACCGAGCAGATGGTACTTATGATGAATTTAATTGTAATAACTTTTATCCTGTAACGAATTTGCATCAAAAAGACTTCGTACTAGATTTGGTTATATGATATCTGCTGCCCACGCATGCGCGAATAGGGTTGTGAGCAGCAAAACATGGATATGGTATCAGCTGACTAAACAGGCGAATCTTTGTGTAATTAACATCATCACGAATAATAATAAAAAAAGATTTAGTGATCTTAATTACTTCTGAGCAGTTTTTGTATAATGTTCTCGGTGAACACTCAGCTAGTCACCCGAAAACATTACATTAATTCTTAACGCCGAGAGAAACTTCCTTCTTATGAAAATGCAGTGTACATTCATTGAAATGTAAGAGCAATGTTCTGTTCTTTATTGGGAGAAAGTAAGTAAACTATATTTCTCAACGTTACACGTGCTTATATCTCATACCTGTAATTTCGTGGAAATAGCATACAATGTCATTCAAATTCCATGAAGAACACGAATAAATGACGCTGGTATGAATTCACAATGAAGAAAGGTCGCGCTACATAGCTGCACGTCATAGCTTAATCTTCAAGATACGGCGAACAAAGTGATAAGTTTAATCAACTGTCACCAAATGATATACTTTATCTAATACGTCAGAAATACATATTGACTCAGTAAAATCACTTTTTATAAACTCAGCCTGAAAGGATGTTGCAACGCGTTTTATCTGTTTGTGCCTCACAGAGTCAGCTGCTGCGACTAGTTAATCATTTTAGGTGCTAGTTTAGCATCTGCCTATGCTATTTAGAGGCATCTGTCTGAAACAGGAAATGCAGTGCAGTAAAGAAAAATAATTAACTAATTTTTTTTCCCAGTACACCTTGTTACATTTCTCTAATTGCTTTTGCAGTAGTTGACCTATACTCAAGTGCTCATTGCTTACAACAAATTCATGGACTGTACTCATGGAGGAAACCATTGTTTACTCTGACACCTTCCTCACCACTGCTGCTTTTTCATCTGTTGTAACAACTTTCGACTTCCAACGGGAATAATCCTTTTTCCTGTCCAAGTCAGAATGCAATGTAGAACCTCTTATCTCCACACTCTGCTAACCTTCTGTATGTCGTCTCTGACTTATTTACTCTATGAAAATGTCCTGTCTGCACTGGCTTGTTTTAAAGGAACGATGTCCATACGTGTGTTTAAATTATACTTTCTGGCCATTTAAATAGATTCCCGTTGCCTTGAAAATGTACCGTCATGTTTAGAAAAATATACTGTTTTATTATAATGTTCATGCCGGGAAGTATGGAAACGTTGAACATTTTAACGTAGTGTAATTTAGAAAAATTAAGACATTATCTAATCAAATGTTCATAAAGCTAAATGAAGTTTCGAAATTTAATTCAAAAAGGTATATTCTACTTCAGAATTATCCTAACCCACGGAAAACTTAATGTAATACAGCAAAATTAAGAAGTTAGCTATTGAAATGTTTATAACGCAACCGCAGCAATTAGAGACATAGTATTAGATTGTTCGTGGTTTAATTAATATGATAAATAATCAGTCCACCATAAATTTCACTTTAAACTTGTTTTTTATTATCAAAGAAAATACGACGTCAAAGACACTGGTTATATACGTAGGGCCTACATATAATCCAGAGATCGTATACAACATTCCTTCCACAGACAATAGGGCCTACAGTTCTTGGCCGTCGTAAAATTGAGTCGGTGAAAACTTTGCTGAAAAAATGTTTCTCTGTCTTGGATGATCGCTTTATATAAACTCCACCGAAATTTCTAGAACACTTCAAAAGATTCCGACAGATATTTCTCGAACTTTAACAATACTTAAACAATCGAAATATATTAAAAACAAGCAGAATTAATACATAATCGTTTACAATCAATACAAAATGGTCAGAAATGGAAATTAAAGATACTTAAACACAAAATTATTCACAGAAATCATTTTAAATTGTAGCAAATTGACCTTTAGACATCGTAACTTGCATTAACACTTGGAATTACGAAAATTTAAGCAATTCTCTAGCACAATTCTGTTCTTTAACATATTAAATGGCCTCTAAATAATTTATTTTCATAAAACAGTCTATATACATTGATTTACAGGAAATTGCAAAACAAACCTACCAGATCATATTCAACCAAACTCTAGCTTACTATAAGTGCTTCATGAAATACCATTCCATTTAAGTTTAGGTTTGAGGGCTGTTACAATAGGGAGCGTCCATAAACCACGTAGCTAAATTTTGGCCTCTTGTGAACCCCCCTCCCCCCCACGTAGCCCGACGTAGTTTTTGCTTCTAACCCTTCCCCCCGCGTAGCATGTAGCTTTTTTCCCTATTGATTCCAGAAGACATTTTGTACTGTTTTCTCTTGTCAGACTATCGTAAATTACATACGCAGATAATTAAATGACGGAAATAAATATTAACATGCTGTTGTGTGTTCGGTACCTCATTTTAACTGTGACAAATAATAAGATTGGAAAGCTACGTGGACTCGGAAATCCCCCTCCCCCCACGTAGCCTAACGTAGCTTTCCAGCCAACCCGCCCCCCCCCCCCCCTTCTTAGACCGAGCCACGTAGTTTATGGACGCTCCCTTATGACTGGAGGAGAGACTTTCTCTCCTAAAGTTGCCATCGCATCATCATCAGTGTCGTTTGGTGCCATCTGTTTCTTATATAAATATTTAGTCAAGGCACGAATTACTTGCTTCTCAAAATCAAATTAAACGTGCACCTCATCCATTTACAGCACCTGTTACAGAATAAAGGTTCGTTCGAGAATTTTGTAGTTTTTTCTTTAGACTTTACACTTCGCCGATGTCTAGGTTAAGTTAGGTGTGAGAGGACTGGAGAAAAGGAACGGGGAGGAATTTCGCCATGGCTTTTTGAAGGAACCATCCCGGCATTCGTCTGAAGTGACTTCGGGAAACCACTGAAAACCCAAATCTGGATTCCGGACGGGGATTTGAACCCGCGTCCTGCCGAATGTGAAGCCTGCTACGTCACCACTCACCCACCAGAATCAGTTTCTAATTTTCGACAGTAAAGAACAACCATCCTGATTACGCTCTTTAGATTGTTTCCCATAATCACTTATGCAATTGCTAGGAGGCTACCCACCTTCCACCTCATAAACTACACATTTCACAAACAAAAATCACAGTTTCTATGAACACAAACTACACGTTTCACAAATAGTCTGCGATACTTCATTTCCTCCATTATGATATTGCTAGTGACAGAAGCGAAATACGGAATCATTTAAATCTCTGCCACTAGGCGACGTAGTCCACGGGTATCTCCCGGTCATAACAAGCCATACGAAAAACAAAAAGAAATACTTGTAGTTCTAGTAAGGTTCTACTACTTCATTTTCACGCTATTAAAAGCCCAAGAAATTATCGTACGAATCTCTTATTAGGTAGCGTCCATATACTACGGGGCTCAGCCCAGGGGGGAGGGGTTGACTGGGAAGCTACGCTGGGCTACGTGTGGGAGGGGGTTCCGAGCCAAGCAACGTAGCTTTTCATTCATATTATTTTTTGCAGTTAAAATAAGGTACAGAACACACAACAGCATCTGAATATTTATTTCTGTCATTTAATTACCTCCGTATGTAATTTACGATAGTCTGACAACAGAAAACAGTTAAAAATGTGTTCTGGAATCAATAGGGAAAAAAAGCTACATGCCACGTGGGAGAGGGGGGGGGGGTATAGGCAAAAGCCACGTCGGGTTATGTGGGGGGAGGGAGGGGGGGTTCACAGCAGGCCAAAATGGATCTACATGGTTTATGGGCGCTCCCTTATGTGTAAGTGAATAGACGATTTTGAGCATATATATATATATGTATATATACATAATTTAGAGCATATAGATAGGAAATGAAGTACTGGTGTAAACTGCCGAGCGTGAGATCTGGATGGGTTTCCTATTCTGGAGGACGCGGGTTCGAATAACCATCCGGCCATCTTGATTTAGGTTTTCCATGGTTTCCCCAAATCACTCCAGGCGAAGGCCGGGATGGTTCCTTCACAAGGTCATGGCCGAATTCCTTCCAATTCCTTGCCCTCAGTCGTTTCCCACCTCTAATGATCTCAACTTCAACGAGGCGTAAAGCCATAAGCAAAAATAATGGAGCAAGTTGTCGAGTGAGGTGCTGAAAAATATATTTCGAAAAGCGGAAAGAATTTAAAGTAGAAAACTGCGTACAAATCATCGGTGAGTATCCGCTGGAATTGTCTCAGTGGCTAAAGCTCGATCGCAATTTGTAATTACAGTAGCAGCTTCGCAGACTGCCTTGCTGGCCGTAGTCGCGGACATGTACGATTAACGAGAGCAGCGTGGGGGCGACCATTATGCGGCGTGCTGACTATGCAAATGACCGCAATAAAAGGAGGCGTAGCCACCGGGTGAGTGGCGCGCTGTGAATTATTCGAGGCTGCAGTTTGCGGTCAACGAGTGGCGCGCACCGCATTTATACAATCTTCAGCGCTCCGCCAGAGCTGTTCCATTAATGGCAGCGGCTGCGGCGGCACAGTCGATAACACACCTCACCACTGCCCGCTCTATCCTACAAAACAGCTCCACTCAGTACATAGGATATGTGGAGTAGTTCTGACAAACCTATTCCCTTTTTTCTGTGAAGTTAGTTTGGTCTGAAAAATGGGATCAACTTATGGTGGGCGAGGAAAGCAACTATCGAGTAATCTATATATATAAAGATGAATGTATGTATGTTTGTTTGTTGGTTGGCTTCTTTGTTCTTCATACAAATCCACAGTTTTCATCCGATCTCGATAAAACTTTGCAAACTTATCTTTTGAAACAAGTAGAAAAATACTGTCTACATTTGGTTGAAAAATCCCCTTATCCCCTTATATAAAACGCTAGCGTGTGGTCTGCGTGCGTCGTCTATAGCTGCTTCTCCTATTGGCTAACGAACGGCCAATCATCAACCACCATATTACGTTCATACCACCATCTTGCTTTTCGTTTATTTACAGCTAGACGCTGAAATTCATATAAGGAGAAGGAGATTCAATATTTGCGCTATTTTATCGGTATCAGTTAGGATCTGAAATTCATGTAAGGAGAAGGGGGATTCAATATTTACGCTATTTTATCTGTATCAGTGACAAGGACTAAGTTAAACCATAACCTAAGTTTTAGGCAGACGGTAAGAATCAACGAAGTTTATTAAAAACTAGGAGAAACGTACGTAATGCGAAATACATTAGTCAAATAAATAACAGTTATCCGTTTTCGAAATTATAGTCCCCGTCATATGAAGTGAAATGTATTTATTTAATTTTAAAATATTAACCAAATACTCTGATAATCTAACCAGAGTAACGTAATCATATAACGAAAGATATAATTAAAAATGATTCTTTTCCTTACAAGCTTTTCCTGAATAAATTCCTACTACCATTATAGATGATACCCTTAGTATTTGATACATGTATTAGCTATTAAATGAGATTTAAGATAACCTTTTTATTAGATTTAAATCATCAACTGTATAAGCCATGTGACACTCGCAATTGGGGATTCTATCATTACCGTGGCGCCACAATATGATGATTGATTCTTATAGAACTCGACAAAACAAATCGAAAATAAAGAATAATTTTTTTGATATCTCGCTTGGTTCTCGAGATATCGTATCTCAAAATTGACGTAGTTAGGTTGAAATATGGCCTGGACCAGAAGAAAAATTTCGCTATAGCCAAATTTGATGATGAATTCTTACGTAACTCGATGAGACAAATGGAAAATAAAGAATAACGTTTTTTGATATCTCGCTTCGTTCTCGAGATATTGTATCTCAAAAGTGATGAGGGTGAGATCCGGCCTGGACCAAAAAAAAAATTTTCACCAATAACCACCATATCTACATGGTGGAAATGCACTATAGGTGTTTTGTTTTCTTCCTAGCGATTGTTGTTAGGTTGAAATACGGCCTGGACCAGAAGAAAAAACATCAAAAGCAGAAGGAACTATACCTATGGCTGATTTTTAACATGCTATAACTCGAAAACCAAGGGAGATATCAAAAAATTTATTCTTTATTTTCGATTTATTTCGCCGAGTTCTGCAAGAATTCATCATCAGATTTTGGCGCCACGGTAATGATAGAACTGCCTCGCAATTCAACAACGATATTATTGCCGCAAAATAGCAGTGAGCAGAGATATTAGAAATACGGAGAGCAGGGGGAAAAAATTAATGCGAGGCAATTATATGTCACAAAGTTACAATTAGTACGTTCGTTTAAATTTACATATTGCTTTTTATTTATCTACGACAGCCAAATGCAAAAATTAAAATTAATGTAAGGAGAAGGGTATTTATTCTATGTTTACATTATATTACCTGTATCAGTTAGATGATGAGAAACAATTAAGTTAATTCAAAACTCAGAGAAATGTACGAATCGCGAAATGTATCCACCCAGATAAATGACCGTTAACCATTTTTGATATTATGGTAAAATTAAAGTAAAATTAAATCATAGTAAAATACCCCGATAATCTAACCACAGTATGGTACTCTTATCACGAAAATATAATTAAAAATGGTTGATATTCGCTTTTCCATACAAGATTTTCCAGAATAAATCCACCATAGGTGCTGCCTGTCGTTATTCATATGAGGGTAATAAAAGCTATGATTTTCGAATGTAACGTTGTGGAGGTTGTGGCTAAGTAGACCTGAATGGTAACTGACACATTTTGTTGCAGCATAATTCACTCTGAAATCAGTTTTACAAACCATTTAAACTGCTTTCATAAGCACCATGTTACTGAACGTATTAATTAATGCTGGTGAAAGTAGTTCCATACCTATCGTGCTGAATTGTACCTGGACCAGGAATAAAACTGATATTACATGGACAGAAAAGTTTTCGGGAATCCTAATTTGTTTTTAATTGTATTTAATTTTATTGGTTCTATACTTCCGTCGTCATTAATTCAGTAGAAGTTACTGCAGTATTGCTATGTGAACAGCAAATCAAATATTTAGAACATTACAAAATCAAAGAAATTAGCATTATGTAATGACAATTCCGTATAATTAACCAACTGCAAAAAAAGGAACTGCCAGAATATGGCGTTCAAACCGTCATTTTTGACGGGCTCGAAGCTAGTAATTTATAAAAATTATTGAACGGCGATAGACAGACACATTGGATGTGGAGGTCTCTGTACTGTTTTTTCCATGTAGCGGTCAGGTAGCTCATTGGTTAAAGCGCTTGCTCAGTAATGTTTGGGTCGTGGTCTCCGGTTCAAATGTGCGTGGAGGCTAAGATTTTAAAAAATTGTTTTTGATCGTAAGAGTCACTCCTGGACCTTCGGTTAATCGGATCGAATGTTAAACTGTAGATATCACAAATTTAGGGGTTCAATGCGAGGCAAATCGCCTTGCAATGCTGTAGGTGAACACTTTTTTACGTTATATTGATCCCTCAGGGGCTGTTCGCAGTCAGTGTGTGTGTGTGATCTGCAGTAATAATAGTATAAAGGCGGAAGTAAGTCTGTCTTTTTGTTACGTTTTGACGACTAAATCGCTATATGGATATTAATGGAATTTGACACGAAAATCTGTAGGAAGGGCACAGGACATTTTTTCCGATATGATTAACTGTTGTAGTCACGAAATTTTAAGAACTTATCGAATGGTGCAGAAATATGTTGGAAATTGATTCTCCTCAAGAGACAGGTTCGACGGTAGAATGATATAGTGATAGCTTTCCTGTCATATTATGTCGACTCGGTGTTGTTTGGGATCAATCCTTCGTTACCGATAACTTTCTATATTCAATTCTGGTAAAGAAATTCTTAATCCAAGCGTATGAAGTCGCGGGTATCAGCTAGTTTTAAATACACTGCATGTTGTATCCAGTTTCGATTTGCAACCAGTGTTATCAAATTTGAAGCGGAAAATAAAATGAAAAATGGTGGCAGCGAACATTTTACAATTATCTTTTTTTATTTTGTTGTTTTGGTCTAACCAGTTAGTTAGCATTTAACACTGATATATGTTTGTACTTGTTTTCTTGTAGCCTGTTGTGGGCTTCAAATCTTTATTTCGATATAAACCTGTACGTTTCTTGATTGCAAAACGGTAGTAACGTTCGCTGGGAATCAGACAGAAAGCTGTCCTAGGCGCCTGTAGAATCGCTTACGAACAGGAGAGCATGATGTGGTTGAGGTCGGAGATTTCGTGATGGAAGGTGAATGTCGGAGCTGGCATCAACGGTTTGGATAGCAACCGTGTCATAGTCCCATCCTAATAATTTTTATGTGTCTTCTTGCTGTATGGTGTTCTGTAAACAACGGTGTCTTTGGTATTGCTGCGTAGTGTTTGCCACTGGGTAGCTGCTTCCTAGACCAGTCTTCATTCAACTTAAGGTCAATCCCTCCAAGGTAGCTGGATGCCTGCAAAGTGCCCTTCGTCGGTGCTATGTTTCGCTAGCTGGTCGGCGATTTCATTGTGCAGTATTCCTGTACGGCCTTTGATCCAGAGAAAGTGTACTGGTATGCCGTCTGAAGAAGCTTCTGGCACTAGTCTGATAATTTCATAAAGGTACTGGTGCATCTTATTATTCCATACTGGGTTCTTTAATTTCTGGAAAGTGCTCTTAACATCATTAAGTGGTAAGATTTTCGAGAGGTGCTTGTCGAACCCGCACTTGACGGCTGCGCAAATACCACTAAAGAAATACGGGTGGGATAGTGGTAACGCTCAGACCGGGCATTCTGGAGGACGCAGGTTCAAATCCCCGTCCGGCAATCCAGATGTCGGTTTTCCATGTTTTTTTTTCCCGAAATCTCTTCAGGCTAATGCCGGGATGGTTCCTGAAAAAGACCATCGCCGGTTTCCTCCCCCCCCCCCCATCCTCTTTCGCCTCTAATCACCTCAACGTCTACGAGGTATTAAAACTATGCAGAACATGTGGGCCATTCTCTAATGATCCATATCAATGGTGACACCAAAATACGCGTACATGCCAGGAAGAACCCGATATACCTTCATTATTTATTTGTGTAACATTGTAATATAATCCCTTAATCAGGTCTGCAATTTTCAGTCGTTATAGTGTATCTGATTTTGGCAGCGAACAATCAGAACATTCAATAAATCTGATTGCTTACTATTTTACTTGCAATGTCATGAGAGTGCAGCTAATTATTCCAATTACGTTTGACATTGGTGGCTATCGAATAACTGAGTTTCTGTGAACCGACGTGATTTTGAAGAAACTTTCTTGAGTGAGAAATATTACACTATCGTTTCAAATTGCTACCTCACATCGATTTCTAAATGCAGCGATATTTGCAGATAAAGGCGCAACTCACTTTTTAAGGAAAGGCAATTAAAAATGATCCAGATTTGTCAAGTTTCGACTACGAGGTTCAAATGCAATTAGGTATTAACGGCCATCCTGTTCACTTCATGTAACTGTTGAATGAGTAAATGTTCAAGTAATCTATACCCATAAAAACGATTCTGTTTATTATACCGAGTGTGGTAGATGAACGGTTAACGTTCTGGCCTCGCATTCGGGAGGACGTGGGTTCGAATCCCCGTTCGGCCATCCTGATTTGGGTTTTCCGTGGTTTACCCAAATCACTCTAGGCGAATGCTGGGTCGATCCCTTCAAAGAGGCCATGACCGAATTCATTCCCGTTCCTTGCCCCCAATTCTTTCCCGCCTCTAATGACATCGACGAGGCGTAAAGCCATAAGCAGAAAAATCTGTTTATTATGTTCTCCACGAAAAAGAAAGATCGGAGCTCTTTAGATTTTCAAAGAACACAAAACAAATTCTCATTTGGACTTTGGAAAACGTGTTTCAGGGATAGAAGTAAATTCTCGCTGATCCAGATTAAGCAGTTGGAGAGATTACATTGCCATCTATAAGAAATCTGGACTTACCGCTGAACTGTTCTCAGAATTCGTGTCCTAAAACCAAAACACAGTTCAAGGTCGTTCCGCACTATTAACAGTACCCACATTAACTGCTAAAGTCACTAACATTTAAAATGACTTCTTGGTACTAAGGCACTGAAGATATCTGTGTTTTATAAGTTGTTTTTTGGAGACAACTTGTATTAAGGCAAGCTAATTACCATTAACATGTTCAGAGATTTCACTAACTACTCATTCGGTAGAATGACTTGTCAAATCTTTTTACTTTTGTTCTCATGTTATCAGCAAAAAGAAACAAATTGGGGTAGGTTGCTACGGAGCTATTACAGCAAGTTTTAAAGTGAATACGTCGTTATTTAGCTAAACATGGAGCGAAACAGCAAATATTGTTTATATTGTTTGTTTAAGGTACACAGGAGAAACTACTAAACACTGAACTGCTACACGTGATTCAGTTAAGTTTACAGAAGTAATAAAATGCCCTGGTTGATCTACTTTGGCATTATTAGTTTCTCTGAACAGACCATATCAATCGGGGGAAGTTCTGTTGCTGCAACTTCCTCCGCCCGCACCGCTAGTCCATCGAGATCATGGCGTCATATGGCTTTCTTGCTCAATAGTTCGTGCAGTCAGCTATCTGCATTTCTAAGGGCATTTGTTTCTATTCAACTTTCGTACCTCTTGTTCTTACCACATTTTTTTTACCAAGTACTTTGAAATTTTAACTTTCAAAGTGTCAAAATTTTTCTAAATTTTCTTTTATATCGATCTGTAAATGTTAATCTATAGATCGCTTAGATAGATGCTTCGTCTAGATGTCGAGTGCGCCTTGTGAGGATAGAGCTGCAGTTTTTATAACGGGAGCAGGCAGCCACTGCCCTAGTCCCCGGGGTCTCTGCCATGAATCAGGCGGCGCCACATTAAAATGGCCATAAATCGATAATAAGCCCGTTACTAATTCAGTTTCAATTGACATCGCGGCGGCAGATATGTTTAAAAACAGCCAACCAGCTGCTCTCTGCGCTGGCCCTCCAACAGTTCACATTCTACCGACCCAGCAGTATACTACTACAGCGGTTGCCAATCTTTGGGTCGCGGAAAAATCGAGGTTTTTGCAACAAAAATATATCTTATTGTTTTGTTTGTGAATAAAGTAACTTAAGGTTAAAATTAACCAGTTTTAACCCTGATATTGATGCCCTCATCAGTAAACACCAGTGCCAGAAATCTCACTGATTATAAAGTTGTGTTTTAATAATAATTAGACGTATTTTTCATTATTTTTTAATAAAGTGGGAGGTGGCTGCACAAAGCATCAAATCATCGAGTTGACGGCTGAAATTCTAGGACTACGAGAGTTAAAACTCGATTTGCAAATTAAAATGCCACTGATGTGCCAAGTCATAACTTGGTGGAAAACGCCTACAAAAAAACAGTTTTCCTGCTTACAGTAATCCACATTTTTATACGTTTGGGTGCAGTAAAAAAAATGATAAAACTACCAATCAACCACTAAAATCGGATCTGCAGGTGGTTTCAACCAAAAAGCGACTTGGCAGACCAGTTTCATTTTAATATGCTGATCGAGTTACTTCTAATCGTGGAATTTCATCAGTCAAGTTGATGTAATGGTCTGTGCAGCCGCCTCCCGGTCTATAATATGTTTGCTGCTTTCATGTATTATTAATTCTTGTTTTTGTATTGGGTCTTGTGCCAATAAAGTTTTGGAACCGCTGTACTACTACATTCGACCATCTTGAACCAGGCGTTCAAATCTTGACTCCACTTACAGTACCAAAAAGTGTATTTACGTCTTCCTCGGTCAATACTGTGTAACACCTCAGAATTATGAGCAACATGAAAACTGTCCATCTTGAAATGACTAGTACTCAAAGAATGAGGAGAACACTGTAAACGACGTTCGACAGTAACAATTGTGTATTTGTTTAGTGTAATAGGTAAATAACAAAATACTTACATGATATGTGATTTTCGAAGGCCATTTCTTCAACAGTTGCTTGTTAAACTAATAACTATTTTAAAAAATACTCCAATACAACTGTTGTGGGATATTATTTATTTCTGTAATATGTGATTAATTTTAACTTTCGAACATAATGGTTTTTTTTTAACGTCTAAAACATATCTGTGAAAAACTGTCCTTAACGGAATACAATTAACCTGAACAAAATACACACAACAGATCCTTATTACTGTGATGTGTGTTGCTGCGATCACAACCAGTGAGAAAATTTTGCTACTAGATTGTATAGAAAAACAGAAATGTTTTCGTAACAGAAAAAAATATCCGAATAGCTACTTATTGTACAAAAAACACACCGTACATCTCTCTGATATGTGGTGCTGCTATCTATCGGTTTAACTCTGAATTTTCTCATACGCGCGACCTTCATATTTATTACTTTTGTCCTTTAAGAGGTTATATTCTGAAAAATTTCTCTTAATTTATGATGCTACCTAAGTGGAGACCTTAATCTTTATAATGATACCGGTTAGGTATGAAGGGTGATAAATGGCTAGTAACAGAAAGAAACACTTTTTAGAACTGATGTAATTTTTTCCCCTTAAGGGTCGAATTCCGAAAAATTCCTTTCTTAAAATATGATGTGACCAAAGCTGAAAACCTTAATCTTTAAAATGATACGTCATTTATCGATTTCGGTTAAGTATGAAGGGAGATGATAATGGCTTGTGACAAAAAACTTTCAGAAATAACAAACAAGTCACTAATTATGATAAAGAAAGGGGTAATATCTAGATCGCGATACCGCTGCAACCACTTACCACCTCGCGATGTAAACACTTCCCGATGGAGAGAGTATGATGTATACGTTCCACTCGCAGCTTTAAATGTCACTAATGGGGCCTTCCACGGAAAGTAGTCCATCACTAATACGTATACCATGTGAACGGATTTTTTCGAAAGCCGGACACCTAATGACTGAAAAATGAAGGCGGCTCACATTATAAAAATTAAAATGGGAACCACAAGTCCGAACCTCGAGTGACTTGAGGTTTACCACGCCATACTCCATGGGAGTATGACTTAAGAATCGAAGACTCACGAGTCTTGGAGAGATCAAGAGCTGAGAAGAGTCAAAACGGCAAAGCCAGAGATAAGCGGAAAGCGATTGAGCCGAGAGTCGTATACCTTGGTGAATTAATGACTCAGAGTGGAGTCAGAATCGGTAAGAGTGAATGATTCTCCAATAGCAACGATTGAAACCCCAATTCGCAGCTCCTAAGTGAACTGTCGCTCTTTCAAGTGAGTCGATTTTCGATTCTCTTGCCCACCTCTAGCAGCTTCAATTACGACATCAGTAAAAGCAAATCAAATTTAAAATAGATCTTAACAGCCCATGTTCTACCGCGTAATATTACTTTAAATCCTGGTCCAGACCGCGTAGATTGTGATAAATGTGGAATTATTTTAATCTTTATGTAATATCGTGCTTGAAGTACTGCATTAAAAAAATTAATTACTCATTCCTTCTGCTGTAACTATGAATTTCGTTGTCCTTATACCCAGGGTGCATTTCAATCTAATCAAAACCACCGCTAACATTGCTGCTCAAAAATAAAAGCTTCTGTCGCACTCACATTGACACGTTCACTGCATGGCGATATAAACATGATATAACGTACTATAACAGCGACTTTTATCGACAGATAGCGAAGACACCAGTATCGAAAGAATATAAAACGCCTGAAAAGCAACTAATAATTAACAAACGAATTTAAACGAAATATATTCTTTTCATACTGATTGCTATTAAACTATTATAGAAACAAAAATGTGACCGTAGCGTTATATATTAGTAGACAGCGAAAACTTTGGTAGCGGAAGAACGCTGGGCGTGTGACGTCACAGTTTAATAGACACGGTGACAAAAACTGCCCTCCCCCTTTTTTTTTGTTGAAAAATTCCACTTACTTTGTGGTTTTAGCGCTGTCTCAATGTTGTTGCTACTGCTAACATTTCGGCATCCAACGACGGCCATTCTTCATGGCTATTTCGGGTCGGTTGGTTTACGCCACCTCCTCGTTCACTTGTTCACTGGACGAATTGTTTTGATTTTCGGCCAGCGATTGTGTTGCATTTCCGGCAGCGAGTGTCAGCTGTTCCAGAGATGTCGTTGTACTGTAGATGTTGGACTACGTTTGTCCGTGAGCGCATTTATTGAAGTTCTTAAAGGGTATGAAAATTTCTACCAATTTCCTGATTTTTCGTACTAAAAAGCTCCTCGGCTGTGCTAAGATTTTTGTCTTCTCCAATTGAATTCTATACACTTTTCTACCTGGTGCTCCGCCGCTGTTGACTTGGTTGTTTGCTCGAGTCTTGCGTCTTCAATCAGACGGTGATCACTCGGTTTATCTCACCATTATACACTTGTCCACAATCGCAGGGAATCTTGTACACTCCATTTGCTTGTAACGGTGCTCTGAGATCTTTCACTGATCTTAAAATGCCCCTCACCTTATTCTTACCGCTGAACACAGATTGAATATTGTTAGTCAGCACTTTACCTATTCTCTCAGTGACTCCTGTTATATAAGGTAGAAAGGCCTTCTTTTGTTTTGTTTCCTTTCCTTGGACACTGTATTTGTTCCTCTTCTTATTGCTCAAAGCGCGGGCTATCATCCGGTTATTCTATACATTCGTCAGTAGGACTCCGAGGAGGTGTTTTTTTCTCTTCTCTAATATGCTAATTATCTCTTACCCTCTCCGCTCCACAAAAGATCATAATTGTTTTTGCGCCCGTGGTGACATTACGCAGCATCTAAATAGCGGTCCATATGTGTGGCTTTTCTGTAAATTGTATGTGTTAATTTTTCGTCCTTTCTTTTGACCATCATATCCAAAGAAGCCAGTCGTCCATTGGTTTCCAGCTCCATGGTGAATTTATTTTGTATGGATTCTATTGATATGGTACAGAATTTTAACTCCGCTACTCCGTGTAGCCTTAGCACAAACCACCAGATCGACGGTTTATTTTTAGCAATCGAAATAGCTTCGCGTTCAAATGTTTCCATGAATTGATTTTCTACTACCGGTGAGAGGGGCCTGCCCGTAGCTACTCCATCTTGTTGCCCATAATAATTGTTGTTCCATTGAAGATAAGTCGTCCTCCAGCAGCGTTGAAACAGCTGATCCCAATCGTCATTAAATTATTGTTTTGTTAAGTCCATACTCACTCCACTGGAACGTTTATGAAAAGCGAGACTACACGGAAGCTGACAAGAAGATATTAATCGATGACATTTCTGTACCCTGTCCACAAAATGCGTCGAGTTTCTGATTAGTGAGGAAAGAAGTTTGTGGAAGAGTCTCATAGAAAGAAGAGACAGGATGGTAGATCATCCTTTGAGACATGCAGGATTGGCTAACTTGTTAATGGAGGAAACAGTCCAAGGTAAGAACTGCAGAGGAAGAAAAAGATTAGAATATATGAAGCAGATAATTGAGAACGTGGGTTGAGAACGTGGGTTATAAGGGGTATGTTGAGATAAAAAGGTTAGCGCAAGGTAGGAAGGGATGGAGAATTGCATCAAACCAGTCGAGAGACTTTTGACAGCAAAAAAAATTCGTTGACCTAAAATCAAATATCGTATTTAAAATTATCTTTGATTGTTTTGCAGAGTTATCTTGAAGTATTCGACTTTTTTCTGCGCCGACATGTGGAGTATAGTTGTTAGAGCTCGTCAAGTAGAAGATTAAAACACCACTGATATTTATTTTTACACTGGACGTGAGTGATGATTATAGTTGGCTGTTTCTGTTACAGGTCTGTATTAAAAGCGTCATTATCTAGAGCTTGAAATTTCTTTCTAATACCGACTTGTATTTAAACAAGAAACACGAAAAATTATTTTAGTTTGTTATTATTTGTGTTTACTCGTCGTATAATAATGTTATTTTATTGTAAGTTTTCATAATTCAGAATCAATTTCATTCTGATTGATCGAAAAGTACTTCCTACTCGGTGATAAAATCTTAATTTTACCGTAATTGATGAACAACTGAGCTAGCACATGCGTTGTGCTCTGTTGGATAATCGTTGAGCTGAGTTCACTACGAGACCTAAAAATGTATCATACAATGATTTTGGCGTCAAACGCCTGCTGTCTGACGCAGTGCCGGATCTAGTGGGGGACAAACCGGGGTGCTTGCTTCAGGGGGTAGGCAAAATCATGTTTAAAGGGACGGTAAATGGCAAATTCGAGCTGCGGCGACCTTTTTCTTTTTTAGCTCTGCCCCAAGCGGCAACTTCAGGAGGGCGGCAAATCAAAGTATATCTCAGTACTGCCCCGGGCGGAAAATTCATGTTTGAAGGGACGGCAATCTCAAATTTTGCCTCGCCTCGGGAAATTCCTAGATCCGCTACTGGTCTGACCTGCCACAGCCTTATCTTCTAGGGTCATTAGAGTAGGGAATCATAACTGCGCAAGTTTGGAAGTCTGAGGAAGTCATATGAGGTGGTCAAAGTGGTTGCGGCATCAGGTGGAAGCCACAGAAGTCGAGTGAGTGAGAGACTTGTGACTAGAAACCCTGTCCTAATGAAACAAAACAATTTTTTAACACTGGCATAATTTCTTATATTTCAACATTAGTTGCTTTTACTTCGTTAGGTTTGGATAATGTACAGTTTGAATGTTTCACTTATTTCCAGGAAATACAATAAAAGCAATAAACCCTCAGAACACTTTCCCGGTGCGAGGAACTGGCCTCGAATTCTTACGAGGGGGAAGACTATCTTGTTACTTCTGAATTGGCTGTTGCCTTGATTATGGATCTGCTGTCCACTTCAATGAGAGGCTAAATTTTCTGTAGGTACCAACCTCATTATTGCTTTTGGATCTGCTGTCAAATTTTTTGGCTTCTAACGCGAGGAAACATTCCTCATGACAATATATTCTGTCAAAATGCGCTCTACTTCTGCTCCTGCACTGCGTTATGTCGCTTGTCAACATTCTATCTGCCATCAGTAACTCGTGTAAACTGTACATATTTTCTCTGTGAATGTTTCCCTTGCCTTATCTGCGCCGGCGATTATCTTCAGTCCTTGTTTTCTCACAGGATTTGCCACCATATCTTTGTTATTGGCATTCGGCGATATGTCTACATTTGCAAATATTTAATCACAGTACTAATATGTTTCTTCTCCATTTCAGAAACTGCAACAACATAAAGAGTACATTCAGGATGAGCTTATTTTTTACTATATTCTAAAAAGGACGATAGAATTATTTTCTATTTTAGCAAGAACGTGCGATTTCGTTTTCCTCGTTAGACCGCGAACCCTAGGATGACGCTCAGCGCAAGAACCAGATACTTGCAACGGCTCTTGTCCGACCTTGAGGAATCTGCCGTATCTTCAACACAGCGTTTGTTGGGTGTGTCTATTGATAGTTATGCGCTCCTACATGTCGATGGCGCTGCTACCCCGTCGCTGTGGACTCGCGCAGTAATGAGTAACGGCCAGACGGCTGGAACAATGGCGGGGGCGGTCCCAGGGGGCAGGCGACACATCAGTTAAAAGAGCCGCCGGCCACTCGTTCGATATCCCCGCCCCCGGCGGCTCCCTGGGGGCAGCGCCGCCCCCGCCCGCAAACACGCGCGCTGCGTCCCAGGCAGGCAAACGCCTCGGAAACAAAACACGCGCCGAGGACGCCTTCTTCAGCAGCAGTCAAGCGAGTCTCCAGAACCGGGTTGCAGGTACGACTAATTTAAATGGTATGTGACCGTAGAGTAAATGGAAGGGTCGATCTAATATAAACTCTTCATTGGACTAACATACAGCAAAACAAACCCGAAACTACTTTTCTACGTAGTATCCACCATTGATTGCACACTTTTTCTATTGTGCTGGCAGTTTCTTAATACCTTCGGTATGAAACGAAAAACTTCTTTACCTCGTTCGCAGTTAACTTTGCATTAATTAATGTAGTTCTTCGTTACCGGAAAATTTGTTTTTACCTAAATATTTTTTGAAGGGGTACATGTTGACAAATCTGGAGGGGATGTTTAGTTTGCTTCTTTAAATTTCACTTTCGTATTGCGAAACACCATGGAGCTGAAATTTTCCACCGATAGGCTTCTATAACCGTAATCAATATTTCACAGCAGTATTGTTGAGAGTTTTGATTTTATTTTAAGCATTTAGAACTTGGAAGAGTGAAGAAGTTCTTCCCAAGCCACGGATGGCAAAGCGTTACCAGAAGAGACATAACTTTTATCTTCGCAATGTGAACCAGGGACTGAAGGCTAAATCAACGTTTTCTAATGTGAAACGCCGTCACCTTCATAGAGATTAGAAATGCTAGAACATGGTAAAGTAGCTAGTGACAGTATCATCACGCATACTTCACGTGAGCATTCCACCAACCATAAGGCGTGTGTGCACTTGTGGGAGTTAATGCTGGGTGAGTCTCCTTGAAAAGATGAATGAGAATTCATTATAAAACTTCACGGGAATCCACTATTCTATCCTCCTCGGCATATGCAACAATATGCAGAGTTGATAGTTTTTCGTTCAAGCAGCTGATTGGCGTGGACAACACCTTCACCCTCCTAAATGACGATTACGAGTACCTTGCCCAACGCATATTTTTCCTTCGCCAAAACTGCGTTCCCTTTTTCACGCCATCACACGTCTTACTTACCTCAACGTTTCAGACTATAGTAGTACACCTATGATTCATCGCATACCAGAATGAACATAAAAGATACGTCTTCGTAGAACTGAATGCGCTCCAAAAGGTTCTAAGAAATTTCATACTTTCATGCTAGCGATTTTCAGTTAACATTCTTGACTGATTGTTGGTAAATATAACACCTTTTTTGTCTGTGCACTTCCGAAACTTATTATTGCTGCTCTGTCTTCGTGAATAATATCTTAAATTTCAAAAATGTTTATTATTTGTTGCTTATCCTGGGACCAATTGCGAGGGGAAAGTTAGAAATTATTGTCCAATCTACACAGACTAACTCATCTTATTTCTACAATGGAGGCAACTGATATATCATCTATAAATCAGCAGATTTGTATTTTTTTTTCCGTTTCTCTTTCTAGCTCTACTCTTCCTGTAATATTCCCGCTGTCAAATTTTGGCACAATAGCGCTTCATCCTTTTAATTATTTTTATGGTTTATCTAATTTCCGTTTCTTCAAAAATGCTTGGGTTTTCAGTCATATACTTCCTCTTTCTGTTTACCATTCCATGCACTACTTATCTGTTATCTTGTACTACCGTATCTGTTGATTTCTCCGTCCGCTCGCATTCGGGAGGACGCGGGTTCGAATCCCCGTCCGGGCATTCAGATTTGGGTTTTCCTTGGTTTCCCCAAATCACTGCAGGCGAATGCAGGGACGCTTCCTTCAAAAAGGGCATGGCTGAATTCCTTCCCCTTCCTTGTCCCCAGTCCCATCCCGCCTCTAATTACCTTAGCCGTCGACGAGGCGTAAAGCAATAAGTAAAAAAAAAAAAAAAAGTTTTCGTCCGCTTTTTTGTTTTATGCTTTTTCCTGTGCTGTGATGTACTCTGCTTGTACCTGTTCCTAAAAAAGCTCTTACTACCTCTAATGCTTCCTTTACACGCCCATTGTGTCATAGTTTCGTGCTGTTAATCCTTTTTCAAACTGTTTGTGTAGCTAGAAACATCGTCCACCGATCCAGTTCCCTGTTGGTATCTTGTCCCTTCCGATTCTCTAGTACCCTCCTTTGTCCTCCTGTTCCTTCTGTTTCGTATCATTTTTGTATTCTTTATATTATTATCATTTCTGTTATTGTTCTTAGATCCGTAACCGTTAACCGGTTATCATTATCCAAAGCTTCTGACAATTTTTCTTTAAATCCACAATACTCGCCTCCATTTCGCCATTAAACAACATATGGTTCGTTACAATCTTTCTCTTCCAGTGTCTGTTCCACAAGGTTGCTTGCTGTCTCGTTTGTAATAATACGAATTTCGTATAAGTCTATTTTTCTTGTAATAGTTTAAAAAATTTCACCATTCCTCATTTCTAGTTCTTTATACTTCTAATCCCAATATGCCTCAGGTCTCCCACTGGTATAATATTTTGAAGATTCAGCTGTTGCAAACTCATCCTTCTCATGTTCATGAGAAATTAAAAATTCTGGTTTAAATTTTATCTCGTATAAAGAGTGTTGCATTGGTCTAACTGTCTAGCCTGGTGGTGGTGTTTACTTTTGGTGTTCCTGTAATGATATTGCGAAGCACGCCTTGTTGACCCGTGAAGAGCGTGTTTCTGGGATGTTTCTTTCCCCTTACGGTTCGGCTGACCCGCCGTTCGTTACGGCACCTCTCCAGCCCGCGGCCAGCCACACAATTAATTTCGAATTTCTGTTCCGGCCGCAGAATCGCACCGGGTTTGTTTGTTTGTTTGTTCGTAATGAGCGCAGGACTAATGACGCCGGCACGGCGGCGCAACTTGCAGACGTGTCGTCGTAATTATAAACCGCACACCAAGCACTCTCTCTTAATGGTGTTTTTGTTTCGAACTCTGAGGAAGAGTATCGCAAACGATCGTTGTGTGATGAATTACAAGGACAGTGCCATGGTTGTCTATTTATTCACGATACACAAGCCCTGACTCTTTCAAACAACAATTTGATGTAGGGGTGGGGGAGGGAGCAAATATATTTGAATAGTGAATCCTGTAAGGTACACTATGGTACGTGATTACTGTAAAGGCTTTTAATGCAACAGTAGCGAAAGTTAAAAGAGCACACTTGATAGTTTGGGATGAAAATCAGTTCAGACTTCGTGGCTGACTTATTCGCATGGTAGAATATTTGAGAAGGGATCGAGTATATCATTATATGATCCCTGCCTCTACAATTTTTACATTCCTCTTCCATCGTTTTGTCCAACTCAGGAGCGCGAGTGAACTTATCTAGCAGATGTGTTTTTCCTCTATTCTCAGAACCTCTTCATCCTTTCGCTGTGCTCTTTCCTTCGTTCTTCCGTCCACGTGTTCCTTCTTCTGATATACTGGCTGTTGACCATGCTACAAAATCGGCGTCTGTCCTGTATTATGTCATCTGTTATTCCTATTTCTCGGAGATCCTTTTCAATTTCAATTAGCCAGTTGTTTTTAATTTTCATTGAAATGACCAGCTTTAGAATTCTTTTTGATAATGTGGCCGTAGAATTTATTTCGTCTTTTCCTGAATGTATCTGAAATTTTTCCGAATGCTGATATAGTTCGTTTGATTTCCTTTTCATCCAAATTCCTCCGGTACAAACTGGGCCAAAGATTTTTCTTAAAATTTTCCGTTCTTGCTTTTCAATATCTTTAATCAATGATCTGCCTCCAATAATCAAAGTTTCCGATGCGTATAATGCCTCCGGTTTGATTACAGTGTTATAGTGTCTCTACAAGGTTTACATTATTATTGTTAAAATGGGCGTTTTATGTTAGTTACATTATATTAAATCACGACTCACTGATAAAAAATAAAGATTGTTTATGATCATAACATGGAGAAGGAATTGCTGTTGAATTCCTGAAATGCAATATCTTCGCATAACGGTTGATAATAAACTTTGTTGGACAGGACACTGTGGGCGGGTGGTAGGAAGAGGTTTCAAAATTTTTCATTTACTGGAGAGAGTGATCAGGGGATGAACCAGAGTAGTGAATGAGTTACTTACAATACCTTGGTCGGACCCAGATTTGGGTTTTCCATGGTTTCCCAAATCACTCCAGGCAAATGCCGGGATGCTTCCTTTAAATTAATTCCAATTCCATGCCCCCCCCCCAATCCTTTCCCGTCTCTAATGACCTACTGTTAAGAGACGTTAAGCAATTAAAAAAAAATGGTCCGACCAGTTGCTTCAATATGGTGATGTAATAATGTGGGATATGGTGATGTAATATGATGTCAGAGACAGAAGTAGCAGGGGATGGAAAGGAGAGTAGCTAGATTTATTTGTGAAAATTATCGCAGAACATAATCAGTAATTGATACGATAAAGGAGCTGTATTAGAATTCAATGGAAGGACGGAGAAAAGAGTGATGGGAGTGTACAAGGCATATATTGATGATAAGACTTGGTAGTGCATGGAAAGCAAAAGATGACACTGACCACGGACTGGCTCTACATTTCAAGCATAAGGAAGTCAAAAAGTTTTCTTTTGTAGATAATAAATAATAAATCCGTGTGGTCGTAATGACCTGGAGACAGGGTTTTAATTGGCGGCGCATTCCGCCCCTATGGTAGCCGTCTTAACCTGACCCGATAATCCTGCCGGGTACAGGGGACCTACAGTTTAACGTGGAATCCGAACCATGGAAGCGTTCTGCTGTACTTCACTTTTCACAGTAAACTGTGCCAGACGTGAAGGACGGGTTAAGTGCCTTTGAATATCCCCGCCAAGACTGGGATTCGAACCGTGGACCTTTCGATCTCCAGTCAGACGCTTAACCACTGAGCCACCAGACCGCTTTTTGTAGATAAGAGCGTGAGATTCTGAAATAAATTACCAATGGAAGAGTTAAATATTTTTTCCCAAAAAAAATGAAAGAATTGGAAACTAAATTTTGCAAACGGCAAAAGAAGGTGAGTGAAGAGATTATACTCAAAGAATTTAATATGAATATTAATAAGGAAAGGAAAAATCCGTGTGAAGGGAAAATGCTTCCGGATCATGCGCTCCATCGCATTTAAATTAAATTGAAAAACAAATCGTGGCTTAATGAATAATCCGTGTTTGTGAAGTTGCTGTGAATTAGGCATCATGGTTGTAATGATTTTGTCTTGTGTGTTGTAGCGTGGAGAAAGAAGCTAACTTGAACGGAAGTTAGTTGCTATTTTTGTGATCCCTTGCGCTTCGAAAGAAACTGAAATAAAGTATATCACGTGTTATGAATTTTGAAGGAGCTTTCAAGACATTTCTTAGGCATAATTTATATATGTATATATACAGGGCGTTCGCCGGGAAACGCAACCCACTGTTAGCGCTACAAGGAAGAAACTGCTCCCGGCGAGCGAGCGCTCATCTTCCGGCATTGTTCGACCGTCGGCCGCGGACTATTTCATAATAATTACGCTTCATAAACTTCATAAACTTGTATGTGCTAAGCATTTAAATGTGACGTAATTCATTAGCTTACCTTATAAAAGATGCTGGAAGTGTTGACCCTCTTGTGTAATGCACATTTCACATCTTCTGAACATTTTTCGAGACACACGCTGCCCTAACTGACTTAATGATTTTTTGGGTGACTGTTCTAGTCGAAAAGCGATATCGTCAATTTTCTCCTCTGTGAGAATACGGTTGACCGACAGTCTCTTTTTGTTAAAAAATGAACCCGTTTCTCTTACTTTTTTAACCAGACGCAGAATTGTTGATTTAGCTGGCAGTAAAGCGCCAGGAAATTCGCGACGAAATTTACTGCGACACTTTTCAAACGACTTCTTCTTCACATATGTATCGTAGAGAAATAGGTTTAATCCTAGACTGCGATTCCGCCACTGACCGGCGTTGACGTAACGTTGTTTTGACGTATTCGCTGTTGACTACCAACATAATTAGGTTTATTCCTTTTAGTGCTATTGTGACCGAGCGTAGCGAGGTCACAATAATTTAAAACTGTACAATATCAACCTAAACTGATATCCCGAAGGTGAATCAGATGCAGGCGGCCGCTGGTAAGCGGCCGCAGATGTCCGATAACACAACCAGATGTTCAGTGTTTGATGTGTTATCGGATTTCTGCGGCCGGTCACAATAATAAATTATCTTTATGTTGGTACATCGACAGCGAATACCTCAAAACAACGTCAATATGACGTCACATCAACGCCAGTCAGTGGCGGAATCGCAGTCTAGGATTAAACCGAGAAATATTCTTTGTTGTAAACTGTAACGTACCATAATTTTACTCACACTCAAACACGGGTACAGATTAGTAAGAGTATGAAGCCCCAAACCAGCCAAACCGCGAAGAAACGTTTATTCACAACACTGATTAATAAGAGACTGAAGTCACGAACTAGCTACAATGCAAAGAAACCGTTCTTAACAATGTAAGGGTCCCAATATACTGCGTCACTGCACTGTTGGGGCAGCGGAGGTGTTAAACAGTGCGGTGATTCACGGTGCCGTGTGGCGGAAGCTGCTGGCTCCACTGACCGAGCAAGTTGCCGACGGCAACAGACTGGGAGGGTAGCGTTTTCCGGCGAACGCCCTGTATATTGCTTATGGGTTTAAGCCTCGTCGACGTAAGGTCATTAGAAGCAGGACTCGAGGCAAGCAACAAGCAACGGGAAGAAATTCGGTCATGGCGGCTTGAAGGCTCCACCTCTGCATTCGGCTGGAGTGATTTGGGGAAACCGTTGAAAATCCAAATATGGATGGCCCGACGTGGTTCAAAGCCGCGTTCTCCAGAATATGAGGTCAGAGCCTTACCAAAATACTCGTACAATTTCATGGCTGGAAGAAAGACAGTGATTGTGAAATGGTATTATGGAACATACCGGCGATTTTATTGATATAATGAAAGGCTAGCTAAATTAACTGCTATTAAATAGAAGGTAATGGTATAATTCACTTGTGTGCGAGTAACTGAACGCTATAACAAAATGTTATGAGTGACGATTGGAATATTGCATTGTAACGCATCAACAGGACACAACACATAACATCACTCACTGAAAACGTTGCCCCTTCCTTCAAGCTCAAACAAATTAATAAATTTCTGTCTTTTTCCTTTAAAAACCTAGTGATGAGATGTTGGTAAGCTTTAATTTTCATTTCAGTCGAATCAGTACCGACCGAGATATGAAAGCGGTAGTCACATATTGTCTTTACTGTTTAGTGATTTGTTTCAACTTACCACAGCTGTATACGTCCGTTAAGTCAAAATAACTAGAATTTAAAGTTCTAGAAGAGTTAAATCAATTAACTAAATAAATAGTATTGAACTTAAAATCCAACTCGAGTGACACTGAAATGTCATTAGCGAGAATCTTGGTACTTTTTTTTTTTTTACTTTACGCCTCGTCGACGGCTAAGGTCATTAGAGGCGGGATGGGACTGGGGACATGGAACGGGAAGGAATTCGGCCATGGCCTTTTTGAAGGAAGCATCCCGGCATTCGCCTGGAGTTATTTGGGGAAACCATTGAAAACACAAATCTGGATGCCCGGACGGGGATTCGAACCGGCGTCCTCCCGAATGCGAGGCCAGAACGTCTTGGTGTAGATGATTTCAGTTCAGTAGTTTTATTCTGACTCGAGTATCGAATTAATAAAAGTCTGTTGTAGATGTGCTGTATATACACAAGGTCTCTAATAAGGCTCGTGATGGTTTCCGCTGCACGTGCATAATCGTGTTTTTAGCTGTGTTTTTGTCGTGCCCATGTTGCTGTCGAATTCACTAAACTTTGAGGTTTCTTTTCCCCTTCGAGTTTTTCGCCTCATCGATTTCGAGGTCATTAGAGACAATAGAAGATTGATGAACAAGGAATTATACCATGGCCTTTTCAAGATACCATCCGGTAAATCTACTGGAGTGATTTATGGAAACCATGAAAGCCGAAACCCGGATGACCGGACGTGTGATTTGAACCCGCGTCCTCCCGAATGTCAAGACTCGGTAAAAGCTAACGTGCTTTTAGTCGAAACTCGATTCGGTAAGTCATGGTCAGATGCACAAAATAAGTGAAGATACATGTAAAACTTGACCATGAAGCTTTCCGTGTATAATTCTCGAACAGGGAAATTTAAAATGTTTGGAGCGGTGTGGTAGGCTCGCTAGCAGCTGACATGAGTTCCGTCTCACTTGTTGCGCCGCCTCCACACAGGACATTGCGCGTGTGTAGCGCAGACGTTCAGCGGTCTTCGGAGAAAATCAAGCCGGGAACAGAGATGTTTCATGGAGACTACGTTTTTCAAATGACACGATTTCCAATTACAAAATTATGCGTAATTTTGTTTTAATGTTGGTTGCGGACTGGTGAGTTTCGCGAAATTGAAGAAACAAACCTCAGGGTGAGAGGTAGTGTAAAGGTTAGCATACTTCCTTAAGCTGATGACGTAGTGATAGCAGTAGAAAACCAACAAGATACGCATGGTGAAGTTAAAAAAGCTTTAATAGAAGATGCAGATACAACATGGAGTGTTAATGACGTAAAATTAACTTAAGTCTATGCATTTTACGAGAATAAAGATGTAAACACTAAAAAATAGAATTAATATAAGAAATGGATTTATATTTTTATATCGGTAACAATGGAGTGAAGGAACTGCCGCGAGGAAAGGAAAGGAGGAATAAACTATCCAACACTCAACAAAGTTGAAGGGAGGAGGGCAGCAACAATACGAAATAATATTAAAAAAAAAACACAATCGAAGGAAATGTTCATTATCCGGCCCTGGGTCAGCAGAGCATGAGTGGTGGTCGTGTATGATTTTTACTCTTCACATTGAGTAGCTGTATAAAATGCTAAACCTCGTCGCATTGCATATGGTGTATGGGTACATACGATGAATTGTTGATTCGCAGGTCAATTGGGATGCTTAAAGCTGGAGGTGCAAGTATCCACATGTTAGCAACTCCACGGAAGAAGCTTATAAATGTGGCGTACAATGACGTGGCTTTTATTTGTATTCTAGTGAGTCATGTGAAAAGTTTATTGACGTGATTATGACTGCACCACAAGAATCAACAGACGTTGAATGCGGAATGGTAGTTGGAGCTAGACGCATGTGGCATTCCATTCTGGAAACTGGTTGTGGATTCAGCAGTCTTCTATCCCCAGTGTCAAGAGTATGCCGTGAATATATATCTTTCGGCATTACTTCCCGCCATGGCCAACGCACTGACCGACCGCTTCAATTTAATGAGCGAGACCAGCGACGTCTGTGTATTGATAGAAGGAAACACTGCGCCAGAGAATTACAACACTCAATGTGAGACGTTCGACAGACCTGTCAGTGCTGACAGTGCAGCGAAATTTGGCTTTGATGAGATGTGGAAGTAGAAGACCAACGCGAGTGCCTCTGCTGACAAAACAATATCGGCTGGCATCGTGAATATACTTGTTGGACCCTGGATGACTGGTAATGGTTGCGTG
Organism: Vandiemenella viatica; assembly: GCA_031002005.1. NCBI lineage: Eukaryota > Metazoa > Arthropoda > Insecta > Orthoptera > Morabidae > Vandiemenella > Vandiemenella viatica. The sequence continues at coordinate 708,030 of CM061919.1, forward strand.
GCGAGATAAGTCATGCTTCTAGTTGGTAAGCTCTGATGGTAGGGTTGGAATGTGGCGCAGATCCCACTAGGTCGTGAACCCAGGTTATCAGGAATGAACTGTGCCATATCAGGAATCCTGATACGGGCTGTGATTACATGGCATGTACCGGAGCCTTTGGTCTAACTGAACCGACCATTGACTGGAATTGGTTTTGTTCAGTTGCTTGGAGACCTTCGCAGTCATTCATGGCCTCCATGATTCCAAACAATGATAGTCTTTACCAGATAATTAAATGCGTTCTTTAACAGTAATCTCGAGTTATAATTTTATTTTTGGATCTTAAGACTTACAGTAGCAAACAAAACAGCCCACACGCATCTGAAAACACGTCTCCAAAAGCCAAATTTGAGGAGATCTTCTGAACGACAGGCAATAAGTTTATAGAATGCACTTTTAACTGTCCCGTCTTTCTCGGCCATTATTCCGTCCATTTATTTGAATAAATGGTAATCCGTATGGGACAAATCATGATAATAGAGGAGGCACCATAATCTTCTTTGGTTTTGGTGACTTACCTGCATGAAGCGCTTGCACGGAACGTCAATAATTTCTGTAAGGATCCACTTCTCATTGCTAGTCACAATTCTGCGAATATTTCCATGATTTTCGTGCCGGTAAAGCAAAAGAATGTTGGTTTTCAAACGTTCTGTCTCATCTCTATTATTCAGTTCATGAGGAATCTGTTTATCAAAGTAGTTCTTATTTGCGTTCGGTCGTAAATGTTATGAAACTGTTCAGTTGAGGATACTGAGCAATGCTACAATTCCTGTAACAGTGGTACTTGAATTATGTTCAGCTATTTAATTTAAAACATCGCAATAAACAACGGAAACTGAATGATCGTTTGGAAAATTACCCAGATTTGTATTTCCGAAAAGAATATTTTGAAATCAACGCGAAGTTTTTTACTTCGTTTATTGTACTTCCGTCGAATGAACAATAATATTTTGCACAGACTCGCCCATACTATGACCAACTTTAAATTCATACAGTTAGATTACCCTATTCTCTCTATTTTTCATGTTGAAAAAAATATAACTTCAACATTGAAACTGAGAGATTAAAATGATGTCATGTTAATAAATTCATTTCTATGGGTTAAGGTTATGAATAATGCTATTTTGTTTGCAATGTCGTTGTAATTAAATTAGTGAGCCACCAGAACTTGTCAGAGGAAGTTACTCAAAATGTAGATACGGAGTAATGAGATCCATGTTGTGAGGCTACTATAGTATGAGACTTTGAGCGGGGTAGTGAGCAGGTCTGGGTGCGCATTACAAAGTCATAAAGGCGAGTGCGTCCCCGTGGTACGCCCGGCGGGAATAATGCAGGTCCCAGGCTTGTCCCGTGGGGAAGCCGGCCGCCTCCCAGGGGAACCCAGAGCTCCTGTCTGCCGCACTGCGCCACACTTACACCTCTCTGGATAACTTCCATAACCCACATTATGGAAAACTCTTACAAAGAATAAAGTGGCAAGAGTAAAGGAAGATAGCTGGAAATGAAATCAAGAAAGTAGAAGTAGCAGGAGACGAGAAAGGAAAGAAGCTGTAGTGAGGCTTGCCGTACATATTGTCCGTTAGTTGTTTAAATTACAGTAGGATACAATCATAAAAACGTAAAGAACCCCGCACTTGTTTATCATTGGGTGAAAAATTATAAGTAGTGTGTGGAAGGGAAACTGGCACCTGATTTCAGGCACCAGGAAGTGAGAAAGTTTACAGTTGTAGATAAAGGCATCAGGGACCGGAATAAATTACTATCAAAAGTTGCACTCAATAGCTTACTTCATTCAGTGAAAGAATTCAAAATAAGCTTCCTCAATGTTGATCGAGATGAGTATGGATCGCAGTAAAAATAATAATAAAAAGTTGGAACTTTTTTTTTATTTGGATCTTTGGGACTCCCGACATAGAAGAAATTATGGCAAGAATTTGGTATCGGATGCAATCTACATCTACATTCATACTCTGCAAATCACAAACATCGTGGGTGGCAGAGGGTGCTAAGCACCAATCCTAAACCCGCCCATTCCAATCCCGAATAGTGCGAGGAAAGAAGGAATACATATAAGTATCAGTACGGCATCTTATTTCTCTAATCTTATCCCTCCGGTCATTGCGACCTAAATAGGTTGGCGGAAGAAGTATTTCGTTGCACTCGAAATTTAAATTTTTTCGCATATTCTCTAATAAATTCGAACGCAAGCTACGTCGTCTGTCTCCCAAACTATCCCAGCCCATTGTGACTATGATGGGAAAAAAACTACTCCCTTTCATCAGGATTTATCAGTAACAACAGCCCATAAAAGAGTTTTATACGTATTCGTCAAGGAGGTAATAAAATTTGCCTGCCTTTAGGACGTGGTGATAGAGTTTAAGTTATGTTCTATACTTTTTTAAGAGTCGTGCTAAACTAGAATCGCCGGTAGTATGTCCAGTTCCTTTCCTCCGCGTGTTTAATATGTATTAATAACAGTTATGAGTAGTGTTAAATGTAGTGAGTTGTTTCTATTGAACAGAAGAATGAATGAATAAGGAAGATGATGTAACCTCCTGGTGACCTATTCAGACCTATTATCCGCTAAGAAACTTTTAGGCTAATTAGTTTAACAGATTCATGATAGGATGATTTTTTCTGGTCGTTTTCGAGATCATTAGAGGTAGGAGAAGACTAGTGTCGAGGAACGGCAAGGAATTCGACCATGACATTTTTAATCATCCCGACATTCACCTGAAGTGATTTCAGGAAACCATGGAAAACTGAAATCTAGATGGCCGGATGGGGATTCGAACCTGCAGCCTTACCGCCTACCCACCAGGCTCGATGTGAGAAGACGACACATCAAAAACACTGCAGAGTGCCCTCCTTACAAAGACCCTGCAGTGATGTTTGAACTTTGATTCACGATGTGCTGAGTAGAAAAAGTGCATCATTGCTGTTTTCATCTTGTTGGTGAAGTATATTACGGGGAAAATCGATTCCATCATCGCGGATCGAACCGGATACACTAGTATGAAAGGCGAGAAATGTTACGAGGTGGATTGATTGTTAAATAATAATGGGTAATAATTCGACATTTGAAAAATTATTGTATAAAGCGTCAGTTAATAAAGGTCTGAGGCAACACCTCCAATAATATTCAAAATGCAAACAGATGAAAGAATCAAGGAACGAAAGAAAAATCGTAATGTGGCATAAACGAATCAGGAGAAATAAACAATATGCTGCGATTTGTCCTGTTAGAAGAAAAGTAAGGATAATGATAAATTACTGAAGTGCATGGAGAAAGAATTGGGAGAAGAATTTGGACTAAGTATAAACCAACGCAAAAGAAAAGTTTTGAAATGTAGCAGAAATGTAACAATGGATTAAACAGCAGAAAAAGGAATTGCGAAGTAGTTGTCGGGCACCCATACGATATGGCTACTCAGTTTCGTTTTTTTAATTACAAAATTTAATACCTTGTCAATATGTGTTTTCTACGTGTACCTTACTTAAATAAAAAAAGGAAATTCGTGTGGCATTACGACGTGTTCCCACGTTCCGCCTTTGTCGTCACTGCACTTAAGGTTTAACGTAACCAAGGAAACATCTGATACAAGTGCTACAAAAAAAAATCTGCAGAAGTTTTGATTATGTATCCATAAAATTTCCTGCGTGAATCGGGATTCGAACCGAGAAATCTGAATTTTGAAGGTAGGCATACTAACCAATAAACAACCAGCACCATGATTAAGGCAGATAAACCTTACGGATTAGACGCAAGGTTTATTTTCTGGACCGAAAAATTATGTTTGTTGATAATAATACGAAAATCTAAAAAAAACGATCTTGACAGCCTATTTTATTAAAAACAGTTTTTGTTCAAACTTTTACTAAGCGACAGTACGATTAATTTTTTTTCGTATTTTTCAATCATATGGCTGGAAAACTAGATGAGAGAGATACATCGATAGATGCATAACTAAGCGTAAATATGTTTATTGCATTTTTTGAATACCTGTTTAACGATACTACCCTTGATGGGACATACAATTTTTTTTATCGTTATGATGCATAAATAGGTAGGTACCTTAGATTTCTTTTCTTTTTCAGTTTTTAGTTTGTTCTACACATCTGTTTTCTAGTTAGTAATCTTCCTGTGAAATTTTGTCACAAACTATGGGAAAGGCGTCTGAGCTACAAGATTGTTTGGTGTTAATTGAATAATGCGACAAATTTAAAAAGCATAGCAACGTATCGTAAGCAAAACAGTTTTCGTTGAAAGATGTTATTAAATGACATCGCCTTGACTATTTTCAGATTTTTCAACCATATGGTTAGAAAACTGGTGGGAGATGAGACGCTACTTGAGAGGATCACATCTTGCTGAATACACAACTAAATAAAAATGTCGCCTCTTTTTTTTTTTTTTTGTTGTTGGAAGTATCCCAAAGTTTCGTTCACCATTGTTTGTCTTTGAATCTGTTTTGCCATCAGTAGAATACATCTTCCTACGAAATTTCTTCATAGACAGTGTAAAATCGACGTAATTATCAGGCTATGACATGAAGGAATTATAATGGTTACGTGTTTTCTGTTTTTTTATTTTATTTTTATTTTTTGCTATGGCGTTCTAAAAAGCGAATTCTGTTATTTGGAAAGTAAAATTTCAACTGATGATGGCAGCAAAGACTCTCTCAATAACAGAATAGCGCCAAGCCTTCTGGAGAAAGATAAATATTTTAGTTTGAAACGTTCACCTAGGACTCAGATACAACTATCTAAAACTTCGTGTCTGAAACACCGCAAAACCGAAGCGTTGACCCAAGTAACAAGACAAAGTAAGAAAATAGAAGCCTCTGAAATACTGTGCTATGAAATTCAATAGGACATGTAACTTACAAAATGAACGTGTTTTGGAAATGATGGGTGAGGAAAAAAGTTTGTCAAAGAGTCCCACGTGACACGAGAATGGATCACCATTTAAGATTAATTTGTTAGTGACGGAAGAATTGAAGGTAAGACTGCAGACGAAGACGTAGAGTGGGGTATATGAAGCGGTTAACTGGGTCGTGGTTTTGATGAATATGTTGAGATGAAGATATTAGCTCAGGGTGGAAAAGAATGGAGGTTTTCAAATAAATCGAGACACTGATAGCAGAAACAAAAATTTAATCAGAGACACGATAAACAAAGTTCTCTCCGACTGTTTTATTAACGTTTTGTGATGATTAAGTATAGCGAGATGCAGTAAGCTGATCGAGCCAAAGACGACTATTTGGCAGGCGTCTGGAGAGGCGTGGTTGCCACGTGGGTGGGTTCGTGTGTAATTCCTCTGGCGCTGGGTGTGGTTGCTCGACTATCTCTGGCCCTTGTCGTGATAACCACTTCGTCACCCTTTTAGAAATGTCCACACGTCTGTCTCCACGACAGCTGCTAAAATTAGCCGCCCCCCACCACTAGTTAATTATGGAAACAGCATTCTGAATACCTCTGTAAATAATATGACTGTTGTATGATTACATTTTTTTTTTGTAAAACAAGAGATAAGTGTTGATCCATGTATCTTGTTTTTTTACTTTCACTGTATATCATAGGTTTTATGATTTTAACAATAACTTGATTAAGCTTATCTAAATTATACAGTCTTTGGCCCTAGCTACACACGTCTCCTTTCTGTTCACATCCCACGGACTAATTGATATAGCTATGATAGTAATGCTTGTCATACACAAGTTTTTATGTATTAATACAGACGAGAACAAAATATAGGCTAGATCTTATAAGATCCCCATAATATGGAATAATTTAATCGGAAAGAAAGTAATTGTGAATGTCAATATTGGCCAGATGACCATGAAGGATAGTGACAGAGTTTCAATTTGCCATGGTATCCGCTTTTGTCGTTGCTACCGTGTAGAGGGTATCCACAGTTTTATTTGAAATCTGAACCATGGATCGCTCAAGCATGCTTCACATGAACAAAGCAAATTTTGCTATAAGGGGTCGTAAAAATTTCGAACGAGACTGGATTTGAATTGCGGACCTCTCTATTTATAGTCGGATAAAAAACTAAGCCACTAGACCGGCAAAAAATTTCTGAAACCATGTTTGGAGAGAGAGCACTAACTTTCGTGCCTGGCGTACTGGAGAACATGTGTTCGATGCCCGGCCAAAATTCCATGATTTAGGAGAAAGACTATATTGAATAACAGGTTGGTTCGTTTATAAACATGTATTTCTGTTACTTGTAAATATAATAACAATAACAAAAAATCAGCCTTATTATCGCCATTGATGAGAATTTAATCCGTAAATTGTCAAACCAACAACGGCATAGCCACATTGAGGCAGTTAAACAATTATTAAAGGTTCAACCCAATTCCTCTATTTCTAGGACAGAATAAAATATTTACTGAAATTGGAAACTAAAAACTGATGAAGAAACTTCTCGACCAGCTGTATCTCTCTTGAAGGACTAAAAATTATTTCCATCCTTCATTTTTACAATGGCTGATTGAATCTTTCAATGTACAGATGATTTCGAGGATATGAATTGTTTCGAAGACTGTAATCTGCCTTACTGATTTTAAATTCGAAAAACAGCTATATTATTGGAGAGTTAGCTAATCATCTCTTTTCAAGTGATCGACAGACTTAGCTTGAGGATCATTGTGCTGCTGGAAACAAGCCCGGTATGAATTGGGTTCTTGGAACTCCAGTAAAATTGACTGTGCTGTTGTCGCCGTCGCGTGATCAGCTAGCTGTCTTCTCGTACTTGTGCTCTGGAGACTGTTGCATTTAGCCACGCCACCAGTAACGCGTTCTTGGTATGGTTTTAGTTCACACGAAACACTTGAAGGGGCTGGTATGAGCTGTCCTTGACTGTATTAAGTCTTCTCTAAACAAAAGAGGATTTCCACGTTACAGAGTCATTCTTGTAACAGCCGAAAGACATAGATTTGTGGCAAGTCCAAGGTTTTTCCCCCTGAATTCCTCACTGCTCATTCTATCGAGTCCATTCAGTTTCTGTGTTTTTAGCTTGTACCTTCTGTACACACTGCGAGATATTTCAAAATTTTACCTCATACAAAGTGACAGATTCGGTATTTTTTCTCGCTTAATGTATTATATGAGAGATTGTTGCGTGGACTATTTTGTTTTTATCGCAACGGCCTGGAGTGATTTCGCGAAACTATGGAAAATCTGGACGGTCGGACGGAGATTTGAACCGGCGTCCCTCATCACCCACCGGGTCCTTGTGGTTTCGATCTTACGATGTTATTGTCAGCTGCAGATTTACTGTCGTATGGACTTCGACCTTTAACCAAGAGCACATATAAACTGTATCATTTGACGGCAAAGTGGCCCACATTGTAAGATGATATCGAGGTAATAGATGCGAAATGAAATTGAAGCTCTGCTGTCATTTCAGGCCTCTTTCTCTGTTGGCGATTGCGGTCTTACTGGAAGCAGCGTGTAGGCAGTGAAACTTTCCTAGAAGAGATAAGAATACGAAACTGTCATATATGTACACAGGTTGGAATCCATCCGTGCGTGGTGCCGAAACAAAACAGGTTTCTACCTTGAGAGGTGTTTAAATGCGTAATTATTCCGAGAAAAGCGATGTAAAACTGTGAGCATTATATTTCAAAGTTAAGCCTAATAATTACATTGAAAAGGCAAGAATGGTTACTTATACATCGGTGTCAGTCATGCCAAATCTGCAAGATGTTAAAAGTGATTTTTGCCTTTCCAAGAGTGTATGTCAATTCATCTTTGCTGTCCAAAATTTGGTGCCCATTACGATTTGGTTCTCTATCAGACTAAACTTTCGTATCTTCCTTCAACTAGACAGAAGACACCTTACGGAATCTTTAACTGCGCTAATCTCGAATCATACTTGTCCGGTTTTTAAAAAAATAGTTTCCTCTGAGCTCCACATACACCATCCAAGAACGTTCGAATGTTTCTATGCCATACACAGAAAAGGATTTCTCATGGGTTTCAAAAAATTGAAACCACATGTGAAGTAATCATCTGACTTGAAATGGGTGCCACACAGAAAAGGCTCAAAATTTGGTTTGTGTGGGAGAGGGGATGCAAATTAAAATGGAGAAGGAGGTTGCGATGTCGAATAAATACTACGCTCATGAATTACTGGAAGCACTGTCTCGATAAAACAACTCGAATCTTCTGTTTTCCTTGATAACTGCTCCCAGGCACTTTACAGGATTAGCATAATACGATCATGTGATGCTTTCGCCCCCTTTTTTTTCTTAGCAAATATAGAAGAAGTACACACACACACACGCTGTGTCTGTGCGGACAGACGACGTCGTTTCCGTTTGAATTTGTTGGAGAATATGCGAAAATCTTCAATTTACGAGTGCAACGAAATACTTCTTCCGCCAACCTATTTAGGTCGCAATGACAGGAAGGATAAGATTCGAGAAATAAGATGCCGTACTGATAAATTTATGTATTCTTTCTTTTCTCGTTCTGTTCGGGATTGGAATGCACTGAATTAGGATTGGTGCTTAACACCCTCTGCCACCCACAGTAATTGTGAATTGCAGAGTATAGATGTAGATGTAGACTGACTCCCCAAAAAGACGCCATCGCTTTCCTTGCAGAAGTAACAGCATTGACATACTTTTCCAACTGAATGATTCCATTACATTGACTCTGCGATCAATCGATCGGCCTAGGTATCAACCATAATCACAAGTCGTTCAACAAAATCCATCGATTTAAGTTCAAACAAGGCTATGTTTGCCACAAACAGCTGTCTGCTCATTACTGTTTGATCTGCTGCTAAACCTTTCGGTAGTCATCTCGAAGTATTCTGTCATACTGCAAACTAACGTTGAGCTTGATCTGCCTCATATCGCCTCAATCTGCCAAACTGTTAACTTTCTTTCTATGATAACCAACTCACGTACCCTGTCCAGATTATACCACATGCCTTGCTGGGCGGCGATCTTCTTCTCTTACCCAAAATCAGAAGCCACCTTTTTAATTGCGTTGTCGGCAGGATCACGATCCCCTAATGCTTGCCACCAATGCTGAAGGATGTCTTTTGGTGACATCTGTTTCTCATATACTGTAATGTACTGTACTCCTGCCTCAGTCACACTCACCTCATTTGTGTGGAAGGTAAGAGCAAGATAGTTACTATTATTAACTTCATAACTTCTAGGCGGTGACATCGAGCATGCAAAAACTGAAGCTATCCGACACCTGTTGAAGATAGCAGAGCCACCTGTCGAAACGTTGTGTCTATAAGACACCATCTTGCTGAACACCCGAGAAACTTATATTGCATCACTCACATTTCAGAAATTTTAATACTAGGAGAGTTCGTGACAAGTAAATTGAAACTTTAATAAAGGATATCACAATATTTGTTGAAATTCAAACACCCAAATTAAAATGGTTTATTTATTAAAATAATATGTGAGACTCAAGTACAGAACATTCTTATCAGATCATAACCGTAATAAATTTTTATGATTTTGGAAAGAATGAATCTTATTCGTTTTGACGTTAGTCAAACAGGACGTGCTTGGATGAAAATGCTTCTTCTTGCGGTGGACTGTGGATAATCGTGGCGAAGTTATCGATGCGGCGGTTGGCATGTGCTGAATCGATGTGCAGTGGTCCATATCCGTTGCAGTCAGTCGCTGGTTAGACATCTTGCTTCTTGTTTCTGTCTACGGCAGGGCGGCGTTGATTCTTTAACACTATTGCGTCAGTCAGTACTCAGTACTTCTTACAGGCATCTGAGCAACTTGACGTTGTACTAGCTTTGAACCACATCAGAATATTAAGTCCGGCTGTTATACTTGGCAAGTCTATCGAAGTCTTTAGTGACGTTGCGACGATATATGGGTATAACCAACAAGCGTGTACCTCTGAAGGAGCCTATAAATATTCACTGATATGTCTTCAGATGGAATATATGAGTAGTGTTGCAAACTGAAAAAAAAAATGTTTTTTTTTCAGCTTTGTGAAAAAAACATGAAAAAAACCTAGCGCCCGTGTTTTTTTTCCTAAATTATGTTTTTTTTTTTCAGAAAACAATATATTTGATAAATTATAGTTTTATTTAAGGAACTTCCATTTTACAAGTGTGTTTTAAGTCTTACTGAATCATATAATGTCTCACATAATGTTTCATAAGTGTATCTATATAGGTAACATAATTTTATTCATCCTCTATGTCAGTGCCACATTCACTAGTATCAGCACTACCAACACTAGTTCGGTCGGTGTCGGAATTTTCTGTCTCTTCTTCTGTCTCCTCTAGATCCATAACTTCAGAAATAGTTAAATTTTCTTTTACTGGTTGTTCTTGTATTGTACGCAAAAGATTTTGAGATTGCAATTTTAAATTGTGAGCAAAGTACACACTGTGCATAAAGACTGCGCCGACAGTTCTGTATTACGGTCTTTTAAGTTTTAATTAAAATCTATTATCATACAAAATAGGAGCTTTACTTCTTTTCAATCGTTTGTTTACACCAACGGTTGCAAGGAAACGATTCATAATTAGGGACCGTGCACAAACTACGTGGCTCGGTCCAGAGGGAGGAGGGGTTAGCTGGAAGGCTACGCTGGGCTACGTGGGGAGAGGGGGGGGGTCCGAGCCAGACCACGTAACTTTCCTTTCGTAACATTTTTCACAGTTAAAATGAGGAACTGAACTTACAACAGCATATGAGTATTTATTTCCCTCAGTTAATTATATCCGTATGTAATTTACAATAGTCTGACAAGAGAAAACAGTACAACATGTCTTCTGGAGTCAAAACGGAAGAAAGCTACGTGCTTCGTGAGCGGGGGGGAGGCAAAAGTCACGTAGGGCTACGTGGGAGTTCACAGGAGACCAAAATGGAGCTATGTAGTTTATGCACGCTCCCTTACTGACAATTTAATGAGTCAGTACCACTATACTCTGAGAGTTAACAAGTATACGAATATAAGGAAAGCCCAATAAGGCAAAAAACCGTGGATAAATTTTAAATTCCTAATTTTTTTAAAAGATCTGTAGGTAATTTTGTAGGGCTGGCAGCACTATTTTAAGTATCAATCCAAACAATGGGGAATGGGGATTCCTTCTCGCGCAACCTAGTCTCTTCGGGAAATCCCCGTTCATAAAGAAAATTTCAGTCAATTTTGCCAATATTCATGGGCGCCGGGAGGGGGATGCACTTCCACCCCCCTACTATGAAAGAAAAAATGCAGAAAAGATTAAGAGATTTTTTTATTATTAAATTCACATTTTGAATAATAACTTTAGGTGCCTAGCTTGTTGTCCAAATTTGTTCAATACCTTGTCAATAAATTCTGTTTCCTTAATTAATAAGTAATAAGTGTTATATATATAAAAAAAGATACAGATGCACCTCCCTTAGAGTAATCCTGCCGGCGCCCATTCCAATATTTTCGTAATTTTTTTTTTCCTACTGAACCAGAAAAATGTAGTAGATTTTAAACTAAGATAAGTACTTAGAATAAATTCTAAAACAGTCATTTTAAACGATAACTGCCTTACAAATTTGAGATTTAGTAGTTGTGAAAAAAAACGTGTTCCAGAAAAAAACATGTTTTTTTTTTCATGTTTTTTTTCATGTTTTTTTTTTCAAGCCAGAAAAAAAACCGTTTTTTTACAACACTAGTCATGAGAACAGAAAAATGGCTGCCTTTAATTTTGTGAAGCGAAATTGCCGAGCGTTATGATGTTGCACAAATTACCGGAAAAAATTATGGAAAGGTGAAGAAGAATTTAAATCTGATGACAATAAAAAGGCAGTGCAACAAAAAAAGGCAGTGCATGAATTTATAGCCTTCGACTTTCGTTAGTGATCTAAATGTTGGTCATTCAGTAATACGAATACTAGCTTTTAAGTCAGTCAAAGATGAAAGCGGTTAGCGCTGTGGCATCGCAGTCGGGACGACGATGGTTCGAATCCCCGACTCAGCGTGGTGGTGTAACGGTTAACGTTCTGTCGTCGCATTCGGGAGGACGCCGGTTCGAATCCCCGTCCGGGCATCCAGATTTGGGGTTTCCATGGTTTCCCCAAATCACTCCAGGCGAATGCCGGGATGCTTCCTTCAAAAATGCCATGGCCAAATTCCTTCCTGTTCCTTGTCCTCAGTCCTATTCCAACTCCAATGACCTCAATGTCGACAAGGCGTAAAGTCATAAGTAAAAAAATAAAAAAATAAATGAAAGATTGAACGAATGTTCTCGAGATTTGTTTCTTCAAAGTTGCTTGACTAAATAAAATTGTTAGTAAATAACGTTCATAACATAGGTTTTGTAATGTTGCACATATTTTGGTTGTATGTTAGATCGCAATAGAACTAGTAACACGCGACTGAAATAATGACATGGCGTAATTTGAAGCAAAATAAATTGAACATTAATTTTAACACCTGAAAAATATTAATTATAATCCTCGTGGAGCGTGCATAAATAGGAATAAATGGGGAACGACTTTCTTCCGTATGAAGTAATGACTTTATTAACATGTGGCTCTCACAAAAGCAACTTAAATTATTTTAAAAAATTTGCTCATGCCCTCTGCTGTAAACAACGATAGTCAGTTGTCATTCTGGCCCAGGCTACATTTCAATTTAATCAAAACATCTGCTAATGTTGCCGTCCGAAAATAAAAACTTCTTTTGCTGGTGTATTATTTTTTATTGCTATTATTATTATTTTTTAACAGCATTCGGTTTTGTAGCCATTCAGCCAGCATCATTTGTGTTTCTTTTTCATTTTTCTCAGTTGTATTAGAATTTTAGTATTGTTGACAATCTCAAGTTAAAGAAAAACCCAAGACAAGCACAACAATTAATTAAAACCACCCATGCCCTGGGCCGGACTCGAACCGGCGACCCCTGCAACGTGAAGTCAGCTTGATAGTCCCGCCCTCCCGAGGATGGCATAACGAAAACATTAACATCGAAAAGATATAATTAAACAAAAAGTAACTAATAATTAATACGTCGATATAAACGAAATACATTCTTTCACGTATTGTTTGAAATTTAAATAACCCAACACTTCTTAGCTTACTTTAGCAGGAACATCAGTGGCCGCGTGTGCTAGCACGCCAACAAATGACGGAAGCATGACTTTTTTTTTTTTTTTTTTTAAAACTGCTTAATGTCTCTTAACAGCGAGGTCTTTAGAGAAGGGAAGGATGGGGGCAAGGAATGGGAAGGAATTCGGCCATGGCCTTTTGAGAGAAGCATCCCGGCATTTGCCAGGAGTGATTGGGGAAACCATGGAAAACCCAAATCTGGATGCCCGGACGGGGATTCGAACCGCCGTCCTCCCGAATGCGAGGCCAGAACGCTAACCGTTACACCGCCACGCTCGGTAAGCATGACGTAACAGCGTGACAGACGCAATGATAGGATCACTAAGTATTGATAGTCGATATTTCTACAAATATCGGCCGTATAATTCAACTCATTTTAACAATACGATTATCGTGGAGATGACGTCATTAAGATCTTAAATATTATATTATTTTTCTTCTTCTTCTTCCATCGTTTTACCCAACTCGGGAGCGCGAGTGAACTTATCTAGCAGATGTGTTTTTCCTCTGTTCCCAAAACCTCTTCATCCTTTCGCTGTGTTCTTTCCTTCGTTCTTCCGTCCACGTGTTCCTTCTTCTGATATACTGGCTGTTGGCAAACTGGTGGTTGTCAACCATGCTACTAAATCGGCGTCTGTCCTGTATGATGTCGTCTGTTGCTCCTATTTCCCGGAGTTCCTTTTCAATTTCAATTAGCCAGTTGTTTTTAATTTTCATTGAAATGGCCAGGTTTAGAATTCTTTTTGTTAGTCTGTTATTACTCATTCTGATAATATTACCTTAGAATTTAATTCGTCTTTTCCTGAATGTGTCTGAAATTTTTTCCGAATGCTTATATAGTTCGTTTGATTTCCTTTTCATCCAAATTCCTCCGGTACAAACTGAGTCAAAGATTTTTCTTAAAAAATTTTGCTTTCTTGCTTTTCAATATCTTTAATCAATGATCTGCATCCAATAATCAAAGTTTCCGATGCGTATAATGCCTCCGGTTTGATTACAGTGTAATAGTGTCTTAACTTGGCATTTCGGGAGATTGATTTTTTGTTGTTTCTGTTCCAGGTGATTCTGTAGGCTTTTTGTAATTTAGTTATTCTCTCCTTATTTTTATTATTATAATAAATTGAATGTTCTCTTTCAGCCTAGCCCAACTCCTATACTTCAGTGATACAACTATTAGAAGGGGGAAAAAATACGCTTTGCAGCACTCAAATAAAAAAAAAAGTTTCAGCATGCACGTATCGCGTTATACGGCACCTCTTTTCCGACTTTTATATTCCGTTTATAATAAGCGAGTATAAACTTAGTCAAAATTGTATTAGTGCGAAGTTAAGCCCGTTTGGCTTTACCGCGTGGCTGGTATCAGTCTTGGTCACAAGGTAGGGGCCCGATGCCGCCTCCCCTCCACCGTAAAACATGATTGAGTGCGGTCGGCCAGTCGTAAAACAATAACAGGGCATCTCTCATTAGGAGAGACTCTCGTAAAGTTGATCCAGGCCCGGCGCAGCGGAAAAGTGGAACCACATCAACACAACCCGCTAAGGAGATCCGCACCACAAAGACGACCAGAGGTCTTCAATTTGCCTCTATTACTAACTTCTGAAGTATAATATACGAAATTATGCACTTTGGTATTAGGTCAATGCTGAAATCTATACTAATATTATAAATGCGAAAGTAAGTCTGTCTGTCTGTCTGTTTGTTACGTTTCTTGGGCTAAACGGCTACTCCAATCGTGATGAAATTTTACAAGAAGATGCCATTTGACATTAGGATGGACATGGAATACCATATTCTGTATAGATAAGAACATATGGTCATTAAGTTATGAAAAAAATCTGAACTGTGAAAGACAAAGGCATAATATCTGTAAGTCTTTGTAATGCGTAATGTTAGAGAGCAGTGGCAGCGTAGTGCAGTGGTAACGTGCTTGCTTCGGGTTCAAACCCCATTGGGAGCAAAAAATTGTATGAATTGTTTTTCATAGTTTGAGCCAAGCCTGGGATTTTGTAGTAAGGATACCATGTTCTGGCAAATCTTTGGCGATAGAATAGTGCCCTAAGCGTTTACTTTATTCAGGGTATACTGGCTCTACAGGCAGTTTTTGTGTGATCTAAACTAATAATATTATATATGTGAAAGTAAGTCTCCGTGTTTTTTTTTTACGTTTTGACGACTATATGTGTATACCAATATACCGAAATACTTTGTATCATTAGGAATGAAATAGGATACTTTTTTTCGATATGAATAAATCAGACAGGTTCGACGGTAGGATGGTATATCGATAGCGTTCCCGTCATATTATGCCGGCATACGTATCTTAGGTAACTTTCAGCTTTGTGTATCCAATTCTAGCAATCAAATTCTAAATCCACGCGTGCGAAGTCGCGGGTAACAGCTAGTTATTGATATAACCGTACGATTTTTAGATCGTACTGATCTGTCTCAAGTTTTCTTCTCATTGGATTATCAAACTCGTATGAATGATTGAGATCTTTCAGAATGCTTGTTTCGGCTATGACGTCAATCTCGCTATTGCTCGAACCGGAATTAGCTGGTTCCAGCTCCGCCTCATCGTTAGCGGTTGGAGAGGAATGGTGACAAGAAACGGGAAGGAATCTGTGATAGCTTTGTGAAGGAACCATCCCGGTATTCACCTTGGGTTATTTCGGAAAATCGAAATCTCAGTGGCTGGACGAGGATTTGAACCCGCGTCATCCAGAATACCCGTCCTGAGCGCTATCTGTTATTCATCAATGTCAGTAGAATTTTTATCATCTGGAAATTGGCCGGCGCGGTGGGGTGATGCACAATTGTGTATCAAAACTCCTTTGTCATTCGCAAAACCACCACTGAGCTAACCGTACGGATTGTACACACGCCGTAGATGAAGCTAATACTTGGTAGGGCTCTTGGTGTTTGTTCGCAATAGCAGGACTGAATGGGTCGGCATTGGATTTCATCGTCTCTGTTCTTTCACTCTAGTTCACACTACACAGCACCAGAAAACATACATTCTGTCATAACATGATGGTGGGATGCATAGTGTTCTCAAATTTATCAGTGAACTTTATCAGTGAACTGAAGTGCAATACGTTTTAGCTGTTTCGATCATGGATTACATTATGTCATCAGGAAATGTGATCGTTAAAGGGAGCGCGTGTATTATAGACAATCTTAACCATTTTCAAAGCACTGGTTATGAGGGGATTTACGAAGAAAGTGAGAAAATTGGTATGAAAAACTTTGGTTAGACCCTTGTCTGGGTATGACTGGAAAGTATGGAGTCCACATTATGGGTACTCCTATCAGATACAGAAATTGGAAGGGTTGCGATGGAGGATGATGGATGTGTATCAGATGGGCTATGAGGCATGGAAGGATAGTGGTTATATACTTGGTAATAGCAGGTGGATGATCTGAGATGATCATAACCACAAAATAGTACTTGATTTTAGCTTAAAAGGAGTGGGAAAATTTTCTTTTGTAGCTAATTGAGTCAGGTATTAGAATAAGTTACGTCCGAGCGTGGTGGGTGAGCAGTTAGCGTTCTTGCCTCGCATTCGGGAGGACACCGGTTCGAATCCCCGTCTGGGCATCCAGATTTGGGTTTTCCATGGTTTCCCCAAATCACTCCAGGCGAATGCCGGGATGCTTACTTCAAAAAGGCCATGACTGAATTCCTTCCCGTTCCTTGTCCACAGTCCCATCCCGCCTCTAATGACCTCGATGTCGACGAGGCGTAAAGCAATAAGAAAAAAAAAGTTACCGAAGGAGGGCTGAACAATCTACGTCACACAGTGAAAGAATTAAAGTACAGTAGAAATTATCTTAATGGTAAAGTAGTGGTGTACGAACTTTGCTAGCAGATCGAAATTTTCGACGGAATTAATAATAATATTTCTATTAATGATGGTATTTTTTTGGCTTTGCGGTTTGTCGAAATTGATGTAATTAGAACTGATAAAGGGAAAGGGGGAGGGGAGTGACAAGATTAGGTACGGTAAAGATTTTTCAATCGTATTTTCGAAGGAACCATCCCAGCATTCGTCTGGAGTAAGTTCAAGAAACCTTGGAAGCCATAAATGGATGACCTGGATTCCAACCTATGTGCTTCCAAACACCAGGGCCGAGCGACGTTCGTAAAACTTGTTAAAAATTTGAACTACATGATTATCTCCAGTTTGCTTTTACTCGTATTTTTCTAGGAGAACATACTTTGTGAGCAGGCGTTATAGATTATCCCATAGCATATTGAGGTCACTGTTGCTTTTCATTTTGAATACCTTCTCATCGTCCATCAGTTAACCAAATGTGAATGAACTTTTACATCCTTGGCTGTGTTATCAATACTAATAATAGGTGAGCTTGGCCACCGTGTCTGTCTCGCTGTGACGTCACGCGCATGGCCTCCTTCGGCGGGCCGGATGTTTTCACTCTTTATCCACAGATAACGCTACTATATCAGTGTACCAATAAATGTTACTTTTTAGGGTTAAATATGTTTTAAACCGCAAAACAAACACAAACAAATGTATGTATTTTGTTTAAATCAACACATTACTTGCTTTTTGTTTGTTTATAGTCGTTTCATCTATTGATGTTTTCGTTATTTTCACTGTTCATAGGTGTGTCTGTTAATGTAAGGGAAACAATTTAGGTTACTTTTTTTGTTGTTGTGGTACATAATTTTCCTTTAAAATTAAAACTTGAAACAAACTATAAAGAACAGTATGTACGTTGTTTATATGTATATTTTAATTATGATGAATATTGTGAAGTCGAACCGAAATGTGTGCAACATTACAACATTTAAAAAAAATCATGGTTTGAGCGTTATTTCTGAACAGTTCCGTGTAGTTAAGTAACAGCCAGAACAGTGGGTTGAAGCCGTCATGTTAGACGGGCTTATGTTGTCAGGGCAGAGGTGTCGGCGCAAGTAAAGACGGGAGGCGGGTTCAGTGTGGCGTCCAGTGCGCGCTGCCCCCGACTCGTCATAACGGAGCCGTGTCGGCGGGCCGCCCCCGGGGACCGCGGCCAACAATAACACGGCCGGGGGCGGGCCACCCCCGCGGAATTGGAATTGATAACGGGGCCGCGCCGGTGCCGCGCCACTATACGGGGCCGGCGCTGCCCCATTAGCCCGCGCAAAATGAGCTCCCCCGGGATACCGCCTCTCCCCCGACAAATTACAGCAAAAATTTTTGCCCCGCGTCCCAGCGCACCGGCACTGCGGCGCGGGTCCCCTGTGATGTATGCGGCGGCTACCTGCGCGGCGGCCAGATAAACCCGGCGGTGATAAAACACCGCCATCGCCGACCGGCGATAATCGTCAAGGGACGTCTCTGCCCTTGTCTTTATGACGCCTCCTAACTATGAATCATTGGAACGCCGAAGTTGCGCTTTAGCTAGCCGGAACAAAGGTTTACCCTCACGAAATCAGATATTAACTACTACCTCACAGCATAATACAAACAAGTTTTTACCCTGGCACACAGATGGCACTGCTATCAACGCTTTTTTGTTTTAATGATGGTGTAGCCTACCGATCAGAATAACGGAAGTTAAAGTTCAAAATGATTTGTGAAGTAATTTTTTATTATTATTATTTGCTTTTTAAGGCAGACATATTGGGTCTGCTTGAAAAGGATCAACTTGAATACGTTGCAATCATATAACTCTTAATTTTGGAGAGTTTTTCGCCAATGGATGTTCGTACAAAGTTGGCAAAGATTTGCTCTTTCCTTTTAAACAGTGTAGAAAAGGGCATCTGAGCTTTAACGTGGTCTTTCATTTCTTCAAGATGATTCATGTGAAAGTCAAACACTGCAACCTCAGATGAATCCATCGAGAAGGAGGTGGACTGCACGGTATACGACGATGAGCGATTAAAGATATATGAGATATCCGAAGCTATTATCACATTAGAAGAAAGGTACCGAGCTTGGTGGGTGAACGGATAATGTTCTGGTCTCGCATTCGGGAGGACACGGGTTCGAATCCCCGTCCGGGCATCCAGATTTGGGTTTTCCATGGTTTCCCCAAATCACTCCAGGCCAATGCCGGGATGCTTCCTTCAAATTGGCCATGGCGGAATTCCTTCCCGTTCCTTGTCCCCCGTCCCGTCTCTAATGACCTTAGTCGTCGACGAGGCATAAAGTACAAAAATGGTTATGCTACATTTTGCATCGAGAATTAACTATAAAACAACAATTAAAGTGTAATTTTTGGTTCCAAGACGCTGGAGATGCGGCAGATATTCTACCGGAAATAATTTTCTTGCCAAAACTGGATCAATACTGAGACTACGACTTAGATTCGATTCTGAGCTCAGCGAAATTTACTGGTAGAGACGTTCCGGTGCATTTAACATACACTGGATCTTCAGTGAAGTTACATAAAAGATAGAGAGGCGTCGAGTCTTGGGAGTGAGGTAGCTTTGCATATGAATCAGTAACAACAACAAATCACGACAGATCTGATGCCGTGCCGAACAAAAACTCTACCCATAATTCTGACGCCAAATGTAAGTAGTAGACCTACTAGGATGATCCTTACCACAGTGGATACAAAAATTACGCTGAACTATCGTTTCGTGTGTTTTTCATACCCCTCGTGAAAATGTTTAAGGTGGTCGAAATACATCGGAAGCCCGTTCCGTTGGCTTAGTTGACTGCGGCACCGTGATGGTATCTGGCGCTGGCACGAGGTTAACTGTTTCCATTCTTGGCGGCAGAAGAAATTTTCGTCATCACTAACTTGGCCGGCAGGGAAGGATAGTTGGGGTGCACAATTCCTAATCACACAGATTGTGCACCAAGTCCTGTGTTAAATCCCAAATCTCTCCGCAGTGCGTAAGGAATGAGGACATACGACATTGTCTATTGTGATCTGTTCGTCGGATGGAGACGTTAAACCTGGCGGCTCTTTCGGTGTCTTTCGTAAAACTTGGCCTCTTCCTTATATATATCTGATTTTTTAAAACGTAAGCAACACCATGTACTGAACATATGCATTTTGACAGTTCACGGCTAAAATAACGCATACCAAAACACGCTGGTAAATCCAACGGGAAAGCACCCCAGATCATCTGCCCAAGAGAGTTACTGTACAGGGGATACATCCTCCATAGTATCCATCTACGCCCTGAATCGAGTATGCCATCTTGAGACGAAGAATGAGTGGTCTGGTGGCTCAGTTGTTTAGGCGTCTGACTGCAGTCCGAAAGGTTCCCGGTTCGAAGCCCTGTCTCAGCGGAATTTTTATAGGGTCTTAACCCGACCTTCACCTATGGCACACCTTGCTGTGTAATGTGAAGTACGTCAGAACTCTTCCGTGGTTCGGATTCCATGTTGAACAGTAGGAACCCTTTGACCGGTAGGATTACCGGGTTAGGTTAAGGCAGTCACGACAGAGGCGGAATGCTCAATCAATAGTAACCTCGACACCGGTTCATTACCACCACGCGGAATTATTATTATTAGACGAAGAATACATTGAAAGGAAAATTTTTGTCTCGCTAGCGGTTGTGGAAACATAAGGAAAATGCAGACACAATATTAACAGAAAAAACTGGAAACGATGAGTTATTCAGCATTAGTTATAGCAACTGCTGATAACAGCCACCGTTAACGTGATAAAGGCTTCAGAGCTGAACGTCGACGGCGTGATCTACGTTGCTTTTCGTACAGCCAAGCTTTACGTCTCTTTACAGCATCCACCAGAAGTTAGGCATCGGCTCCCTCCATGGATTTAAATGGGTTGCAGAATAGGTTTTTGAGATAACCAAATAAAAAAATAACTTTAGAATGGGTAAAAATTTGCCCGGACTGATGGAGCAATATTCACGTTGGGACATTCCAATGGCGGGGTACCATTTCGGTAGAAACACTTGGAGGCCATGGATCATTCTTCTCAACAGGTTTCTCTTGACCCAGGCGGTGGTAACATTTTAGCAGGATACTGAAGTGGGCTCCTGGAACGCTTGAAATCATCTCTGACAAGTTAACGTTACCGAGGTATCCTTGGCAACCATGTGCTACCGTTTTTTCGTCTGTAACATTTTACTGAAGACCTCTTCTTTCAACAAAACAATGCACAGTGTCATGTGCCCAGCATTGTACCCGAATGATTGGATTAACATTCATAAGACAACAAACGTGCTTCCAATTTCACCTGGGATGCCATCGAAAGAGATATTCGAGCTTCTGAGTCCTCTTCATCTTAATGACCTCTAGGAGTTTTTTTCAGGGATTGTTATGGCTTGCCAACGCTTCCAGTTTCTTGTCGAGTCCATGCCGTCAAGACGAACTATGTCCATGTCATATCCCCCCCCCCAAAGGTCACCTAGGATGGCTTTTATTATATTTTTTTTTTTTTTTACTTAGGGTTTTACGCCTCGTCCACGGCTAAGGTCATTAGAGGCCGGATGGGACTGGGGACAAGGAACGGGAAAGAATTCGACCATGCTTTTTTGAAGGAAGCATCCCGGCATTCGCCTGGAGTGATTTGGGGAAACCATGGAAAACCAAAATCTAGATGCCCGGACGGGGATTCGAACCCGCGTCCTCTCGAATGCGAGGCCAGAACGTTAACCGTTCACCCACCACGCTCGGTCCTAGGACGGCAATACATTCTCCAATCGTCGTTGATTTTGCGTGTTGAACCTTGGACTATTATAGCAGTATTTCGGGTAGCTGATCTGCTTTCCTCTTCACATACTCCTGGCTATTGTATTTGACAGATTTACTGACACATCTTGGTCTCTTAGGAAAGTTATTGGTCTCGGCGTTGTTAGAGGCAAACAACGAAATGTGGGATTTCCCTGGTGTTATTATTGTCATAACTATGTTTTCCTGCGAAACCTGTTCTTTTCTTATTTTCGGCTTTCTGTTCGCTATGGTTAAAATTCCTTCTTTTTTTTAGCTTCTTCAATTTTGAATTTTATTCACCGTAATAAATGTTGTGATAACATATATTCGCAGATAACTTCGATAATCTCTTAATTTAGGATTTCAGAGTATATAATATAAAATCTAAACATAATACAGGGTTACTACAAAAGAATCATTCACTTTCAAAACCTGATTTATTCAAAGGTATTATGTTAGACAAAGATACATTTCGATAACCTCTTAATTTCGTGTTTTCAGAATATATAATTATACAGTATTTTCACTATTATTATTATTATTTGCGTGCTAATTATTTTCTAATTCTATAGATGCGGTAAATTTGGAGACAATAGATATTACCCGTCCACAGTCAATTTGATAGTTAATTTTACTGTAGTTCTGACAGCGTCTTCAGGTTTTTCAGAATGAAGACATTTCTGCCAACTACAGTAAATTACTGACTGAGGTATATTTGAAATTTATTATTCGGCTTTTTCGTATTCGAATTAATTCATTCGATACTTAACTTGGTATCGGAAGAAAAGTACTCGTATCGAATAGAAAGTATCGTAACGCACCCGGTGTTAACTTATCATCCCTGCTGCGCCACTCAGCCGCGCCTCAAAAATTAATTTCGCGCTGACGTCAAGTTGGTAGCAATGAAAATAAAACAAAATCAGTCTTAGAATAGGAAATCTAATCTCAAAGAGTTTGTTTTAGGCCCCTATTTCGTTGTAATAAAGTTGTACTTGGCGTGCATTTCGCTATACCTGGCCAATGGTCACTCCCGCTCAGCCCCACACAAAAACTAAAAGATATGGTTCATAAGCACGTGAATCGGAAGAAGAAGAAGCAGCTTCAGCTAGCGTTTCACAGGAATATCACTTCTGGAAACATCACAAAGAAAAAGAAAACGCATGGTAGTGACAAAGTCTCTCTCTTCTTACCGAGCGGGGCGGTGTAACGGTTAGCGTTCTCACCTCGCATTCGGGAGGACGGCGGTTCGAATCCCCGTCCGGCATCCAGATTTGGGTTTTCCATGGTTTCCCCAAATCACTCCAGGCAAATGCTGGGATGCTTCCTTCAAAAGGCCAGGGCCGAATTCCTTCCCATTCCTTGCCCCCCATCCTTTCCCATCTCTAAAGACCTCGATGTTAAAAAGAGACGTAAAGCAGTTAAAAAAAAAACTCTCTACTTGTCAAACACTGTAATGTCTCTAAGAAGCAATTCATTTACAGAATGGAAAGAAATGAAACTTATATTTCCTTGTCTGTATAAATACGCAAAAAGTATCTTATTGCTGCAGCAACGTCAGTATTGAGTGAATGTTTGTTTTCTAATGCGGGTGAAACAATGACAAACAAAAGAAACAAGCTGTCCCCAAAATATTGGGAACAATTGCTGTTTTGGGAAACCTTACAAAAGCGGACTTTTATTGTTTAAAATGTTAAAACTATGATAAATAAATATTTAAAAATAAGAAAAAACTTCAAAGTTTGATTAAAATGTGAGTTTTATTATAATTTTAATAAATAAATACAAATGTTTACTGAGTGGTATTTGATTTTATTACACTACGCAAATAAAATAAAGAATTTAGGAACATGTCAGATATTTTTATATTTCGACATTTATTTATAAAAAGTATCGATATGAGTAAGTATCGATACTTTTGCAGTACTCATATGAGTAAGTATAGTAAGACAATTTGAGTACTACTCATTTAAGTAGGTATCGATACTTTGATGGTATCGCAACATCACTACCCGTGAGTCCCCCACGTTGATCCAAACAAAGACTTGGAATCGACACCATTGTCGCAATACTTCCAGACATGAACAACTGAATAACATGTAATAAGCTGGCGTTAATGGTTAGAATCACCGTCTGAGTGATAGTTTCAATATTCCGCACAACTTGTCTCTCTCGCAAGTGAGTAATCCTACCACGTAAAGGAAATTACTGTTTTAGCTGGAATCCGAACCACGGAGTTTCCTAGTGTAATTCACACGAGATATGGCGTAGATGATCAGATTCAATACCGGTAAAAAGTTAAATTTGAGTCTTGAGATTTGAAACGGAAACCACAATCTGCAATAAAGAAACGTTAGTCATTAAGCCACCAAACAATAGCAGTAAATCCGTTTATTTGTTAGCGCGAGGTTATGTAGAAGGGAGTTGTTGTTATTTACCGAGGGAGGTGGGTCAACGGTTAACGTTCTGGCCTCGCATTCGGGAGGACGCGGCTTCGAATCCCCGTCCGGGCATCCAGATATGGGTTTTCCATGGTGTCCCCAAATCACTTCAGGCGAATGTCGGGATGCTTTCTTCAAATCAGGCCTTGACCGAATTCCTTCCCGTTCCCTTGTCCCCAGTTCCATCCCGCCTCTAATGATCTTAGCCGTCGACGAGGCGTAAAGCCACAAGTAAAAAAAAATAATAATAATGTTGCTATTTATTTTGCGAATATGTCGCCCTCATCATTCTGTTAACTTCTTCAGTAAGTTCTCCTCATTTTTCCCCCCATTAAATCCACGTATATCTTGAAGTTTTGAATTTATTCACATTTCACATGGGCATTGATCTTTGGACTAAACATATTGATTCTTGAAGCGATACCACAGATATATAGGATCGTTACTTCATACAGCTTAACTAAGAGAGCCTAGGGTAATACGTTGAGAACGAATTTCAGCTTCTGCTTTCAGCTTTATTTATGATAACTAAGCAAAAATGTTAAAAGGATACTGAAGATAAATTTGCAAAGACAAGACATTTTTTACTTCCGATGCTGTTTGTGGATAAGCGGTAACGCTCTGGCCTCGCATTAGGGTGAAAACAGGTTCGAATCCCCATATCGCCATCCAGATTTGGGTTTTCCATGGTATCTCCAAATCACTTCAGCCCAATGCCGGGATGGTTTTGAAATTCCATCGCCGGATTCCTTCCCATTCATTGCCCCCAGTCCTTTCACGCCTCTATTGACCATGACACCGACGAAGCGTAAACAGATAAACAAAACAAAACAAAATACTATTTTTCAAAATTTGACTTGTAAGTCCCATTTCGTTTATAAATTTAATAACCGACTATCGTCTACCACACTTTATTCCATTACATAAGTTTTATACACTGAAGAGCCAAAGAAACTGGTATAGGCATGCGTACGCAAACACAGAGACATGTAAACATTCAGAGTACGGCGCTGCGGTCGGCAACGCCTATATAAGACAACACGTGTCTGGCGCAGGCGGTAAATTGGTTACTGCTGCTACAATGGCAGGTTATCACGATTTAAGTGAGTTTGAACGTGGTGTTATACTCGGCGCACGGGAGATGGGACACAGCATCTCCGAGGTAGCGATAAGGTGGGTATTTTCCCGTACGATCATTTCACGAGTGCACCATGAATATCGGGAATCCGGTAAAACATCAAATCTCCGACATCGGTGTGGCCGAAAAAAGATCCTGCAAGAACGAGACCAACGACGACTGTAGAGAATCGTTCAACATGACAAAGTGCAACCCTTCCGCAAATTGCTGCGGATTTCAATGCTGGGCCATCAACAAGTGTCAGCGTGCGAACCATTCAACGAAACATCATCGATATGGGCTTTCGGAGCCGATGGCCCACTCGTGTACCCTTGCTGAGTGCACGACACAAAGCTTTACGCCTTGCCTGGGCCCGTCAACACCGACATTGGGCTGTTGATGACTGGAAACAAGTTACCTGGTCTGTCGAGTCTCGTTCCCACTCGTATCGAGCGGAAGGACGTGTACGGGTATGGAGACAACCTCATAAATTCATGTACCCTGCATGTCAGCAGGGGACTGTTCAAGGTGGTGGAGGCTCTGTAACGGTGTGGGGCGTGTGCATTTGGGGTGGCATGGGACCCCTGATACGTCTAGATATGACTCTTGAGAGGTGACACGTACGTACGCATCCTGGCTGATCAGCTGCATCCATTGTGCATTCCGACGGACTTAAGCAATTCTAGCAGGACAATGCAACACCCCACACGTCCAGAATTGCTACAGAGTGGCTCCACGAACACTCTTCTGAGTTTAAACCCCTCCGCTGGTCACCAAACTCCCCAGAGATGAACATTATTGAGCACATCTGTGATGCCTTGCAACGTACCGTTCAGAAGAGTTCTCCACTCCCTCGTACTCTTACGGATTTATGGACAGCCCTGCAGGATGCATGGTGTCAATTCCCTCCAGCACTACTTCAGACACTAGTCGAGTCCATGCCACGTCTTGTTGTGGCACTTCTGCGCGCTCTCGGGGGCCCTAAACGATGGTGCACCAGTTTCTGCTTCTTCAGTGTAGTTTGACTATCTAATTCTTGCTACTGTGTGGTAGATATAGTAGAAAAAGCAAATGAGTATAAATATGAGCCACATATCGTTTATAAATTTGATAGCTGACTATCGTCTGCCATACTTTTATCCTATTTCATTGTATGAGTTTTATAATTTGACAGTCCGGTTATTGTTATTGGATGGTAGCTTTAGCGATCGGAAAAAAATATCGCGAAACAATCTTCTGAATTTACATCTGTACTATTTAACCGACAAATTAGTCTATTAGAAGGTTTATCAACTAAATTAATTTCTGCATTAGAATACCTGATGTCACTAGGAGGAAAGGAATACTTGCAGGCATCGGTATGCCAATATATATATATATATGTATATAAGGTCACAGATATCTTAGAGAAGACAGAATCCTTAAAGTGGCAATGGACCGGCCATATTGCGCGTAGAAAAGACCAGACAAAACAGTGTTAGAATGGAGCCCAAGAGATCACCCCAGACCAAGAGGAAGACCACAGGACCGATGGGAAAAGGACATACGCAGAGTTGTTGGAGTTAACTGGCAGAGGATCGCCGAAGATCGTATGAACTGGAGGAAAATGCTCATGTTATGACTTTAAGAGACCACATCAGAAAATGATTGAACTGGCTGATAATGATATATACATAATTTTATCAGTCTTTTCAATCACGAAGTAATGAGGCCTCTTGGAATAATGAGTACTGATTACTATTAATCTCTATGGTTGTGACTTGTGAAGCCATGTAACCACCACGCCTGTTTCAGTGTGGGTTTCGTGACTCTCATTCTTTGCGGAAGGAGCTTATTCTAATAGGGCGATCTTAAGTGTTGCCATCTATCTGCGAAGCGCGCAACTTGCATTCTGTGTGCTACGTGTATTTATGTTGTTGTTTTTTTGTGAAAGTGAAGTTTATGAGGCAGTGATTGGGGACCCTCTCAACATTCGGCTTGGTTACTGGTTACCTCAGATTGTAGTGTGTTTTACTTTCATCAAGGACGAGCTGATCTCTCTGGAGACTTGTTTGACCTTACTCAATAGCTTCCCAATGTTATCCGTGACAGCCACATTGCGTTTGATCTGACGCTGTTGCGTTTGTATTGGTGGCCCTCGTGAAGATGGCTGTGTTCAGGATCCGACTGATTCTGGAGTTAGCCCTGAACGTGTGTTCTAGTATCTCCAGCTCCGCGGACAAACTTCCAGTCTACAAGACTCATAGAAAGATCAGCGCCTCATTAATGAATGTAAAAGAAAGGCAACCCTCACTGCAGTCTGTGGAGGTTTATCAGGTTCCTCGCAGCTGTGGACTCATCAGTATTAGAGGGACTGTCCGCACAGTAGACGACAGGTTACGAGAGTATATTCGCTACTAAAAATCAAACAACATGGATAAGCCTGCCGTTGCACATCATTCATCTACGGATGGTAATGCCATCGATTTTGAATATACTAGACTTCTTTCGATAGATCAGTGGTGACCGAGGTGAATAAAAGAGGCAGCAGATTTTGCTCAACGCCATAACAACAATATTGCTTACGCTGTGAATACTATAAAGAAATAGGAAATGTTTTGTTTTTTTTGCCTGGGCTTTACGCTTCGTCGACTGCGAGGTCATTAGAGGCGGGATAGGATTGGGGCAAGGAACGGGAAGGAATTCGGCCATGGCCTTTTTGAAGGAAGCAACCCGGCATTCGCCTGGAGTGATTTGGGGAAACCATGGAAAACCCAAATCTGGATGCCCGGACGGGGATTCGAACCCGCGTCCTCTCGAATGCGCTACCAGAACGTTAACCGGTCACTCACCACGCTCGGTCATAAATGGGAAGCTTCGTGATACGCGTCATGCCTTATTGCGAAGACAACAAATCACTCCACGATCCTCACCAAGTCACCCAACCACGTGACAGATACGCTATGTCGATTGGCCGGCCCGTTCAAACTTTGCAGTTAGTTGTATTTTAGTAGTGCGGGTGAAACGCATCTCGGTGAAGCTCCGCCCTAGAAGTAGACTCAAACTGGTCTGTCGAAACTTCGACATTCAATACCAGGAAAATGTGAGAACCTGGAAGCACGGAAACTATTTATTCAACCGCAAAAGCCTTCAATACATTCTACATGACGTGTATAATATCAGGCAATTAGGTCTTTGTGCTATGTGACATTGATAGATAATATCACTCACCACACAACGCACCAAAAGAAAAAGATCTTGTCCTGTACAACATCCAGTTAGGAAATTACATATCAATTCAGAAAATTGTTTCGGCATTCCACACGCTCGAATCTATCGAATCGGAAGATCGTTTTTCAATGAGCTATAGAGAGTACGGGAGAAGTTGTGTGAGGGATGCTTATGACAGCAGGTTGGTCCCTCGTCAGCGTTTTCCCCCGCGTACGTCGTCCCAGGCTGGCTGGCTGGGCTGCTCAAACAAGCGGCGGTACGGCGGCCACTCACAAACATTTTACCTTAATTGAGCGGCCTGCGAGCCGCCGCCACAGCCCAGTCCACATAGGCAGGCTGCGTCGATTCGTTCCACCTAGCAAGAGCTCGTTTAAATGATTCCACGTATAATATTGTTTTAGAGGGCGAGTTGAGCTTAAGTTGGCAGCACTGAAGAATATTAGGGTGTTCTATGGTTCCATGCAGGAGAGAAGTGATCGAGTGAGGAAGGAACGGGAATATGCTGGATGTAGTATGATGAGAATATAAATTCTAAGTGGGACTATCAGTAATTCAAAGGAAATGTTTAATGCTGTGAGTCAATA
The DNA here is from genome assembly GCA_031002005.1 of Vandiemenella viatica. Lineage (NCBI taxonomy): Eukaryota > Metazoa > Arthropoda > Insecta > Orthoptera > Morabidae > Vandiemenella > Vandiemenella viatica. Next base: position 737,172 of record CM061919.1, read on the forward strand.
TTATAATATACAAGAGCTGGAATATTAAATTCAGTGATTTGTTATGAAATATTGACTGGAAGAAAAACTAAGATACAAAATAATGGTTCTGTACATAATTATTTAGTATTTTAAAGCACTGACAAAAGTAAGACTAATTTTGGCATGCTTCCTCAGAGGTGAACCACAATAATAAAGAAATTCCCTTTTAAAGAGAAAAATAAATCAAAATTGTATGAAGCCTGTTTTGTCTCGTCTGCTAACTATTAATAATTGATTCTGTGTTTATTAAACCGAAGCAGGTTTTTGTTTTGTTTTGTCTCTTACATTCATTATCTGTTATCATGCAGTACAAGAAAATACCAAATGAAATCTTAAACTATAGTCGATAGTCCTATTTGTAGTTCCTTACACATAAGTTTATTTCAGGAAAGATTAAGGTAGCCAACGGCTGAGTATCTAATGACATATAACGTTATGCATGATTATTACTCTACACTACAACAATTTTTAATTTTTGTATTAGAGGTACTTACTGATCCTCACGTTTCATGGTATCAATAATGCCTTGAGCGAACATAAACTTACGAGTGTTGTGCATGCAGGGTGTATCAGAAAATGCTTTACAACGTTTAAAGCAATTAGAATTTTAGTCAAATAAATTACATAACTGGTATTTCAAGCATCAACGGCATATACCGTTAAAACAGATACTTAAGCTGATGAGGCTCGTGCTAGTTGTATGTTTCACTGTATTAACTCTGTGACAACGGTTCTGAATAACTTTCTAATCGTGCATGGTGAACATCATCCAAACATTTATACATTTTACTGTTTGCATCAGAACGTTTTTGTGAGAGATTTTTCTGTTTGATATGAAAAATCATCATATCGATTGATTGGGAGTGCAGTACCAATTACTAGGCCAGTAAGATACTCAGACTTAACATCACTTTTTTTTTATGAATGACCAAAAGACACCGGCCATCTGTTACACAGGCGTCCAATGTGAAATCATGAGGGGAACAAACTTATCGAAATATGAAATTTAAAGATTAACGTGAAATATTCTTTACGTGTATGTTACGTTTATTTACTACATGGCGACGAAATGAAATGTGTAACAGTTAGAAAATAGATTCTTATCTGACCTCTCGCAAGAAATTAAAAATGGGCATCTTAAATTCCGATGTAGAATATTTATTTATATCCGAAAACACGTATACAACATCGCTGTATTAACGTTAATACAGTATACATCAACTTTGTATGAAAAGCTAAACATTCTAGGATACCAAATTCAGAGTTACAACTTACAGTCATCTGAGCATTACATGATCACCAGATAGCTTGTTAAATAAAATGACGAGAAATGAGCAGCTTGTGTGATAATTATTTGTAGATCATATTACAGCTCTTCTACGTGTAGAAATGCCGTCATCCAGGACTGTATTATTATTATTATTATTACTCCGCGATTCATTAAAAGTGTGTGGCGGAGGGTGCATTGCACCTATCAGCACGGGTAATAGTTTGGAAGGGATATACGGGATATGGCAAGAGGCGCCTATGGGCTATTGTGAGAAAGCATTCCAGCATTCGCTTGGAGCGATCTGGGAAAACCATGAAAAACCCAGATTAGGATGGCCGGAGAGTTTTAGCTGATGGTATCTCGCCAATTGAGCACCAGACGAGTATGAGCGACCATAATTCCACGATAGTCACACGCAGAACCTTTCGCCTCTCTCTGATCTGTATTACCAAATTCCTTCGTTGCCACTCAGTTGCGATATTGGAAAGAAATATTCTATGTTATTTTGAAGGTTGCAACTGGTATGCCCGACGTACATGCAAGTTATATCAATCATTTTTTGTATGCTTTCAAAGTTGTTATGTCTTTATTGAAGCACCTTGTATGATTAAACAGAAAAAATATTGTAATAGACTTTATATATTAGGAAACTACTTGTTTTTTTGTGCTTTACAAGCTGTGTGGACTGTTTTCTGTATCACATTTTTTCTGTGCATACCTGTTACAAATTTTGACAAGAATACGTCTGTTCGTCTGTGAGCTACAAATACAATACATGTTTGTCCTATGTACAGAGCTTGACATTCATTGCATGTTAGCCCTAGTTGTAACATGTAGAAAATTTGAAATCAGATACAAGGAACACATAAGAACTCTAAAATATAGTAACCATTCAACATTTGCAGAACACTTAGAGGAACACAACCACCACCCAGCAAATATTGATACAGACATGCAATTACTCACCATTAACAACAACAAACCACAAATACTAACATTCCAAGAGAACTATCACATACAAAAAGCACTAACACTATTGTCCCTTTGTGGGTTCGAAGAGGACAGTCGAAGACGATGTGGCGGATTGACTGAAGGTGGTTGTACAGTCACAATTTGCAGAACTGACCCAGCCCCATTTGTGTAATAAGTAGCCGCATCTGCCTTGTCTTGTTCTGATACGATTGATGATTCTCCATTGCCGTCTGGGGAGATTTTTTTTTTTTTGCTTATGGCTTTACGCCTCGTCGACGTCGAGGTCGTTAGAGGCGGGATAGGACTGGGAACAAGGAACAGAAAGGAATTTGGCCATGGCCTTTTTTTTAAGCAGCTTCCCCACATTCGCCTGGAGTGATTTGGGGAAACCATGGAAAACCAAAATCTGGATACCTGGACGGGAATTCGAACCGGCGTCCTCCCGAATGTCTGGGGAGATAGAATCCTTGTATCCACACTAAAGGATCTTCAACTAGATGTTTATTGGCTACCGATTACTGCTCCACAGCTTGTTGCTGTTAAAAGAGCACGCTGTAAGGTTGATTGTTGTGCGCCACGGTGATTTCTTTGATTTCAAGTGATGGTGTTTTGCTTCTGCTATGTCTCGATGTATAGGTAGCTGAGGAACCTTCTGGTTGTTTTTCAGACCTCTATATCTTCTTAGGTGCTGGAGGTGAAATTTTACAGAGAACTGGAAATCATATCTCAACCTTGGGGTATTTTGTGAGTAATAATCGAGGTATAATGTATGAGATAGTCGTCGAGGATATTCTCACATCTTTCGTAAATAGAAAATGATGCAAAAAAAAACTACAAAATTGAAAAAAAAAGAAATATTACCGTTATACCATGTGTAGTAGTGTAGTGAGATTTTGAGCACCGACTGAGAGAGGTATTCCCTCTCAGCGACTTTGCTGCTTGTATATGCGCTTTTGAAACACCTCTGCGAGCAAATGCCTATTGGGCAAGCTCGGAGGGGGAACCAAATGAGCCCGCAACGCCCCCGTGGCTTGTACGTGCCCCCCACAGCGGGCGCGCCGTCCCCTGGGAGTACAGAGGGCCGCTACAAGCGCAAAGTGTCCGCCGCCACCTGCACCAATCAATACGGCTACGGTCATAAACGCGACGACGGTCCTCCTCGTGCAACATTGAGCACTCGCCGCGTCTCGGCGCCTGCAAACTCGCCGCTATACTGCCCGCCACACCCCGGCAGTCCTGCGCGCGGCACGGCCGCACAGATTGGCGGTGAAAGGGCGCACACAGCCGCACGGGGCATAGGGCACAGCGGACAGCCTACCACCCACACAGCTCTCTTCTCATTCGAAGTAAATCAGTTTTAGCATCGTCAGGTGAGTAACTGGACATCTATATATTGTTGTCTATATCTATCGGAAAGTAATATTTTAAACCTGACAGATGACATTCAAATAGCAATATGGCATCCGGCGGTTGAATGAAGTGACAATCTGAATGACAGAAGAAAAACTAATAATTAAAAAGTGGAGGCAAACTCAAGTGGAAATAAAATATCAATGCCAAGTGAAAGCACGTTGTCAATGTTGAAGAGGAAACGTGTTGTGAGTTGGTCGCTGCGTTAGTGATAAATGTAAGTCATCAACCAACTTTATACAAATACACTGATCGTGTCTACGAAAAATATTCCAATCATTCAAGCTGACCAGATAAAAAGGGTGACTGAATTAAAAAAAATACTAACGCGCAGCTATGCTATGATCACAGGGTGAGGAACACAGTATCTCAATATAACCGCGAGTAAAGATAACGTTAGTGACTGATAATGACAACGACAGAAATGTGTTGGGAAACAACAAATTTATGATGCGAGTGCAATTGTTGAAAAAAAATATTAAAAATAAATTTAAAAAATGCAACTGAAAAAAACTGAAAAGTTAAAAACATGCTGTTCAGTGGTTTTAACTGCTGAAAGTTGTGAAAAATAAATAATCCCTCCATTATGTTACTACAGGAATACCGACAGCTATTACATTGTTTCATTAAGCAATGTTGCAGGCGTATAGTCTATTCAGATAACATTTTATTTTTGCTGTATAGTGGGTAGATTTATTTAAGATTTTTCTTTATACCTGTGAATTAGAGAATATGATTTTATTTTACTCAGAAAAACTTTGAGTAACATGGAAATTGAACGAGGTCTTAGAATAATTTCACCCTTAGGAACATTGTTTTACTAATTGACTGAGTACTTACTCTCCTTTGGTCGGGTTCGAAGATTCCTATAGGAGTTATTTTACGCCACGTAGGGATGCAGGGAGGCTACTTCCTACCCTCCCTATGTCTCAGCCTTGTTGTGCGTTTGTAGATGATTATTGACTGGTGTAACCCTTCGTTTGTGTTGTATATGTGAACTTGAAGGAAGGGAGAAGATGAAATCCGATGCCGAAGTTCTCACAGTATCTATCCAAACTGAATGTCTTTCTGCCATTGCCACACGTACTTTTGCTGCTGATATATAAAACATTTATCATATCGTTCTGGTTGACTTGATTGCAGTGAAGTACTGCGTTTTGACGGCTGGTTGGTTGCGATGGTTGTCTAATCAGACGTGAGTGTAAGGATGCCCCGTGTTGATGGCGTCCATTATTTGTGGGCCAGGCAGGGCTGTTTTTACGGTGGAGGGGTCTCCCGAAGGAGGTCGTGAGTTAGGACAGCCGGGTCAGGACTCTGGCCGATCGTAAAGTGGGTGCGACGGGACACGGACTGGGATTTGGGTTCGCCGCCATCTCATCAAAACGGCCTCCACAAGACCAGCCAGAATCGTTGAAAAGCAATACCCCATGCATTCATTTTCTAGAGCGATGACGTGTGTTAGTAAATTTTAAGATGTTGGTGGATGAGTGCTTAAACGTTCTTGACATTCTGGAGGATATGGGTTCGATTTCGGTTTTCTATGGTTTGCCCAAATTACTAGAGGCGTGCAAAATTCAGTGATGGAATTCCTCCTCATTCTTACCCTTAATCACCATCTGACTTTAATGACTTAAACGTCGACCAACCTAGTAAAAAAAACGTGAAATGAGTGACTGAAGATATGAAAAGTCACTGCTTGGTCCTTATAAAGCAACTCGCTTGTGCAAAAGAGTTGCCTCGTGGCTCGGTTGTAAAGAGTCTCAGGGAGGAAAGAACTCCAACTCCACAACTCGTAAAGAATCATTTAGGGCACCCTACACAAGTTAAGCGGAACGCTACAGGCCTCTATCTCATAAAAATATAATTGAATAGAGCTCGTTAAGTGGAGGAATAAGACTTTTTTTTAAAAAACTACTCTAAAATGAAAACGTCAGTGACGAAAAATCTTGTTTTTTTTTTTTGTCAGGTCTATTATTTAGGAACTTTGAATTTGTCTTCAGTATCGATCATATATTGTACTAGTATTTACCCGCTGCTCCGCACGCGCGGTCTTGGCGTGTATAGAAATACTCTGCCCTTTATTTGGTTTAATCTATATATATAAAGATGAATATATGTATGTTTGTTTGTTGGTTTGTTTGTTCTTCATACAAATTCACAGTTTTCATCAGATCTCGATGAAACTATGCACACTTATCCTTTGAAACAAGGAGAAAAATACTGCCTACATTTGGTTGAAAAATTATCTGTATAAATAATACATGTTGTCTTATAATTTCGAAAAATTACTGAACGACGATAGACAGACGCGTTGGATATGAAGGTCTCTGTACTGTTTTTCCGTTAAGTGGTCAGGTAGCTCAGTGGTTAGGCCGACCCCGGCAGCGTAGGGGTAGCGTGCTTGCTTCGCGTTGCAGGGGTCGCCGGTTCGAGTCCGGCCGAGGGCATGGGTGGTTTTAATTAAGTGTTGTGTTCGTCTTGTGTCGTCCTTACAAAAGAGAGAAAACAATCACACTTGGATGAAATCTATACATTGTAAAAGAAACAAACACATTGAGCTGGCTGAATGGCTAACATGGCCGAATGCCATTTTAAAATAATCTGCAGCTGTTTCAAAAAAAGGGGGGGGGGGTTAAAGCCCTTGCTTAGTAATGTTTGGGTCGTGGTCTCCGGTTCAAATCTCCGTCGAGGGTAAGATTTTTAAAAATTGTTTTGGATCGTAAGAGTCACGCCTGGGCCGTCGGTTATTCGGACTGAATGTTAAACTGTAGATATCACAAAATTAGGAGTGCAATGCGAGGCAAATCGTAGGTAGTTTTGCAATGCTGTAATGCTGTAGGTGTACACTTTGTTACGTTATATTGATCCCTCAGGGGTGATTCGCAGTCAGTGTGTGTGTGACATGCAGTAATAATACTATAAATGCGGAAGTAAGTCTCTGTCTTATGTTACGTTTTGATAACTAAATGCCTATATGATTAACAGTTGTAGTACTACACGAAATTTTGAGAGCTTATTAAATGGTGACAGAGAGACAGATGTGTGTGTTAGTCTGTAATGTTACTTCGCTTGCTCAAGCTGTGCTTCAGGTGAATCATGTTAGTGTATAATTTGTTAATAAGTTTCGTTTAGAGGAAAAACGTATTAGTTAGTATAGATGTCGATTTTTTATGTCCATTTACTTTGTGTCTGCTTAAATGTTTCTGGCACCAGCTTATCTTGCCTTCTTTTTTGACATGCCTTGCGGGCGTATACTGGCCTATGTTGTACCTCTAGCAGAGCACGAGCAGCTAAAGTTATTAGAACCCAAGAATCGGATGCTCATGCTGAAGAAAGAAGAAAAGTCCAAGCTGAAATAAAGCTGCCGTTTGTTAACGCCCCCTTCCCCTCCCCCCCCCCCCCCCCCGCATCCCCTCGCATTCGTTTGTTTTTCTGTATTTAAATATGTTGGATATTGATTCTCTTCAAAAGACAGGTTCGATGTTAGAATGATATGGTGATGGCTTTCCGGTCATATTATGCCAACTCGGTGTTGTTTGGGGCCAATCCTTCGCTACCAACAACTTTCTATATTCAATTCTGGCAAAGAAATTCTTAATACACGCGTACGAAGTCGCGGGTATCAGCTAGTACCAAATATTAACTTGTAGAAACAAAAAATATAAATATCATTTAAATATTTTCCTTTCCTATAGTTATTACCTTAGATTTGGTTTTCACATTACAGTTCGAAAGTTTTTTATGTTATACTTATATATGTAATATATATAATATAAATATATATAATACATATATATTAATATACATAATATACAATATAATATATTAAAAATAAGAAATTGAAACTACTTGAAACATTATCGCTAACGGTCCAATAAGGACATATGGAGAATCAGTTGACCTTTTTGTCAAAATTTTGGAACACACTTTCTTTGGTATAATAAGTGCATATTAAGGAAAAAGAAATGTATCTTTCACATAAGGCATCACGAATGTTACCGTCTGCAGTAGTGTTGGCAATCGACGGTTATTTCTAAAAATATCTCTGTCGCCAACTATAGCATTTGCTACAAGGAATCTGAAATCGCTGGCAAATTTTCGTAATACGAAATTTGTACATATGCCGTGGGTAGTAACATGTATTTCTTGTCTTAATAACTTCTATGCATCTACCCAAATATCGAGCCATCTTACTTCATCGTATCTCAAAACTGAAGTGGTTAGATTGAAATGCGGCCTGGACCAGAAAAAAAAACATTTTGCCAAAGCTACACCAAAATATAAGCTGGACATGCACAACGTATGTTTTGTTTCCGGAAGTACTCGTCATCACTGACATGACACTCATTAAAGCAGATTATTATTTACTAACAATATTTGAATTCTTCCTGCCTTATGTTGTTCTGGTCCAGGCTGCATTTCGACCTAACCACAATATATATTGATAATGCAGCTTCAAAAATAAACGATGCAGATATACCTAAACACATTAAATGGATCGCTGGGAACTGCACCACTTTCGGTACCTGCGAGAAACTGCTACTAACCTGTTGAAATTTACATCAGTCGCTTCGTCAAGATGTCCTCTTCACGTTTTGCGATCATGCATTGCGGAAAAGTCGCTAGAAATCGCAAAACGTGAAGAGGACATCTTGACGAAGCGACTGATGTAAATTTCAACAGGTTAGTAGCAGTTTCTCGCAGGTACCGAAAGTGGTGCAGTTCCCGCATCGCTAATTATACTTTTGGCAATGACAACATTATCTATGTCCAGATTCAAACTAAAATAAATTATAACAATTACTTTCATAATACAACTTCAGTTTGTACTTCAAAAGGACTAAAACACGGGGAATAATACATTGATTTTATCGCAATGTATTTTTTTTTCTTAGCGGTTGTGGTTAGGTTGAAATGCAGACTGGAACAGCTTAAAAACGTTATATATAAATGATTTTTTACTTCAGATATCTCGATAACAATCAGTACGCTATATATCACAAAATATTATTCTCTACTTTCGAATTGTCTATCGCCATTCACTAACAAATTTCAGCGACCCGGTATCTTGAAAATCCTTCATTCTCGATATTACGCACAAAATTACTTACCGTTAATATTACACTTCTGTTACTATTATTGAAGAATTAAAATATTATGTATAATTGTATTTATCAAAATTAATAAACCCAGGAAATTATAACCAAAGACAAATATATACAATCCAGAGATATTCATCTTTGGTCAAATGCATCATTTTTTTCAGTAAATTAAACACCGGTAATAGTCATCCTTATTACGCCTGATTCATGTATACCTTTTATGTACAGCATTCATGAAAACTGAAAAACTAAATAAAACTAATAAGTCAAAATATTAAATTGTGTGTATTATTTTTTCTTATTTTTTTGTGCAAGGAGTGAACATCGGAACTACAGCGTGATCCGTATCTCATAATTTTATGTCAAGAAATGTATTTAATTATTCCCTTCATACCTCGGTGCATATAAGTCATTAGCTACTTCCACAGATTTTAATTGTGACCGTTATCTCAAAAAAAAAAAAAAAAAAAAAAAAAAAAAAAAAAAAAAAAAAAAAAAAAAAAAAAAAAAAAAAAAATTAAAATTAAAATATCACCCAAAGTGCTGCGGTAATTCTTGTGTAGTTCTCGTTCAAATAATAAGACACACGCGTCTTGCTTACAAATTTGTAATAGTATAGATAGATTTATGCAGCATTTACAAAAAATGGTTCCTGTTGTAGTTTCTAAGCTGCGATGAAAACAACAACAATTTTTATGTCTGGCAATATATTGTACCATAGCAGCTCTTTAAAAAACAAGTAAAATTATATATTTATACTGATAAAGGCCATAACATTGGTAAATTAAAAGTTTAAAGAATTTATAAAAAAGAGTAGCAAGTTTAATAAATATTTGCTAAGAGATGCTTGAAAGGATATATGATCTCTGGAAAAAGGAGAAAAAAGTTGTAAGAGAATTGTTGAGTAGAGCGAACGACTAAGACAAGATTGATCTAGCAGCACATTGAGTTTTGAAATAATAAGAGTTGTATTATGAGAAAGTTCGAACATCTTGTCAGCGTAAAAATAAATGGATTAAATCTTGAGTAGAAACGAACCTGCAAATGTTTGGTTGTCAAGATTGTCACAAACATGGTCGCTGTTGGTATGAGAGAACTTTTAAGTGAACGAATAAATTGACCAAGATTATAATCAGAATTCAGTGTAACAAATTATATTTATTTCAAATAACAAATCGCCGTTATATTTTTAATCGAAAATGTTAGTACTGTTTTATTGAAATTGTTCTTAGGTGACATGTTGTTCGTCCTCGCTGATGCAATAGTTACTCCCCGTAATAAATTTGATTCGAACTGAACTACTGCTATCGCGCCCGAGCGAAAACTCGGTACGGTTCTTGGGCTGCATCTAGCGAATCCGCCACTTAATCTGAAAATATGTAAATAATTGCTACTTGCTATCTAACCGACCACATTCATATCTACGACTTGAGTAGGCAACCAAAACGGCACTAATTGACTCACTTTCGGCTGATGATCCTTAGGCTCTGGGTCCAGAAGACATAAGATTCGCAGAGTCCTGCTTTTGCATGATAATGCTCGATCTTTCAGTGATGACGCTACACAAGCAAAATTAAAAAAATAAACTGGACAGTTTTACCATGTGACTGTCATTTATCTTGATTCCTCAAAAAAGATTTGGAATAACTGTAATTTTTTAGCGATGCAGAGTAACTAAATTTCGTTCGCAGCTGGCAGCGAACAAATGAAGCAATTTAATGGAACGAAAAATCTAAGAAACTTCCAGCGGGGCTTTATATATATATATATATATAAATTTTTTTTATCAGTTTTTTAGGAAATCTCGTTCTTATTTGAGCGCCTTTTATATATAACACAAACTTGACTGAAAAAAATAACAAAAATATTCTTTCACAATAAGTAAAAATTGTTTATCGTGACGGGGCACTGCTATTTATATGTGCAATTACTGCACGTTGAATGAAGCTAGATTAAGTGCGAGCATGTTCGTGAGATGTAATAACTTTTAGGTTTCAATTGCCAGTAAGTTTTTCCTCCCCTTCGTTATTTACGCCTCATTGACGTCATTAGAGGCTGTACAAGATTGGAGAACGGGAAACAATTCGGTCATGGCCTTTTCAAGAAACAGTCTTTGAATTTGCATGTATTACGGTAAATCAAGCAAAAATAAAATCAGATTGGCCTAACGGGAGCGTTACTGCCAGTTAAGCCTATTCATCTATACTTATCTGCTGTCTTACTGAAATGTTTCTGTGCCGTGCTTGTAATTCTTACGTCTTATATCTCATCCTATTAGCCTCATGCTACAGGATTAATATGTACCACACAAAAGAGAACCTACATGTTTACAGGCCAAATAAAATTCGTGTGCTCTTGCGATCTGATGACAAAGTTTCGATTTGTTCGGCAACCTCCTCTGACGAGGATGAACATACAGTTTATCGTGAAATCCAAACCACGGAGTATGCAGACTGATGCCCCTTAATAGCGAACCAGCAAGAGAACCCGCGAAAATGTGATTAACTCGCGATGAGGCGCCAAAATTAGATCACTGATTTGATAAATTAAAAATCTTGAAGTTACAGATTCCGGTTGCCAGGTGATGGTGACTGCCTTCTGAGTTTGTTTCTTAAAATTACTCAAGATTCCTTCAAAAGCGAACCACGATTAATTTCACTTTATTACAAAACGATGACAAAGTGCACACGGGATGCCTCCAGTTAATTTACAGATTTGCACCGAATATTCGGGAATTTAAACGATATTCCGAACATACGTTAATTTTACTAACAGTAGTAATTTTAAGATTTTAACAATCAGTACAGATAATGTAAAAACGTTAATAATTTCTTTGATCATTATATATCACTGGTAACAAGTATTGTAAATACCTCAACCAATTATCCTTAACTAGAAGTAATTAATAACTGATATAATCATTCTTTGGGCAGCCGCGTAACTCAGGCGGTAGAGTGTGTGACCATGGTTCGCACGAACGGGGATTGATCCCCGGCGTAGCCGAAGGTTTTTCCTCTTGCCGGCCTCGGTAGCGTAGGGGCTAGAGTACTGGCCCCACGTACCGAAGGTCACCGGTTCGAGTCCGGCCGAGGGCATGGGTGTTTAAGTGTTGTGTGTTAGTGTGCTTGTCGTGTCCGTCCTGTGTTGTGTCTAGAATTACTTGAAAGATATATATACACGTAGAGAACTGAAATACACTGGATGAAATAAACACATACTTGAGCTGGCTGTATGGCCTAAGCAAGCCAAATGCCATTAAAAAAATAAAAACAAGGTTTTTCCTCGACGCTGAACGTCCGGAACTCAGCCTGCTATCAATTGAGTACCGTGGGGGAAACTCTGTGTGAAGGTAAAGAAAAAGGGCCGGACCGTGTCGCCGATCACGGCACGTCCACTCCAGTGCCTGTGGTCAGGAAAGAGGAATGCGGAGCTCTACCTCCGGTAATCCTATGGCAATACCGCTTGAAAGCTGTGAAAACCCACTGTCTTTACCTTTACCCTTAGAGTCATTCCTATATGCACTGACAACTACACAGTCTGATAATCTGATCGAATGAGCTTTCATTGGTTTTGTCTATTAAGATCAAAACCTCTTATGCGCATGATATTATTTAGCCAAGAAGATTGTATAATGATGGTGAATTTTTGTTACGTTACAACATATCTCTTGCTTCATTAAGATAAACGTGGAACCTACAGAGAATAGAAAAAAACCGGTCAAGTTCAAGCAGAGCCTTGCCCAATTAGAATTCCGCATTGCAACGACCTAAACACATGTCTCGAATGCAGTAGGTCAGACGCACAGAAATCGACGCCTCACACATTTCCACGTTAGGAAGTGGACTCCGCTGCAAAACCCTCAGCGCCGCGCCGAATTTACGCTCGCAATGCTGATGCTATCGTTGGATTCCAACAGATTTATCACAGATACATAATATAAGGGTAATTTAAATAAAAATGTTTGCTTGTTTTAATAACAGCTTGCAAAGGATAATAGATATAAATGCTTTAGAATTTGTTGTTTAAATGCAGGAAATGGTCGTTTCGGAGACAAACTTCAAGTTCCTAGATAGATCCTCTAACAAAAATGGTTCAAAACGATACCTTTGCCGAATGCTTTTGTCATGATTTTCCATTGAGAAGATATCTTAGATCTCCATTTGGCGAGCACTAAACATCGATGCCGCAAAAACTGAGGAATAAATAGTTTTTCGACCTACTGTTTTTCTGTGGAACATCCCAAAAATAAAATTTTACAAAATTTTAAATATGATATTCGGCTTTTGGCATACGAGAAGACATCACTAATATGCAGATATTTTTGGAAGCTATTACGTTTACTACCCACAGTGCTGTCACAGCAGAGCGCCAGTGGTAGGGCTCTGTTTTCTTTTAAGTACGGGAACAGTAAAACGAGCAATATGTAAGCCTGAAAGAGCTTAGATTTTTTTTTTTGTTGATATAGTGTAACATGGTGACAGAAGTAGTTACCTAGTTGTGTAGCTAGTTTGAAAAGTTTTCTGGTTATAATCTAAGTGGCAATACGTCGACAAACTACTAAATTTAGCAAGTGTTCTATGAACAAATAAAAGTAGCGAGTGCAGTAATTAGGAAACAACGGGTTGGTAAATAATAATAATTAAATAGTGGAAGTAAATTATTTGCAAAGAACCATGTCGTCAAAAACAAAGACTATGTTCATCATAACGATACTTACAGTCATTCATATATATCGTCATGACTATTATAAGTCACAATAAAATAAAACATGGCGTTGATAGAGCTTCGATTTGCCACCCATACGCGTCTGTCGTGGCTATTCTATCCCAAACCGTTAATCCTACCAGATACAACGACATATAGTTTTACATGGAGCCACAGAGCGTCCTAGCGCACTTCACAGGAACAAAGCGAAGCTTTGCAGAGGTGAAGGTCAGTTTTTAAGGCCGTAAAAACTCCAACCGCGATAGGGAGTCGAACAGATGACCTTCCGTTTCCCAGCGACGTGCCTCAACCAACTAAGCCACCAGACAGCTCTAATCAAATTACATTCTTTGACATATTGAGCTGTATAGTCTTCGGCTATCAAAATCATACATTAGTAATGAGACAGAAGAATGGTTTAATGAAGGTAGAAAGTCTTTGTTACAAAAAACCAATTTAGAAAAAAACTGACGCATCTAAAAGTTAAACGTTGATCCTACCAAGAGGTGAGAAAACGATAGGAAAAAGATAAAGTATGTCACCTTTGAAAGGAAATGGTAGTATCCGTTATACTTTTTTGAAACAAAACAAAATCAGCTTTTGCTAAGTGATAATTACCTTGTTAAATTATGTTGGTTTTAGTAATCAATATATGTTTGAATATTTAGCGGTGATGCTAGCAGGCGATGTTGGTGGAGGGAACGTTTTGTTGCCGAAGAGTATCGGCGAGCGAGCAGGCGGAGTTTGAGTTGAGCCGGGAGAGGCCGCCTCCGAGGTCCCCCGGGGGCGGCGGGTCCCTGGGGGCGGCGCTGCCCCCGGGACCGTCCTGGGGCACTCACCCCGCCAGCCTCACTGCATTTCCTTAATGCCAGCGCGCCTCACGGCAGCTAAAGTACTCGCACACTCGGCGACCTTAAAATAACATAACCCGTATCACTACGATCGAGTTTCAGTTAAACCTCTGTCTCTTCTTTCTCACGTTCCCATTATAAACTGCAGTTGTAATAAACGAATATAACGAAACATAGACTCTACATATTAATAAAATGATATAATAAATACAGCAATCTTAAACCGTGACATTGCAATAGCCCAAAAACAGATCGAACACTTGAAAGAAGTAGCGGAGAAAGTGGGTCTACAGGTTTCATTAGAGAAAACAGAATTTATGACCTGCAATAAAGAAACACCAAAATACATGGAGACAAATTATGGAAAAATCAAACTCATACTTCAAGTATTTCGGCCAAACAATCCAAGAGGATGGAACTGAAGCAAAAGCTAATGAAAAAAGATGCCAAAAGATGGAATCAGCTTATCGCATAACACAAAACGTCTACAACAAAAAGTGCATCTCCAAGCACACAAAATTGAGACATTACAACACAGTTATTAAACCAGAATGTCTTTAAGGATTAGAAACACTTATTTTGAACAGGAAAAAAGATATAGAAAACATCGAAAAAAAGAACGCAAAATTATAAGGAAAATTTTGGGCCCCAGACTCGTAGGAGACCAATACAAACTCAAAAGTAATCAGGAAATTTTACAATATGCAGACATTCACAGTGATATTAGAAAACGCCGACTAAATTTTTATGGACACATCAAAAGAATGAACCCTAGCAGACTGACAAGACAAATAGCTGAATTCTATGAAAACCGAAGTAAATTAATATCGGATACAATGAAATGGGTTGGAGAAATCGAGAAAGATCTCAAATTAGCAGGAATTGTTCCAGAAGATATCGAAAACAGAGACATATTTAAATCAATAATTCACAAGTGGCAAGTTGACCGGGAGGAAAGATTAAAGAAAAGATCTGGAACAACATGGTCAGATGAGAGAAAAGAAGCCCACAGCAAGCGTATGAAGGAAAAATGGGCACAAAGGAAAGTGAGCAAACCCTTCTGAGTGCTTTGCGTAGTCCTAATGGGCTTATCCGCAAATAATAATAATAAAAATAAATACAGACAATCTTAAAATGAAAACAGACACAAGAGACAGCAATAAAATAGACGAGAGGTACGAAACAAGTCAGCCCCACACAGGGTTCTGCATTCTAACGGCTGTTAGAAGACTATGCATATACTGAAAATGCCCTGCGAGAACTCTACCAGAATCACTAATGCTTGGAATGAAATAAAATAAATGGAAAATGTTTATACAATTTCTTAGATGTAAAAATTTAATACCAAAAACAGGTAACGACATGCAATCGAAGGTTTCCGTAGCCGATATAAATAGTTTCCACGCTGCCTGTGTGACTCCGTGTCCTAGTTTCGGCCGACCTGGTTCGGTCTTTTTCTTGGGCTGAATTGCTCTGCATTGTGTTTTGCAGAGCCTGCGCAAACATACCTCAGCGCAGTTCCGCCTTAGGAGAAGGCCAAAACGACATAGCGTCCAAACAATGTAAATACATTTAACACGAAAAACCTCTGAAATGTTTGTGTGAATGAAGTGAGACGGGTTCCGGAAACAAATAACGCAACAAAAAACATTTTTAGAACATTATATGATATTAGGACATTTTTCTGACCATTCTTCTAGGTAACAGCCCTTGCAGGACACAGGATCACTCTAAAGCCACTGTTGAAATATTTAATTGTTTCAAAAGATTATATTTGTATAGATGATATTAAATTTATTCCAAAAATATCAGGCGAAGGTTTCAAATTGGGAAAAAATAGTTTTTGTTTAAAAACTAAGACTTCTGTACGAGGTATTAACAGAATTTCTTGAATATATTTATAATCTCAACTTTTTTCATTCCTTCGGTTCAGATTCCATGTTAAACTGTAGGTCCCACGGGAAAACTGACCGTCCTATGTCTGACACAATGGCTTAGCATGTCTGCTTCGGAAGCATCCAACCAACCTTCGGGTTGTGGACAAAGGTAGTTTTTTTGAACGGTCTGTAGCTCAGTGGTTAAGACGTTTGCTTTCAAAAAGATCGCTTTTCCGGTCCCGGGTTCAAATCCCAGTAGTCACAGCAGTTATGTTTGATCACACAAGCTACTCCAGGTCGTTCCTTGTTTCGGATTCCCCGTTAAACTGTACGTTACCGAGAGAAGGAACTAGCAGTCCTAGCTCTGGCAAAATGAGAGAGGATCCAACCAACGTTCCGGTTGTGGACTAAGTTAGATTTATTTAGTCCTGGTCAGTGAGATATCACTGTGTAAAATAAAGTAATTTCGCCTCTCAGTTGGGTGGAAGTATAACATGGAGTGCGAACTTCGCCATCTGGGGTCGTCGCTTATCTACATCACGAGCGAGAGTCAGGGCTACGAGGGTGGGGGGTGAGTGGTAACGCTCTGGCCTCGCATTCGGATGGCCACGGCTTCGAATCCCTGCCCGGGCATCCAGATTTGGGTTTTAATCCAGGCGAATGCCGGTATGTGTGGTTAAAAAGTCCATGGTCGAATTCCTTCGCGTTCTCTGTCCCTCTTCCTTTCCCGCCTCTAATGACCTCGACGTCGACGAGGCGTAAAGCCTTAAGCCAAAAAAAAAGAGTGATTCAGTGCGGCGAGGGCTTTGACACAGAAGGAAACATGTTTACTATAGCGGGCAGAATGCTATACGTAAAAAGATGCTGCGGCTGTGAGCCGAAAGTTTCGTTTTCGACATATCAGTAGTTAACTGTTGTCCAGTGGAGTCAAATTTCATTATTGAAGGAAGCGACAGGCTTGACAGGTCTCGCTGGATGCAAATAAATAGAGTTATCAACAATCAATGTCGTGTCGATTTTGCAGAGCAGTGTATCTACTTATGGTGAGAGCTCGCTTTTCTTGAAGTCGGACCAAAAGTAAAGTAGCAGAAGCTTCTCTGACGAAATTACTTAAATCATCCATATTATTCATGTAATAAACAGCTACGTTGCTAACTAATGGATTAACAGTAAACCAATACCTACATGTTATCTAACATCGAGACTCCTGTCAATATCAACTTTGGGTACAGTAAAACAACAATTATTTGACAAATGGGTGACGTTCGAAATACCTTCCACAAACTGCTTTCACGAATCAGCGTTTTGCTTCTAGATGTGCATTCAGAAGCGATTGTTACAGTTGTTTCATAAATGTGAAAATAATCTTACTTCTAAAGATGAAATATGGAGCAAAGGGAAATTTAAATATAGTGTTACTGTTATCATTTAAATTGAACCTGAAACCAGTATTTCCAACATGTTTCATACTGTGGCCGCCACACATGTTGTGAAATTATCAATTTCGCCCATAGAATCTTAGGTACCCTGTTCGCATTTATTTAAGCCTTATGAACTTGCTTACTCTCTCGAAGTGGACTAAGTGAAACTTTCCTTGTGAACGACCCTGGTGTTATACAAACACTACGATGTAACTCCAGGTCTGGAATCAAGGCTCTGCTTATAGCCGCTGTCTCAACTGACAAGTGGCAAATAATTTGTTGGCACCTGGAATCCTCTAAACGGCAGTTGCTCAACAGAGCCGACTCGTTCCAAGGGGCTTAAATCCGAGCGCTCCCCCAGGTAGGACATCGAGCCGGGTGTGACGTTATCGGGAGCGGGGCCGCCTTGCGACGGTCTTGTGTCCAGAATCTCTGCCTGGCAGGCTAAGCCAGCCGAGAAAAAACTAATTTGCAGCCGGCGTGGCATGTGCGCTGCGCTCCAGACAGCCTAATGCCGGGGATTATTGGGCTGGGGCCCAAGACTCGCAAAACCTCTGAGGCCTGCGGTCTCATTCCTCAGGGGCTCTCACTGTCACCCAACAACTCACTCAGTAGCTGCGTAATTTCTACGGTATTCCTAATAAGGGAACAAGAGAAAATGTTTAATAGTTAGAGCTGTCAGAGTACACCCCCGTGCTCATTCTGGGATAGCATCCTTTCGCCCACCGGCAAATAATTCATTTCTTCAACCTTTATGTTCGTTTGTACTTTTCTTCAGTGGTTTCCCCTTGTCCTCCCCAGTAATGGGTATGACTGACAGGTGTGTTCAGTGAAATGTGTTATTAATGAATGAAACATGGAAGAAGGGAAAAGGTGAATTCCGGTGCCAGCCTACTCTTCCGAAGGAGACAATGACAATGAGAGCTCAAACCATCTAACCCCGCGGCAGGCGCCGGCAACAAAACGAACCAACGGGGTGGGCATAATTCATTTAAACCTTGTCTATTTATTTCTTTTTCTGAATTCGGGCAGCTACGTATCACGTTTGTTCAACAGATGTTTTTCTTGGTCTTCAACGTTTGCTCAGTATTCCCGCGTACTTCTTTTGTTGCTCTAGTCCACGTGTCGCTTGTTCTTAGAATTAGCTTTCTCTTGGCAACGCTAGTGCGTTTCAAGTTTCTTCTTAAGGAAATCACATATTCAGTTGTGACACCCGGCTTTTGCTTTATTTCTCAGTGAGCCATGCCGCTTTAATTTTCTTGTACAGTCTTATTTTTCGTGCCTACAAAAGAATCCTTCTTCTCTCAATTTTATCTGTTTTATATTCCACGGGCGTGTATAGTTTGTGGCTTTGGCGACTTGTATATTCACTGGTAAAACATTTTTCCCAGAATCTTTCAATCTTCGACGTTCAGCTTCTCGACCAAACCTTCGCTACTAGTCGTGATGTAGCTTGGCGTTAATGGAAATTGATCTTCAATTATCGTTATAGTTAGTTGATATGCGATTTCCT
Organism: Vandiemenella viatica; assembly: GCA_031002005.1. Classification (NCBI taxonomy): domain Eukaryota; kingdom Metazoa; phylum Arthropoda; class Insecta; order Orthoptera; family Morabidae; genus Vandiemenella; species Vandiemenella viatica. The sequence goes on from CM061919.1 coordinate 756,313, forward strand.
TTTCGTTAATCATGGTGCGAAGGCTTCTTCTATCTCGTATATGCTCGTTTCTATCCATTCTATTATGTATTTAAGCTATTCCACTTGCTTCATTTGCCATTGTATCACTTGTAGCGTCCAGGATGTTGACTTGATATTTATAATGAATTCCATCTTAAGATGGTTGCTTTGTTACATGTCTGGGGATAGGATTCACTAAAATCGCGCTATTGTCTTGCTCTTTTTACCGTTCGTCAGTCTGTCAACTTCTTCGACGTACTAGTACCCTTAGTTATCTGTTTATCTGAATGTATCCACGGTCACATACACCATCAGTCACCTGCTACGTACACACTTTGACAATAAATTTGGCCGCCGCTATTACATTACTGTTGCCTAGGATGACATTGATGTCAGATTTTGCAAAATATGAGTGATACAATTTTTCAGCGGCGGCCAAATTTATTGTCATAGTGTGTACATGCTAATCTCTGTCTTCCTCGACATTTTCTGTCTTGCATTTTCTCTTTGCTATTAAATTAATCAACCTCCCATCTTTTAAAATGGTTCATCATGATATCTTCTATTTCTATGAGGCTCGTTCACAAACCTCTTTCCTCCCATGTCATTACCAAAATTAGTTAATTTCCTACTTTAGTTTCCCATTTAATTTTAGCATCCTTGATAACACTAAAGTTCAAATGCTTCAGTCTTAGTTATTTCTTATATTCCTTATCGCAAACATATATTGCAAACGGGTGGTATACGAAAAAAATAGCTAGTTCAAAGCAGGTACTTAGCTTCCAAAAAATTAAAAAATACTGTTATATTCTTTTAATAGAGAGAAATTTATTTACTAAAGCAATTTTCATTAAAAAAAATTTTCTTCACCATCACTGCTAAACCCCATTAACTTACGGCGCTTTCCGTTTGAGAAGATATCTTCACAGATTTCTGAAGCATTTTTTTTAGTTCTTTACTTTGGTCTGTTATTATTGCTTTTTGCTGGAAGTTCTTTTTAAATATCGCTAAATGTGTTAATCACTTTTGAAGTTTATTGAGATATAGGACCTTAATTTAGGAAAGGTATAGTTAACTGTTCAGCGAACCTTTCTTTACACTTTTTAGAATATAATGTTTGGAATTATCCTTTTCATCTGTATTACTTTCTTTCGTTTCTGTTCGATCGAGATGTATTAATAATTATGATGTTCATGGCTACAAAAAATTAATTCATAAAAATCGAAAATATAAATACTATTTCTTCAATAACGTTAATCCAAAATTTAACTTATAAGTAAGGTAGTGCAAAACATGTTTTAAAATTTAATGAATTCGCCACGATCAAATTGGAGTTAAAATTCTAATAAATTTTAAAATTCTGCAACAAAATCTTATTTGATGCAGATGCTAAAATGAAAAATTTCTAAAGCATTTACTCATAAAGCCATTGTCATGTTCCGTGGCGTACGGGGATTTCCGTAAACCTCGAACCGTGTTAAAGAGGCAATATTGTAAGATACCGCATTATAGAAGTGCTAGCTTCAAACGTATGGCATTGGGATTCTTTTCTTAGTTTTTTTGATTACCATACGGAGTAAAGGCCTTCTCATGTTGGAGGGTTGGAAGTCACTTATATACAAATGTGTCGACGTACGTGTCACTGTATGTCCACTAACAATTTAACCTGTGTGTTGTAATTTTTGATGGAGGAGATGAGATAATCTAACTATTCGCCTGAAGGAAATTGTCTAAACACTAGATCAGGACGGCCGCTGTGGGAGACCCGTGGTTTGAGTCTGGTTCCAATGAGGCAGCGTATGTCTGGTTCATTGACGTTCTAATAGGTTATGGGCGATGATTGCTAATCTTCTCGCTACTTTAACTTTTGTTTTTCCATCTGCTTATTTTCGCTGGGTAAAATAATTATCTGGGATTTCTAATCCTTTTCATCGGCAACAGGTTAATGTTTTTAGGATGTATTAATTTGACAGGGTGCGCTTTATGACTGCAACCAGAACGAGGCGTGTGTTGTTGCAGGGGAGGAGGAATGGGAGGCGGAGTGCGGGCAGAAGACTGCTGAGGGGGCGGGAGCCGGCACAGCGGGCGGCCAGCTGGAGGCGGCGGGGGGCGGCAACGGTAAGAGCAGCAGCAGCAGCTGTACTGGCGCTAGGCACGAGCGTTTGGCTCACTCGACACCCGTCACGGCGGATGAGGCAGTTTCGTCGCGGTACATGACTAACTGGTGAAGAGAATGATGATTTAAAATTTGTAATGTCCAGATTTCCTTCCTTTTTTTTTCTTACTTATGGCTTTACACCTCGTTGACGTCGAGTTCATTAGAGGCGGGATGGGACTGGGGACAAGGAATGGGAAGGAGTTCGGCCATGCATCCCGGCATTCGTCTGGAGTGATTTGGGAAACCATGGAAAACCCAAATCTGGATGCCCGGACGCGGATTCGAACCGCCGTCCTCCCGAATGCGAGGCCAGAGCGTTAACCTCTCACCCACCATGCTCGATAGATTTCCTTCGAAATCCGAATTAATCACTCTTATTGGTAATGGTGATTCGTCCGTTGGATGAGATCGTTAAACTTGGCAGCTGCCCTGAAGCCTTTCAGAAGAGATGGTCTGAATAGGCCCGGTGCATGTTTATCTCTCGCTCGTCATATACACTTACAATAACTGCAACCGTTCTGGGAAAGGTGTTGGAGAAATAATTTCCCAATTCAGTTGTTATGCACGGATAACCCTTTACACGGTAATGTTCGACCATGACCCGCTCTTGACTTGAAATTCGGAATGGCTTCCAAAGAAAGGACGTGTCACTTCTTTTTCCCATCACCGCTTTAGAAACCTTACTGTTCTGAGCTTTAAACCCACTGAAAATAAGAGATGATGCTGACGTTGTTGACAAAATGTGACTGCAATCCATTAGTACTATATATGTTCATGAATTTCGTTTAACAAAATTGGAAATCCTAGATTGAACACCCCACAAAAGGCTACCAGGAAGTGATAATTAATATTCAGCGTCACTGTCGCTGAACGATTTCTAATTAATTAACGGTAATTATTTTCAATCGAAAGCTTGTGATAATCGGCGAACATGGCATGAACATATTTAGTTACTTTTGTAAGATTTCATACTGGAAGTATTAACAATATATCCGTATTAAAATTCATATAACAAGCAAATATATTAGGTACACTAACATGCCGATCCTGCCATTCCGATTTCGGTTTCCCCAAATCAGTATAAGCGAATACCGGGATGATTTCTTCAGAAAATACGTATTTGTTTCCCTTTGTAGATGTGAATTTTCTTCGGGTTAAATCAAAATTGTCGGAGAACTTACCTTCTTCAATTATTCAACAGGCCGTTACTTATATTATTATTGTTCTTATAGCTTTATCAATCCCTATTTCAGGATGCAGCCTCTTTAGTCCAATGAGCTATATAATACAATTTAATTCTAAGTAGTTTCGTTGCAGTTCTCTCCAGGCTGATCGATCTTGAGCAACCCTCTTCCAGTTCACGCCTGTAACTCGACGTATGTCTTTATCCCAGCGATCCGGAGGTCTTCCTCTTACTCTTTTCAGGTTCCTTGGTATCCAATCCAGTACTGCCGTAGTCCATCTGTCATCCCTATTCATTTCAGAAAATTAATCCAGACACGGCAGATGTAGTTAAACAACCAATGACGAGATTCACACATATATATAAACTGGCAGCAGGAAAACCTTTGGTTATCAAATTGAACAGACTAGACATCGAAATATTTTCTAAGTGATCTGCCAGACTTAGTAAAAAAAACTAAATCGAGTACCAGATTGACCTCACGTTTAAAGTACGCCAGCAATCATTTATCATCAAAAATTCTGGAAACATCACTAGCGCTACATTCTATCACAATGTAGCCTTTTGCCAAAACATCGAATATATTAATAATAACAAATAAATTCGTTTATTCTGATATCTGGTAACATTGTTTCTATTTGTTGTGCATTACGCTCATTAGTAAGTATTTTTTGCGTGAGAAAAAACAAACGAACATAGAACAGATCCGTTACAAATTTACAATAGAAAATGTGCAGGCACAATGGCCCTCAGCAAAGGTTTTAACTCAGTAACCACTATAGGCCATTCTTCTGAAGATGAAAAAACGGCTACCACTAATTCACAAATGCTGAGAAGTGAAAAACAAATTGAAACAAATGCGAGAGGTCAGCAAACTTCACGATCACCGTTAGCTTCTAATTTTTCAACAGTTCTAAGCTCAAATGTTGACATAGCCATCGCAAGGTTTCATATATTTTAATTAATTAAACAGATCCATGAAAAATAAAGCTACCTACCTCGTGGCCGAGGTATTTAAGGCTCAGGAGCTGTGTCTTGAACAGGGCGCGAACTTATCCTTACGGTACCCAGCTTGTGGAAGAAATGGATTGCAGCAAAGGAGAAGTGGTTATGGGCAATCCTCACTAACAAATATATATCAAAATCCTGGGTTAAATCCAAAACATCTTTTCACTGAGTATTGAGTGAGGGATTTGTCCGTTGCGTAGGGATGTTAAACCTGGCGGCCTCCTTACTATCCTTTGTAGAAGTAGGCCCCTACTTGGGCCCTCATCCCCAAAACGAAAAACACAAGACATTACACTCATCTGCAATTTAGTTATAATTATCAAGACTGTGCCAAGTGCTTGTTACCAACAAACTGAACAGAATATACTCGTATATCAGTTTTATGTTTTTTTAATTTGTTTATTGACGTCCTTCCATCTCTGGATAACATTTAGAGATGTGCTCTTCAAAAGTGGTTGTAATCTTAGAAAGTGCTGGCAACAGGGTGTGAATGAGCTTCACAGCGAACATATTTCGGATTTTCATTTCCCGGCAAATTACGGAACACCCGTACCGAAAGTAGTGGATGAGCGGTAACGCTCTGCCCTCGCAGTAGGGAAAACGCGGGTTTGAATTCCCATCCGGTCATCCAGATTCGGGTTTCCCCAAATCACTCCAGGTAAAAACTGGTTCCTTCAAACGACAATGGCAAATTCCTTCCAGGACCTTGGCCTTAGTCCTTTTCCGCCTCTAATGACCTCGACGTCGACGAGGCGTAAAGCCAGAAGAAGGAAAAAAGAGTAATAGCGTTCTGATTTTAATTTTTTTAGTAATTTTGAAGATACCTCAATTGAAACCGTTTATTCACGTAGACCATTACGCCATCAGTAACCCAGAGAAGGAATGAAATGAAATCATGTTCGCAACAATGTCAGCGATTCTGTTTTTTTTTTTTTTTTTTTTTTTTCTCATGTAATTCACTACGTATGTGACAGGTTCAACCCCCATTACTAATTTCTACAAATTATTATTCATATTTATAACTGGTTATTAGGAAATGTGATTTTATATCAGTCAAGGAAAGGTTTTGGGATGATACTGTTCTAAAAGAAGACTGTCGCAGTATTATAAACTTTTTTTTAGAAGCGAATTATTTTTAAGAACAAAATACAATCGTGGTGTAACACAGGCTGAACTCAAAATATTTCGCTAATAGGGCATGAGACAATCTAACTGACTTGCGTCAAAACAGGTTCGTTACAGGGTGAGAAAACTTCTTTCGCCGTGGTAAATATTATTATCGATGTGCTTTGCCAGTCACAATGAGGAGATATATTGGCACGAACAGGTAACGTCGACTCCAGCAGACGCATCATGGCAGTAGGTATCGGCGTCGAACGTACCACTCGTACCGACAGATATCATTAATTCAATTAACATGTTGCATTAACGCCAACAGCAGTGTCTAACATAGACTCAGAACTCTCATCAAACTTGACGAAACGTACAAATAGTGTCTACAAGTCAATCCACCACAAATCAGGATGACAAGCCTGACTTCTTAGCAGACCTTCACATAACCATAAAGAATGATCTTCCTGTCGCTCGAGAAGTAAACTCCAGCTTGCCGGCGTGTCCGAGGTGGAGATTGACGTTGTCCAACCCTGGCATCTAAAATAAAACTGCTTGTCACTCGCCGCTGACCGTGTGGATGCAAGAAACACAGTATTTTAGTTTGTTTAGCAACTATCTACACCAGGGATGGCGAACCAATGGCACGCGTGCCGACGACGGCACGCGACTAAATAATTTGGGCACGACATTAGTTAAGTAGCTACCTAATCGATATGATTAATTTATTTTTTTGTCTACATAATTTAAGATCATACTGACAAAGTTCAACGTGAACGAAAATATCGGTGCTGGAACGACTACAGATTGCGCAAAAGAGGTAGATTTCCAGCAAATTTTCTGACCGAACGGACTGAGCGAGCAAGCGCAGGTTGCGCAGTGGCGATAGGGCCGCTAAGATAACTTGTTCATTTGTTTGTTTTTGTTGACGTTGTTGACTGCATTTACCAATTACGCATAGTTCTTGCTTTTTGTTTAAGTTTGTTTGAGTTATAGGCCTATGTACAACTTTACAACATGGCTAGTTTAGTAAAAAAAAAAAAAAAAAGCAAGATAAGTGTAATAGAGAATTTTAACCTCGGCGGACAGAGAAATATTTCATGATTAATAAAGGTGAGTGTTTTATGTTCTGGAACAGTGATATGCAGAACGGCACTATGAAACAAATCACAAAAATCTTTGTCAAAAAAGCGAACCAAAACTGTATTAAAGACTCGTATCGAAACCGTTTATCAAATGACTCAACTTCTGCTTGCATGCTGCTAAAAGTAACAAAGTATAAACCTAATAAGTTGTTTGGCACCTAATTTGCAACGACAGAAGTTTCATCTAATTATATAAACACAAAACTCTTGATTTGTTTTTACTGCTTAGTATTAAAAAATGTATATTTCTGGTTGCAAATATAAAGTTTTAAGGCGATATTATTTAGTTTTATTTCTTTTTACATTAATTACTAAGTAATGATTGTTTGATGGCACGTCATGGCTTCATTCAACATTTCTTTAGAAAAAATGGCACGTAGATTACTAAAGGTTCGCCATCCCTGATCTACACTATTGGCTGTTGCGATCACTCGCTGTCTTTCATTCTCAAAACCAGTTCATTGGCTAGTTGAGCTCGCGCCAATTTGAAATTTAGAAGAATAATATTCAAACGTTCCACTTGATGATTTATCATCGCATTAGATGGAACACTTCCCAGTATCTCTTCTTGTATTGCGATTTAGCTGCTTCCGTCAGAGTTTCAACACAGCAGTCTTTCTTATTCTTGATGAATATTCTGTCTCTTTTTGTCCTTAGAATGAGTCCCTTCTCAATAGCCGTGCCGAGCGTGGTGGGGGAATGATTAACGTTCTGGCCTCGTATTTGGGAGGACGTGAGCTCGAATCCACGTCCGGCCATACAGATTTTGATTTTCCATGGGTTCCCCAAATCACTCCAGGCAAATGCCAAGATGGTTCCACCCATGGCCGAATTCATTCCCGTTCCTTGCCCCCATTCTTTCCCGCCTCTAATGTCCTCGACGTTGAGGTGGCGTAAAGCCACAAGCAAAAAAAAAAAAAAAAAAAAAAAAAAAAACACATGTCTATGTACAGTGTACGTTGTATGTATATTTGTGGAAAATGTTTCCAAATATTTCACACTGAAGAAGAAATAAGGCTTCTGACACACTGGCACATCATCTGCCATTCCCTAAAAACTACTCCTCCGACCAGGGTTGCTAAGTGCACCCCTCTGCCTTGACTCCGTCGGGACCTGATGTTCCATTACACGTACTATTCTTCTAAGCCTGCATCAGGTATGAGAGCTGAGGACGTCCGTCTTAATGCAAGAGCTGTGTAAGCGTTAAGCTCCTCTCCTCTGAGCCTGGCTCCAGCTTATCACTAAATCATTAACGACTGCACGGCCACACACAGAATTCTTCCATAACGCTGAACGTTTCTCTTGCGAAAGACCGTTTCTGACAGAAAAATCGGGCAGAGCTATCATTGTAGACACGGCCGTGTTCGCGAGTACGGGTTGCTTATTGTTGAGCTCTATCGTGTCTAACACTGAGATTAAGGAATTAAGCTGATTTATAAACACTTCCTTCACGAAGATTAGTTAATACATGGTTCATACTGCCGATCTGTAGTCAATCATTTCATACTCTGTCCCTTAAAACTAAACAGAACTCTTTCGAGTTTTGCAAATACAGTTCAAATTCTTCAGCAATATTAGATCACTTGGTCATGACTTATTATCCTAAAAACTCAGTCACCCTACAACAAACACAGTGACGCGCCTGCCCCTAGAACGAAATGGTTGCTCGTTGTACTTTGGCTGCCAGGAGAGGGGGAGGGGGGAGGGTGGCGGGTGGCCGGGGGAGGGGGGGGGGTTACGATATCGAGTACCTAAGAGTGTAACCCACCCAATCACATCTTAGTATTGACGTCAGCGGTGATAGCCGTTGAATGATAAGCTTTCAATCTCATGCTCACGTGATCAGTTTTCGATCATTTTTTTCTTGGGGCCTAGCGCCTCGTCGAAAGAAGTAATAATAATCAAAAACTGAAGAGAATCATGTCGTCAACAGCGGGGCCGGAAACATACATTTCGTTGATCGTAATGTACGACATCCGTTCAGCGAATGTGTTCTGGGCTCGAATTCTGAAGGATGCGGGTTCGAATCCCCGTCCGGCCTTCCAGATTTCTGTTTTCCATGGTTTCCCGAAATCATTCCGGGTGGAAGTCGGGATGGTATGGCCGAATTCCTTCCCGTTCCTTGTACCCAGTCCTTTCCCGCCAATAATGACCTCGATATCTTCGAGGCGTAAAGCCAAAAGAAACAGAAAAAAGACATCCGTTTGTGTTGCTAATCGTCCTCAACAAAAATTATATTTAATTTTTCTGTTTTCAAGCTGCTGACGCTGCGATTAACTTATATCGCGGTATAGTTGTGCTGAGACATAATTTTCTAATAATAGCAGTAGTATCAATTATTACCTTAAACTCGAATAAACAAAAAATATAAATACACTAGCTTCTAATTTGGCAAAAAATGAATTACAGGAGTCAGTGTTGTGCATTTCATTTCTTCGCCTTTGATTTTCTCAATAGAATTATTGTTAAATAACGCTCACAAACTCGATTTTGTAATGTTGTTCATATTATTTAGCCTTATGGACAGACAATATAATGAACACATTTACACATGGCAATAACTTCTAATTTAGTAAAAAAAAAAAAAAAAAAAAATTGCGGCTTGAACGTTGTGTTTTTTTAGTGCATTTCACACCTACATCAACAGACCTGGTCCAAGTGGACGAAGTAGCGGGAAACTTTGGTTGCAAAGTATAAACGACAATGCCTTTCGAACAAGTTGTTTATGAATTTGTAAACATGTTTTACCGGTCTCGGTAGGGCAGGTGCTAGAGTACTGGCCACGCGTGCCGAACGTAGCCGGTTCGAGTCCGGCCGAGGACATGGGTGTTTAAGTGTTGTGTGTATTAATATCGTATCTGTCCTGTAGTGTCCATACTTAGTAGCAACCATATGCTGGAGAAACTGGTACACTGGTAGAGTCATGATAATCACATTTAGCTGGCTGTAGGTCCTTAGTTACCAAATGCCATTTTTTTAAAAAATGTTCGGTTACAACATATCTGTTTGTTCTTGACAATTTTAACATAGAGCTCAGGAGATTTGTGAGATGGAAAGCTTAACGTTTTACGGTGTATCAAACTGCTTTGCGAACTGAATCCCGTTTGCGTGTTGCTGTACAAAACGCACCGCACATACCACTAATCGATACATCATTCACGATACTACATAAAAACCACCGTCGACCAGCTAACCGCAAATATTTATTAGTTGATCCATCACGTCAGAGAATATATGTGCTAATTTCGTTTGTTTAAATTGTTCCCAGAGCATTCTGTTTTGTATCAAGATTTAATTGAATTCTGAACTCCATTTCGCTAATGCATATTAAATTGAACTACATATTTGAGCGAGCATCACATCACAAACAGAGGTCGGGCGCAAACACAGGCGGCGGAACAAAACACGCGCTGGCCAGATACTAATTAGTTTTAATGCAGCCCGTCGGCGCGTTTACTTTGGCCCTCTTCCCCGCACAGACCCTGCTTAAAGTTCTAAGTACCTCATGTACCCCAAGTCACAAAACAGATACCTTTTGGTCTAGCTTTAATCATTTTAGTGTTCCGTACTTCGCTGTCTGTTTGTCTATCCGCCAGGGCCTTTAGATCTTAAAGGAATAAGTTGCGTTTTATTGACCCAAAATCTAATCTCGTGTTCATTTTTTTTTTTTTAGTAATGACGTGGAAAGCGGTCTAGCACAAAAACAATATTACTTAACAACTATAATTTGTCTTTTATATTGAACATATACTGTATTAAGCAACAAATAATAAAATAATTTTATCTAATATACAATGGAGTTAGCGAACAAAATAAACAAAAGTTTTTTTTATTTTTCCGCTAGCCATATATTAGTAATATTTTATTGAAAGTGCCCTTGATTCAGAATGCATAGCATCCTAATGTAAATATAACAAATTTTATTGGAACTCAATGATTACACTATCGGTGTGACCAGCGTTGTAAAACCCTGGAGCGTATTGTCCTGAGTAGGCCTCAGACACATTTATAAACGACAAAAATTGGCGACAAGGCTGGATAGTCGGAACATGTGTCGAAATGTCTGGTACCGAGCGTGGTGGATGAGTGGTTAACGCTCTGGCCTCGTTTTCTGGAGGACGTGGGTTCGAATCCCCGTCCGGGCATCCATGTTTGGGTTTTCCAAGGTAAATCCGTAGATCTACGGAATTTTATGAAAAGTTAGGATTTTCGGATTTTGTTCGAATATCTAGGGATTTTTGAAACTATTTATCATTTGTTGATTATTCCTTATATTGGTGTTTTGTTAAAGTTTGAGCGAATAGTGTTAATGCATACACTATTGTTAATAACTGTGAATCGGTTTCTTGCAACCGCTTGTGTGATCCAACCATTGAAATAAACCTTATATTTTGTTTGGTTACAATTTTTATAGATCTTAAAAGACCGTATAACAAAACTAGCAGCGCACTCTTTATGCACGGTGACACGCTCGTTGGCACGGCATTACAAAGCAGTGCCTTCCGAGAAGGCTTGACCATTATCCGAGAATGAAAGGGGTAGTACATTTCCTGTAACGGAAGATATGCTAAATTTAATGTCAACAGAGAAAATGAATGGTCACTAGGGAAAAATAAAAAAATAAAAACTACTAGGCATAGCAGCAGCAGTGATAAAAGTGACGATGTATAAAATATGTTCAGAGGTATTTCTTACTTTCAATGTAGAATATTATTTTTTGCAATTTTAAAGACCTGAAAATAAAAAGTATTCTTAATTTTGACTCTTTCTTCAAATAATTATTTTTTCTGTTAGCGAGTCTCCGGATTTTTGTACCAAATCTACGGAAATTTTAGCGGCCATATTCAAAGCCAAGTGGTTGGCAGCACTGTCCAGGTGAATGCCGGAATGCTTCCTACAAAAGACCATGGCCGAATTCCTTCCCGTTCCTTGTCCCCCATTCTTTCCCACGTCTATTAGACGTTAATGAGGCGTAAAGCCATAATAAAAAAAGTCTCGTTTAGCATTTTCATATCTTCGCGGGATTGTGAAGCGTTAAGTTAAAATAGATACTTTTAATAAGTGTCCAGTGGGAAAATACGTTTCCGTCCGCTTCGCATCGGTGAACAGAACGTGGTCATCTCTGACTATGAGAACGATCTGGATGTTCGCGGATCTGTGAGTCTGAATGGATGACCAGTCGTGTGACAATTTGTCACACAGGTGGCTGATTTAAGCTTTCTCCTATCTTGCATGACATTTGTGGAGGTGAGTGTAATCGCAAACGTGGTCCTATACCCACCCACCGAGCTAAGAATCTACGGGGTCCACTGGGAATGCAGCAATGACACCCGGTGGAAGCCACCGATCTCACAATGACCCGAGAAGTTCGTTTCTTGTGTCGGCATGGACCGAGACACTCACCACACGGGTAGGGTCCCAGGAAGCCTTCGCCAGCTTCCAAGGCTAGCAGGTAGACACATCCGCCCCATCTTCAACGAGGTCCGTCGCCAGAGTGTGCGACACTACAAGCCTTACAAAACCTATAGGACAGTTTGCCATACGTAGACAACCATTGGCTCTGGTGTTTAATAATTAAAGTCAAGCTCTTCTTTACCAAGCACAGGAAGGCATCCCCATTTGCCCATCACTTCACACAGACCGAGCGTGGTGGGTGAGTGGTTAATGGTCTGGCCTCGCATTCAGGAGGACGCCGGTTAGAGTCCCCCTCCGGGTATCCAGATTTGGATTTTCCCATGGTTTCCCCAAATCACTCCAGGTGAATGTCGGGATGCTTCTTCAAAAAGGCCATGACCGAATTCCTTCCCGTTCCTTCTAGTCCCCATGCCTATCCTGCCTCGAATGAATTTGACGTCGACGATGCGTAAAGTAAAAAAAAAAAAAAAAAAACATTACCACATCCTTCAGCTAGTTAAGCAGTAGTTCTTTAAACTTATGCAAAAGTGTTTGCAATATTGATCAAATATATGTACTTAGTTATGGCGTCAAAATAATTCATTTAATTAGATAATTTTTTCAAATCAATGTTTAACTGTTATTGCTTCGCATCATTCATTAGCAATTAGAACCTTTTCTTTGTCGAAGTACAAATATTCAATGAATCATATTTTGACCATCAATTCAATGTTCGTAACAGAACTCGTAATGACTCATTGCCGCTATCTGATGGAGATAAGTGATTCGTTACAACTGACATCCAATTGGCGGGGCCAATGTAATCTAGTAGTCCGTTATGTAACTTGAAACTATGTCAAGCATCTGTTTTTATGCCTAGCGGCTGACATCTCACCTACAGATCCGTATCTGTGAAGGTCATTACAGTAGAGGACTTTAACAGAGAGAAATTTGTCCTGCTTCAAAACGTAGCACTGGATTATTTCACTTTATTTTCAACTTGAACAGATTGTTTATTGCTTTCAAGTTACATCTATACGGTTTGAAATAGTTTTTCTTAATGTAAAACTCGTCAGTGTTTTAACTTTTATTAATAAATAAATTACGCCAAATAAACTGATTTTTGGAATTTATTGATCTCCCGTACGCGTTTCACTTCTTTTGCAGAAGCATCTTCAGCGGTTTTTTGTGTGTTAATTACGTACAAAGGTTATAAGCAGGTTATGTTGTGTTGTGTTTGGTACTGAGAGAATCCGCTATGACAGAGACCTTTAGAATTATCGCTGTTTTGCATAATGCCTGACTTTTCTTAATTGTATCGCTGAAGGTATTGGAACCGTAGAATATGAGGAGATAAATAATTTTTATTATCCAGTATTTGGTATGGCATTATCAGCCTGGAGATCCAGAAAAGTAGTTCGCCCACGTAAGTGAGAAATCAATTGTCCACGCTATCCGCCTCTGCCACTTCCTCTGATGAATAGTCGTAAAGAAGTTGGGTGGGGCGGATCTACAGTTTTACATGGATTCCGAAGAACTAAGGTGCTTGAGGATACTTCACAAACATCAAGGGAGCTTTGTTGGAGATAAAAGACGAATTATCGAAGCTAATAAAAGGCCAGCTTGGTCATCATGACTGTAACGCTGTGACGTCACGCACCCCGCCTTCTTCGAAGGTCTAGTAACGGCCATAGATGTTTTCGTTCTACATCCATAGATAACGGTGTTAGACAGCCAACAAATGAAAGGTTACCTTCTTTTGTTTCCATAGTGGTTCAATGTTTTAAACTGCAAACCGACCTTAAAAAATATATTTGTATTTCATTTAAATCCATATATTAATTACTAGTTGCTTTTTGTTTATATAAATTTGTTCGATGTAGATTTTTTCGTTATATTCTTTGTCCACAGATGTTGCTATTATAACAAGCAAAAAATTAGGTTAAATATTTGAGTTGTTGTAGTGGTTAAATATTTTCTCGTTTAAATTAGAAAAGTATGTATTTGCATTAAATCTATATGTTATAAAGAGAATTGTACAATGGAGCGAGCTGGAGTTAAAATATGTACAACATTACATAATTAGCGTTTTGAACATTCTTTAATAACAGTTCCATTTGGTTAAACAAGAGCGAAGAAATGGTCAGAACCTAGCGTACAGCACAGCATTTCTGAAGCCATTGAACCTATAGAGCGTGTTTCAAACATTAGATTCCTACCAGTCACTTTGTTATTGAAGCATAAGACCATTATTTGACTAAATATCATGTTCATGTGGTTTTGATGTAAGACGTAAACTTTTCAAATTCATTAACGTTTAGTAAATCTTAATGAAAACACTAGTGATTATTAAAAAATAAATGCATTGCTGTTATTGCTGTAGCCGTATATTAAATGGTCTATTGAAGACTATTGCAGAAATGCGGGTTTTCGGATAGTATTATTGTTAGAGTGGGCGGAATGATATCAAACCTGTTTTACGGGTGATGATGTTTGTGATAAACATTACCTTAGTAATGGCTCATTAAACATACAACACTACCAATTGTTCCAGAGTTCCTATTCATTTGCTTTATTGGAATTGCCTTCTAACAATGTCGATCATCTACCAGCGTCTTCACCTAGTTTGAAGGAGACATAAACGAAAGGTATAAAGCCACGTCTTCTTCTCCTTAGCGCAAGAAGCATTCCAAATTCAATCCATCTAATTCGAATTTTAAGTTTATTGCAGAGAATATGTAATAACAAAAAGATCAGGTAATTGGATTGGTGGACAGAATGACTAACGAGCGTCACCTAAAACAGAAGTCAAAAATATTTGTTCTCAAAACTAACACTAGTCCCCAGACCACCCTACCTGCTGCTAGAGGAGTGTGGAGGGGATAGGGTGTACTCACCGCACCGCCTCTGTTCCCATAGCCACGCTTAATACGCTGCGGAGCCCCATCTGCGCCCGTTCTACTGGTACTCTAAGAGACCAAGAATCTTGCAGAGGGACAATTTTTATCACGTTTTTCTCTACCGCAATGCTACTGAGAAGCTGCAATGTTAGTTTCACAGAAACTTTCAGTGTTTTGTTTTGTTGATACCTGCTTAGTGTTTGCTAGGCAGTTTTGAAAATGTATTAGAATTACATATTTTAATGCGCTGTTTCAAAAACGGCCAAATGCTTGTAGTAAAAGCATACCAGAGAGTTACAAACCTTTTATATTAGTCATAAGTCATTCACAAAGTTCTATATACGAATGGTATTGAGCAACATTTGCTACGAACGATGTGCAAGTTCGTACAAAAGGAAACAACTAAATAAACAATCAAAAAGTTACATAATTGCATCCATCAAGATTTATATTCAATTTGAATTGAAGACGAAAAGTTTCGTAATAAAAGTTTTTCGGTTTCAGAAGTTCCGTGTCTAGATACTCAACATTTTATCCCAGGTAGTTCTCTTACGCTTATGTAATTGTATTATAATGGACTGCGTTCTCATTTTTTTTGGTTACACAGAAATGTGAAAACCTAAATAATTTCTCAACATATCTTATGCAAAAATGTTTTCTTCGAAATTCCTTGTAACAAATGATTTTGTTCGGTCATACGGATGGATAACAAGAAGGGAACTCATATCTTGGAAAATTCACAACTAAATAAAGAAAATGCGAAAACAACATTGAATGCCAACGATAATACCACAACATTGTATTATTCTCGCGTGTTATGATATACACTGTCTGTCTAGTTGCTTTGATTTTAATACGCTTCTAACTCATCTATTCTGCATGCATATTTTATTTTATATTGGGTAGTTTCATTATCCGGTCGCATTTTGATATGTATATAACGACGATAGATAAAGTAGGTATTTCTGCGACGCCATGAATGGGAGACACGTTCAAACCATACGTTCGCATTGTTGTAAAACTTGTGATGCTATGCTACTAAATGACTCTTTAATTTACTCTGTAAGTTATATAACAAATTTTTATATTATTTCAAGGAAACAAACGAATATTAAGGTTCTTTCGTGAACCTTCTATACTCTTTATGACTGTGTGCGAGAAGCAAATTTTATCTGTGTTTCTTGAAAGCGAGCCCAGTAACTTCGCGAAAATATCTTTTTTATAAACTGTGCTATTCCAATATGCCCTACGTGATCTACATGCTATATTTTCATTTTTTAAGAAACTACCGCTCGCTTTCTTAGTTGGCAGAAAAACTCACGCATCCCTATCGTGGAATTAAAGATCCAGTAAAATTCCGATCGAAGACCATACAGACTTCAACTCAGCAACGAGAAGGCTAGCACAGCGGATGTTTTACCTTTGAAACTCAACCAATGGTGGTGCAGTACGGTTAGCTTGTGTCACATTCATCGGAAGCGGGAGTTGTAGAATTTACCAAAGCCTTTCATGGATTTACAGTAAAATTTTTCTTACTAATTAACTTTGAATATTAATTTAGTATAATCATCATCAGAATAACCTGACTGACGTGTAATTTATGATCTAATGGGTAAAACTATGAACTGATTATCTTAATTTCTCAAATTTACGCAATAAAATTTGTTCTATTTTTAGTAACAATGCAATAACTTATAAACTAAAAAAAAAAGTACTGATATATCTACTTCTGTAGAAACTGCGTACGTATGGAATAATAGTTTTTAGGATTTCCTTGAAAGATGTGAATTTGATTGTGCTGCTGTTAGAGTGGCATCAGTTTGGTTCTCACATGAATATATCTTTTTTCCCATCATTCTTGTTCATAATTTCACTTAGCAACATTCTTCGCAACCCATTTACGTATCTTGTCTTTCAACACAGAGAACCTGAAAATACGAACCTGTCAAAAAATTTTGTTTCTGTTATCTCCAACCAAATTTGATTACAGAATATTTCAAGATAAATGACATATACATCCGTACATAATTAAGCCGTGTCTGTGAGCCAAGTGTGTATGGTTTAATTCCCAAGTCGTTCCTTAGAGCAGCATTCTTTTGCAACATTAGTTGATAAGCAGTTCTCTGCAGACACTGTTCGCATTGTGTCAGCTTTGACGACCCCGGGAGTTCCCCAGGGGTGGCGTCTGTCTGTTCCCAGTCCCAAGGGTGGCCCGACACCAGGGCGCATCAGTAATTACGCCTCGAAAGGCTTTGACGGAAAGCTGTTTGTTCACAATACTCTGAAACATTGACGTCACTCGCGCTGAGTGTAGTCTTCGCCAGTGGCCCTACAACTAAACTTTAGAGTTTTGCGTTGAAGTAATAAACTGTGAGCTGATTAACTGGTTTTTTTGATTAGCAAAAGTTAGGATTTGTGAATTTAATACTTTACTTACACACAGATTTTTTTTTTCTAATGGCTTTACGCCTCGTTGACGTCGTGGTCTTTAGAGACGGGATGGAACTGGGGACAAAGAACGTCGTGAAGTAATTCGGCCATGGCCTTTTAAGGGAGGCATCCGCCTGGAATGATTTGGGGAAACCATGAAAAACCCAAATCTGGATGCCCGGACGGGGATCCGAACCGGCGTCTCCCAAATGTGAGGCCAGAGCGCTAACCACTCACCGCTCACCCACCACGCTCGGTCAGATTTTGTTGTCGCTAGAAATAACGACAATCGTCACTGCTACAGAGTTGAGCGGAAGTTGAATGTATTTTATTTTTCTACTGTTTTCTGATCGGTAGCGCAAAACGGCGAATGTGACTTATCGATATAAATGGATCGTGGATTAGTTTATTTTCATATAAGTACCTCATTTATCATACTATTCTGTCAGTAAAGTTCCCGACTTCTACCATAATTGGGGAAACCGATAATTATAAGACGTAAAATTATAAGCGTATAAAATATTTCGCAAAACTTAAGCTGAGTATCCAGTATGGGCGGCAAACCCTGGAACTTTGGCTCGCGCGGCAGCCACGCATGAACGGATACGCCGTTGGCTGGCGAGGCGCCTCGGACATTGGCGCGGTTCAACATGCCGAGCTGCGAGTCATACTCTGTCGGTATTCAGGCGCGTGGCAAAGGCCCACCACTACTTGGCTCGCGCGCAGTTGGGACGGGGGGTGTCTCGCGCGGTTCAGCGACAGTTTGCTACCATGGATAACTGAAAGTGCCGCCTTTTAATACAATTATACGCTGCCAGATATTTTTTGTGGAATAGCAAATATGCAACCTAATCTGTCTCATATGGTATCACCTCCATTACCACCACAACCATCATTTGAAACTTCAATCAATGAATCTATAGAATCGCTAAATGACATTTTACCTAAGCAAGAAGTAAGTTCTCTTTATGAATGGCATCAGAAAATTGAATAATACTAAAAACTTTCATGTAAAATGAATATTATTTCCCCACCTTACCCATTCTTTCAAACTTTGCATAATGTGTTAAAAACATGTGGAACTATTCTGTAAAATGATTGTTTTGACACTCGAAAAAGGTATTGCAGGCTATTACACGAGACTCCAATCGCTAGAAATCTTGAAGCTACAGCGTCTCTCAGTAACTGAAATCACCTCCAAAATTGAGTGTTCACTTTATTCACACTTGGCTCAATTAATGTCTTTAAGAACTCTAACTCAACCTTTGTCACTCTCGTAAAATATCTAATGTCTTCCATAAGTTTCACACCATACTGTGTTCTATTAATACAATTTCCTTATTGACCGATGCACTTTTCATTTATGTTTCTAGTTTTCAATGTGATGCGTCACAGTGAAAGTGACAGCTGCTCGTGCACGTGAAACGTCCACGGTGGCTTCAGGAAAAACCGCGCCTGCATTGCTTGCCGCGCAACTCTGGCTGGGTTGCGTTGCCGCGCGCGGCAGCCGCGCTCGTCAAGCTGCGTATCCACTACGCGCGGCAAACCCTCGAACATTGGCTTGGTGCCAGGTATCGCCGTGCGAACCAGTGTTCGTGGGTTTCTGTTGACAAGTGCGGCTGCCGCGCGCGGCAACGCAATCCAGCCAGAGTTGCGCGGCAAGCAATGGAGGCACAGTCAGTTTTCGCGACCAAAAATGCGTTGGTGGATGAGAAAATTGTACGTTAATAGAATGCAATATAGTGTGATACTAATGGAAGATATGAGAAATGACGCCATTGAAGATAAATAAAAAAATTCACAAGTTCTTAAAATCATTGATTGAGCCGAGTGTGAATAAGTGAACACTAAGTTTCGAGACGCGATTTCAGTTACCCTGCAATACCTTTTTCGAGTGTCGAAACAATCTATTTTCTGAACTTATCTCCTTCCATGCATCGTCCCTCAGCGTTTTGTTGTGGTAATCGCACATTTACTATTCCACAAAAATTCTTTCGCACCATACAGCTGTATTAGAAATCGACACTTTTCGTAGTTCATGGCAGTAAACTGTCGCTGTGCCGCGCGAGCCAACTCTAAGGAAGACACCGCCGTCTCAACTGCGCGCGAGCCAAGTAGTGCGGGGCCTTTGCCGCGCGCCTAAAGACCGACAGAGAATGGCTCGCAGCGCGGCATGTTCGACCGCGCCAATGTTCGAGGTGGCTCGCGTGGCAACAGCATACCCACTGTGCGCGGCTGCCCCGCGAGCCAATGTTCGAGGGTTTGCCGCGCGTAGTGGATACGCAGCTTCACAGTAGAAACGGCTCTCGCGCGGCAATACCTGGTTTGGCGCCCTTTGACATGACTCGCCAGGCAGCCGCGTATAGTCGATACGTAGCTAAAGACATGTCACTAGAGACAGGGCCGCATTTAAGCATAAGCTACATAGACTGTAGCCTAGGGGCCCGTACCAAAAAGGGGGGCCCAAAAAGGGGGGCTCACACCACAAAGGGGGGCCCGCACCACAACCCTGGCTTCCCCGCCTGGGCCATTAGTAGAGCTAAAAAAAAAGGGCCCACAGAGCCTAAATGCGGCCCTGACTAGAGAATCAACTTTTCGCGAAATTCCAAGTTTCGTATTTCGTTACTAGCATCACAGTCTTTATCCGAACACAGATGTTCTGACAGTATAGTAACAAGAGAAACTGGGTTAAGGTTATTACGAAAAATAACGACACTGACTATGTTAATCAACGACTAGAGAAAAGCAAAATAAGGAATCATTGAGCAAGGAGTGAAGAAACTGTCTGTACTGCTAGGAATGTTCAAATTTAAAATTTTGTTTTACCAACTCCTATCAAATATAGATGATAATTTTCATATAGGCGAGAAACACTTTAACTGTCGTTAATTTGGTTCAGGCCGAAACTTTAGAGAAGCTTCGAAGAATAATCTATGATGCGTTTTCTCACGTTCGGTGAATCATAGGCGCACTACTATATTCTTGAAACGAGGTGGTCGAATATGAAACAGCAAGATAAAAGCCATTTTTCTACTTGAAATATTTTCATGATTGTCTTTTTGGATGCTAAAGCTGTTGCGATCATCGATTTTCTATTCGAACGACGAATTATCAGCGTTGTATGAACCTTTTGGTAATAATCGAGAGTCCTTTCGCTCCGAAAGATGCGAGATTCCGGACCGCACCACACTAATTCTGCTGCTACTCAAGAGAAATTTGAACAACCTTAGGATCATCTCTTCTATAGGCCAAAATTGTCCAACGAGGAGGAGGTACAAGAATTGGAACTTGTCTGAAATTGGCTGGGTTGATGACAAATTTTTATAAATTGTGAAATTGAGGAAAATGTTTAAACAATAGCCGGGGCTATGTAGGTAAAGCGTTTGATATATATATATATATATATATATATATTAACCTAATTAGGAACTTTTTTAAGTTTCGTTCATATTTTAACAATATTCGCAATAATCTGTTGTTCCACGTTTGGATGACTGAAATAGATTACTGCTAGTTCCCGTAAGGAAATGCTACCAGTCTCGGCAATCGTTTATTTCAGCACAGGCGGAATTTTAAAATTGTAACTTAAGTTTTTGAAATATAGATATATGATACTTCTGTCTGTTATTGGATTGTCTAGGATTAGTGTGGTTTTGAGATTTGATGGCAGAGTTTAAATCTGGTCTGAATTCCACATCACATGTAAAAAGTTAATCCCATAAAAAATCCTGTCCTCAGCGCAATATGAACTAGAGACCCTACCTGCCCGCCCAATTCTCAGTTCGATGAGCGGAGATAATATTTACAGAAAGATTTTTATTTCTTTATATTTTGTTTTTTCGCCGATTTTTGTCAACTACTGTGTCATAATGTATCCGACGAAACTTATACGATGATGTGCCACCCCGCTGTTTTGTTGACATGCCTGATAAACATGTGCACAGAATTTTAATGCAGTTGGAAACACGCGTTTTCTGGCTTATTTCGCATATTCAGAATTTAAACAGATCTGATGAATATTTAACTGTTTGTGGATTAACGTCTGCATTAAAATTTAATTCTACTCTTGCAAATGTAATTTTAAATTTGCATTTCTCATCAGCGCTTGCGTAATATTTCCGCGATTTCTTTCTCATTGTGCTTTTTTTGTAATAACAACAGATCTCATTCTAAATATGTCTGGTGTGCCCCATCGTTTGGTTACTATTTATTGTATCTGGTTAAATTGTTGCGAGAAACATTTCAAGCAGAAATGAACAATATCTGACGCATTTACCTTACTTTGTTTAAACGAGATTTTTATTTTCCTCTTCAATCTTCTATATCCCAAGCTAATGGAACCTTATTGTTGTAACTGTCTATCCGTCTTTCACAGACATCTAGTCCGTAAACGGGATAATAACTAACTTAAAATTTGTATATTTGATGTGTTGCGTTGGTCCAAAACCGAATATCATTTTTGAAATTTTGTAAACTTTTTACGGTCCTTTTTCTTTCTTTCTGGGTATCGTGGTGTATAACTTCTACATTAGATGACTCACTGAAAAATAAGAATGTGAGCGGCTGTTATAGTTGTCAGATTTTCTGGTCAAGTCTATCTCAATAACATTGTTACGTAGGAACTTAAAATTCTCTCTCTTGTATTTAGGTGAAATATGCTAAATTAAATTAAATATACTTTTTACGTTTCAAGCAAATGTTTTTATTTTGAGGTTACTTTGACACAAAGTAATAACTGGATTTTGCCGACAGTTTCACCTGCTTGGACGTATGTGTTTCTCCGAATGCGCATATGGTAGATTTTCTAGCAGCAGTAGTACAGGAGGCTGTGGGTATACTGGAATGCGGTCTGGACCAGAATTGTTCATAACAACTCGCTCGATAATGTACCTATCTATTCCAGTCCCTTCAAAAGAAAAACTTTACCAGCCTTTTGTCGTCAGAGATCAAGTGCTAACGGCCCATTGTTTCCTGAAAGTCTCACATTACGCAGAGGTATATATCTATACTAATTTTATAAATGCGAAAGTAACTCTGTCTGTCTGTTTGTTACGTTTCTTGGGCTAAACGGCTACTCCAATCGTGATGAAATTTGACAAGGAGATGCTATTTGACATTAGGATGGACATGGGATACCATATTCTGTATAGATAAGAACCTATTGTCATTAAGTTATGAAAACTATCTGAACTGTGAAAGGCAAAGTCATAATATCTATATGTCTTTGTAATGTGTAATGTTAGAGAGCAGTGGCAGCGTAGTGCAGTGGTAACGTGCGGCTTCTGGTTCAAACCCCACTGGGAGCAAAAATTTGTATGAATTGTTTTTCATAGTTTGAGCCAAGCCTAGGATTCTGTAGTGGGCCTAAGGATACCATGTTCTGGCAAATCTTTGGCGATAGAATAGTGCCCTAAGCGTTTACTTTATTCAGGGTATGATGGTTCCACGTGCAGTTTTTGTGTGATATAAACTAATAATATTGTATATGCGAAAGTAAGTCTCCGTCATTTTTTTTTGCGTTTTGACTACTATATGTGTATACCGATATACCGAAATGCTTTGTATCATTAGGAACTAAATAGGATACTTTTTTCAGATATGAATAAATGACACATGTTCGATGGTAGAGTTGTATATCGATAGCGTTCCCGTCATATTATGCCGACATACGTATCTTAGGTAACTTTCAGCTTTGTGTATCCAATTCTATCAATCAAATTCTAAATCCACGCGTACGAAGTCGCGGGTAACAGCTAGTATATATATTCATTCTGCCCGCGAACCGTGTAAATTTTTGATAACGTGTTTTTTATTGTACTCTACGTCAGATGTATATTTTAAGGCGAAAATTCCCAACCATCACAGCAAACATAAAGTATTTGCCTCTACACTTTTGCCAGAATTTGAAAGTATAATAATATTAGTACTCATAATATAAAGAGAAAAATCTCAACGACAGTATTTACAGAATCCAAAGTCTCTTATCATGAAAAAAAGTTTACTCAGTTAAATTTTCGTAAAACTGATTTTGCTATGACACATTCCGTGATAACACAAAAAAACTTGCATAAAGTTCTTACCAATGATTACGCTTCTCGATGATTCTATCTTTGATGGATTGTATTAAGAATAATTGGAGCCTGCCTTGTGGACAGAAAAAAAAGATTATCATTTTCTGCTCCCTCCCACGTCACTTAGATTCTTGAGACATACAGTACGTTTAAGTTAGATCCTAATCTTTGAAACTTTAAACACTTCATTAAAACGTGTTCGTTACCTTTGACGTGACACAATTACAAACAACAGACGTATTTTTTAGTTTAATTTATTCTAACTGTGGCGGAGCGCACTGCCCGGATACAATTTTCCTACACATCCATTTTTCCTCTTTCCTGTACCCGCCAACTTTTGCACTCTACAATTTTAATTTTAAATTCTTTCAGCGTTTTTGGTAAAGTATTCATCGCTTACCTTGGTAAATTCTTCCAATCCGTGAATCCCTTATCTACGAAACAAAATTTTCTCACACTCTTATGTCTGAAATCGAGTACCACCTTGTGATCATGTTCATATTTTCCCTTTTACTCTTAATTCTTCCATTAATGTTTTTCCACTCCTCATCATCATTATACGCCTTGTACACTCTCATGAGTCTCTCCTCCCTCCTCCAGTTTTCCAATTAATCCCATTCCAGCTCCTATCTGTTACTTATGGTGTTCTGCAATAATTACCAGAGATAAATCTAGCAGTTTTATAATATTTTGTGCTTTACTATATGGCATCTCGCCTGACATGGAACGCCACGTATAATATTTGTGGTGGTTTTTTCTAGCTCCTCGTCTCTGTCCGGGACGCTCTTTACTAACCTTCTTGCTAGTGTTTAAAGTGCCAATATTTCTTCTTTATCTCTCCAAAAGAATAAAGATAACCAACAAAAACATTCACTTGGTTTTTATATTAACTTTCATTAATTTATTATTTCTTTTTGTGCACAGATACAACTCGCAGTTTATCTAAACCTCCGCCTTGCATACCGCTTTCATCTCTTCTCCTCTCTTTGCCCAAAAATCTTCCTCCTGTACTGTTTATTGTCCAGAGATTTTCATGTACTTTGTTCATCTGGTAATAACGACGCGTGGATTTCTTTGACACAATACTTAAGAAATAATAATAACACGATATAAAGCACTTTTAACAACATACACATATAATCAGCTTAACATTAATCAGATACAAAATAGTGAATCGAAAATACCATTGTAAATAACCAATTCCCACAGAAATAACATAAAAAAAGAAACATTAATTACTAACTCTTCAAAACCTAAGAGGCTGTGTATCCTTACAGTTTTCACCCTCTCCAATGCTTGTATTTGATCTCCACCATATTCAAGTAATGATATGAAGTTTTTTTAATCCAGTTCTTTCACGTCTCTGGTGCATACCCTCATCGCACTGTGCAATGACGGAAGTATTTTGAAACCTTTTCCTGTCCAGCCCATTTGAGATTAGTATCATTTATTATGCGAAAATATTTACATTTCAAGTCTTCAGCAAACAACTCCTTCCCCATTATTTAATCAACTTTTAGTGTTTTACATGTGTACCAAATAAGTTGACTCTCCATTTATTTTCATCCCATATTGAGCCAACAAAACATCCTGTCCAGATATCTTCTACCGTTTTGATCCTATTATATAATATTATGTAATCTGCAAACAACCCAACTTCTGACTGTAAACCTTTAACACAGTCATTCATTAGAATAATGGACAGCAGTGGTCCCAATACGCTTCCTTGTGGCCTTCCCATTTTAACTTCCACCTCTTTTGCTGCTTCATTTCCTACTTTAATTGTTTGCTTTTTGCCCTTTAAGAATTTTTCTACCTAGCAAATAACTTTTTATCCGCCCTAATGTTTTTTTGCCTTATTTACTACCATTTTATTGCATACTCTGTCAATTGCCTTAGATCTATTGTCCAACTATCAACTTAGCCTCTCTTGTCTAATTTATCCGAAATGTCTTGCATTTAGCCCATTAACTGAGATTCGCATCAATATCCTTGCCTAATGCCATGCTGTCGAGTTGAAAACCAGTTTCTTTCCTCACAGACATTTCTGATGTGGTTGCACATCAAACTAATAATTAACTTTCCTACCACTGACATCAAACTGATCATCCTATAATTTTCAACCCTGTTTGTCACTCCTCCTTTATGGACTGATTCTACTATCACTGGTTTTTTAGTCCTCTGAAAAACATCAAGTGCCCAGATTGAAAGTCATACGTAGCATTGGATTAGTTAATCGGTTAGAGTAACTGCAGTGGTGTATTTTCAATTTATAGTTAACTGCAATAGTGCATCCTTAGAGCTGGCCCACGTTGACGAAGCGACGGACAAACTGAAGTTAGAATTAAATACTAAAAGAGTTATTAAGGTTAGAATTACATATGACAGTGCCCCTTACAATGCAGAGCGTTATGGCATGGTTGAAGTGGTGGTTTGGTTGGAATTGTTTCGTACGGTGTGAGCCCCCAGGTGCCGGGGATGTCAGTTGTGAACAATGCCGCCCCCACCGCCGCCCCCGAGGGGCGCAGCGGAGGCAGTAATTACGGCTTCTTGCGGGCTGGAGGCGCGATGTGACCCGCCTGCGGAATCTATCTAATTATTTCCCAATGAGATGAGCTGGCGCTGCCTCGCTCATAAGATGTGTTTTCTCCCCTCACAGGGACAGCCGGCAAGAAGACATTTGCAATTCAAAGGCGTAATCTTCAATTCCGACAGTCCATTCAAACTGCCGACCTTCGCACTGGATATCGACTTGTTTTTCACCTCATTCCTGCTGCCAACTGCAGTTTTTAAAATTGACAATGGTTGTGAAAGGTTTTTTAATTTTATAAATAAATTTTCCACTCTTTTCCCACTTAATAAATAACTTGACATTGCTGGAGGCAGTAAAAGGTTATAATTCGGGGACACATCATGGGCAACAGATAAAACATTCTACTATATATACACTGCATTACGTTTCTTTTCTTCGTTATCACGATGTTTCTAAAACAATGTGTGTATTTACTTGTTCCAGTATCACCTTCGAACGGCTGGGGCGATTTTGGTGAAAGTTGATACACATGTTTCTTATTGACCGATTAAGGATACTGTAGGGGTAAATCGATTCTAACACACCTCTTCTGAGAACACATAACAACAGGAATGATGGGCATGAAATTTTACTCATGTGTTTCAACTTGTCTGATTGACAATATGGTGGGCTTAAATCATCTCTAACCAACCATTCAGGATGATAGCATTACGCTACTTATATAACTCTGTTTCTTTTCCTCTCTCCTTAAGTTTCTGATAAGCCACACCTGGAACTCTGCTAGTGTAATGAGTATACAGCGACGTGTCCAGACCAGACCCTGGTCCAGGCAAACTTACTAATCTGCATCTATTTTCCGACAACCTGTTCGTATTCGATCGCGATGAGTATAGATTACAAAGAGCTCTTCATGGCTTACGTGTATGTGTATCTTCAGTGCACCGAGCATGGTGTGTGAACGGTTAATGCTCTGGCCTCGCATTAGCGGTTCGAATCCTCGTCCGGGCTTCCAGATTTTGGTTTTCCATGGTTTCCCAAATCACTCCAGGCGAATGCCGGGATGCTTCCTTCAAAAGGTCTTGGCCGAATTCCTTCCCGTTCCTTGTCCTCAGTCCCATTGCGCCTCTAATGATGTCGACGAGGCGTAAAACCATAAGAAAAAAATCATCGCTTTAGGGTGTGAACATATCCGTAAATAATAAATTGATTGAACAAGGTTGCAACCATAATTACCTCGGCGCTGACGTGTAGGACGATTGGTTTGTTTCTCTGGTAGGAGGAATAGCAGTAGGCCAGAATTTGGAGGCAGGATGGCCAGTTCCTTCCCTCTATGTATTCTAGTGCTTTTCTATATGTGTGTAGTGTGTCTGGCGGGCGAGTGTTGTTAAGTGTAATGTGTTGTTTCAATAGTACATTTATAAACGTGAAAGATGGTAGATGGTGGAAAATGGTGTCGTCCAATTCAGGACAACTCTTCTGAAAGGCACCAAAGTTATTACCAAATTCTACGTCCGCATTCAACGGACGAATCACTGTCAAGTGCTTTCCCCTCACTCCATACGCACTGCGTGAAGATTTGGGTTTGAAAGCAGGCGTTTGGAAACGCGCAACAATAACTTTCGCATCCTGCTCTCACAAGACTAAGTCCTGAGTAACTTTTTTCCGTAACTGCGATTCGAACCAGTTTACCCTTATGTCCAGCGCCGAATACCATCATGGTGTCACAGTAACCTTGGCCGATCAGGAGAGATGTGATAATAAATAGAATTGTTGCTATAGGACGATCCAGTTAAAATTTTGTAGGATTATATCCTGTGCTTCTGTGTGGAAGCAAGTCGTGGAGAACAAAAGATAAAAGATGCATAGAAAAAATGAAGACAAAGTTTCTAAGGTCTCTGGAGGAACGAAAAAAAAACCAGATCAAATAAAATATGGCAGAAATAAGAGAGCACTTGAAGAGAATAGAAAGAAATAATGAAACCATTTGCAAAGAATGAATGCTGCACAACGTCCTAAAACTGTACAAGCCAGTATGCAAAACACGCATAGGTGTGGCTATTGTCTTTTTTATTGTGACACTTTAGTTGTTGTTGTGGAACCTCACGTCCCCAGAAAATTTAGGGTTGTTTTCTGCCAGTTACTATACTGGTAGCTTCAAAACTGATTTCACAGCTGAAAGCATATAGAAATAATATAAGTTGCCATAATGTAGCAAAATGTTTCATGTTTTACTCACCTAGTGCTGTTGTACCAAATTCTGTTACGTCATTCTTCAATGGCACGCGTGGCTAAGGTAACTACTTTAATTATGTGTTTCGGTTTGACGACACGAACTCTGAGATGAAAGTTCTGCTCAATTTTCGTATTAAATATTTTAAATATCCTCCTAGCAGGCACACAATGAACTCTTGGCACCAGAACTTTGTTGTTCCTCTTGAGAAATTTACATATCGGGCGCCAGCTGGTTGAAATTGTTGAACAGATTTTCTCTAATACAAAAAATCAACATGATTTGCGTTTTGCGAGACTGGCGTTCCTGGATGGACTGACAGGCGCGTGCTATTTAAATGCTTGCAGTATAAATCCTAGGGATTTATAATGGCGCTAGAATTGGCTCATTGAAATAAAACGGTTTGTGAATAATTCTGTATGGTACTGTTGGCTTGGGTAGAGAACGACGAGAGATTCCTAAACACCGCAAATTTCAACTGTCATAACATTTCATATCAATCACATGGTGAACATTCGCAAGTGTAGAATTTGGAGTAGCAATAATCCATTTTAATTCCTAGAACATGTTCTTGACAGCACAGAAGTAAATGTGTTTTTTGTTCTAATCAAATCTAAATTGCACATTTCTTTGAAGGAAAACATCCTAAATCGAATCGTGTATATGGATATGTTGGAAATTTTTTTCATTACATACTCAGACACCTTCAGCAACAGTAAGACCTCAAAGGTACTCTCTATTTCCTTCGAATTTGTTTCTGATGTTAGTGGATTGAGCTAGTTGCATGGACATCTGTCTCAACAGACATGATACCTTGTATGTTTGTTATGGGATTTCATTAACGATTGATTGTATGTTATCGCCTTTTTCTGAAAATGTAGCTGAGCTCAGAAAGAGAAATTGTGCCTTAGTAAGAAAGGTTTTTCCTGTGTGCTGTCTGCCGCATCACTAATGCCATTCACATCGAATCAACTTACATTTTTAAGTAAAATCTGAGTTGTTTCGCTGCAAAATGATAATCTGTAAGTTAGGTGACCGAGACTTTTTTTTTTTTTTTGACTTATGGCTTTACGCCTCGTCGACGTCGAGGTTATTAGAGGCGGGATGGGAGTGGGGACAAAGAATGGGAAGGAATTCGGCCATGGCCTTTTGAAGGAAGCATCCCAGCATTCGCCTAGAGCGATTTGGGGAAACCATGGAAAAGCCAAATCTGGATGCCCGGACGGGGATTCGAACCGGCGTCCTCCAGATTCAAATCCCCGTCCGGGCATCCAGATTTGGGTTTTCCGTGGTTTCCCCAAATCAGTGAAGGTTGAGTGACAACGATCGTTCCTGGCATTCTGTAGGTCGTGGGTTTAAATTACTGTACGGCCATCTACATTTCGATTTTCCATTTTTTCAGAAATCACTACAGGTGAACACATAAATGGTTCCTTCAAAAGGCAATTGCCATATTCCTTGCCCACCAATGTTCTCGTGCTGACAAGCCATAAAGCCTCAAGGAATAAGAATCATATTATTTGATAACATTTTTGTTTAGAATATTTTCAAAGCTGTCTCCTTTTTGAAGCGCCCTGCACGTAAGACTGACTATCGTAGCTGTTAAATTGCTTCCGTAGTATTACATATAGTCACCTCAGCCATGCGTGTCATTTGCTCCTGATTTTAAAGTTTTTTAGTGACTTTTTAATCTAAGATTGCTTGTAGTCATTCGTCTTCGCTGTTGGTACTGTCAGTATGCTAATGAGCGTTCGCTTCACAGATGTTTCACCTGTGCTTACCTGGTGGCGTAACAGCATGCCACACTGACCAAAGGTGAAGTTAAATTTAAAGTCCTTAAAAATTCCTGTTGAGACCATCGTCATTGTGGCACCTTAACCAACAATGCGGCAGAAGTCTGACTTCGGTAAACGCAGAAAATATGCAGAACGTTGTAACACCTTGCAGGCTGTTGCAGGTGTAATCTGAATGCTTGTTGTTCTCTGGTGGGCCTTGTTGTGTGATATTTATGCCCCGGCTCGCCCTTGCCATCACGTCCTATGTCCCGCATTAACCCCGTCACGTGCCATTCAGATCTGCGTGTTTAATTAGAATATCAGTGTTTGATGTATTACGCCCGGCCCGGCTTATTAATTGAAGCCTGCGATAGCACTTTAATCTCCAGCGCTCGCTCTTTGGTTCAATAATTCAGAGCACCGGCCATGATTCCGGGCCTCTCACACACAGGCCACACGGCGAAAGCCTTATCGGGAGCACCACGCCACTTTAGTGGTTTACTCAAGATTCAGAATAGACGTGCTCAAAAACAAATTAGTGAAACAGCCCATAGTTTGTCCGCGACTTTGAACTTTGACACACTCATACGTCAGGAATGAATACGTTGTGACCTGCTGAAAGTTCGAACTGAAGTATTTATTTGTCAGAGTTAGTTCATTCTGTCACCATAGGACGAAAAATATTTTATTTTTTATTCTAAATACACTTTTGTTTTATTTGATACTTCCTGTTTAGGAAATGTCACATTTATTTTTAAACAGGACATGTAGAAAAATGAAACACTCACAACACACATGGGAAGAGCGCTATAAAAAATTAAATACTTTACAGCGGATTTGCAAATCTTCTTGACAATTCTACATCGGTATTCCTGCCAGCTTATGTTGTTAAATATGTTTAGCTTTTTTTTCATTGAATAACTCATTTAAGAGCTAAATTTATTTCACGAAATTCTGGATAAATGGTCGAATAATTTTGAATGACATTAGTAAGTTAATGTTAAACCTTGATTTTTTTTAAAATGCTTAACGTCTCTTAACAGCGAGGTCTTTAGAGACGGGAAAGGATGGGGGGCAAGATATGGGAAGGAATTCGGCCATGGCCTTTAAAAGGAAGCATCCCGGCATTTGCCTGGAGTGATTTTGGAAACCATGGAAAACCAAAATCTGGATGCCCGGACGGGGATTCGAACCGCCGTCCTCCCGAATGCGAGGCCAGAACGACCTTGTTACGGTTTTGTAATTGTATTTATAGCACTATTTCTAGCCGCTTTTTAAGTTCTCTTATTCATTTTAATTTCTCTTGTGATTTCTTATTTTCCTGCTAGCTTTAAACCTGTAATGGTATTAATGACACCTATCTGAATGGCACTAATATTTCATTCTTTCCTTTAAAAAAAAAAAAAAAAAAAAAAAAAAAAAAAAAAAAAAAAAAAGTCGTTTTTAGGTTTATCAAGTGGAATTTGTGAAATTCAAAGTGCAGAAGCAGGTTCTAGATTTTCACTGTACGATTAAAGTGGAAGGCTGTTTAATATTTTTGAAGAAGTTACTTCAACCGGCGAATTCAGAATAAAAAGAGAAAGATCTGGGAAGTATGGCTGCAGAATTAAGAATGTATAATTGTGTAGTGAGCAGTAAAGAAGAAAAACATTAGAATAATGAACAAGGAGAAAAGTGTGGTACGGAGCGTGACAATGATAGCTACAGGGATAGCCTCACAGTGATGAGGTAAAGGCAGAGTAAAGAATATTGGTGCCGTTGTTTTTCAGAGAGGATAATCAAAGGTTATGTTGAAGGCTAAAGCAGCACAAGAATTAATTGCTACGATGTCACAATTCCAAAGACGATAGAAGGACTAAGAAATACAGAAAAGTCATTAAAATGAACAACATCCACGTTGCATGGAAGACCGATAAAACGAAATATTCTGGTTTTGACCCTACAATTAGAGAAAATAAAGGTGTTGCAGTTTACTAAACGTGGTGCATGGAACTTGCAGAGAGTTCCCCTGATAAATAATTAAATGTATGAACCTTTAAGTCAATACGTCCCAGTAAAGGTGCCGGCTGTTGTTTGACTGCGCGATAATATATTGGGCATCAGACAGCTTACATTCAGGAATATATTCACTGTGACAGACGGCGCATATTTTCCTACGATTCATCATTCTTTACCTACTAGTACAGCAGCAGTATTCAAAGGATTGCAGAAGTTGATGCATTGAATTCCATTGCTTGATCTTCCAGTATCTGGCGAAGTTAGTACAAAAACTATGGAGACCGCAAGTTATCACTGCTAACGACCAGCTGGCCCCGCCGCGGGATTGGTCCATTACAGCCGGGATGATGAGGCGAAGCTCGCTCCGCCACCTGTTAGGGGGGCCCACGGGGACAGACGTGGCCGCAGCATATGCCACGAACCAGGCCCAATACCCACCAACACCTGGCGAAATATAAAGAGTATGATACAGTGGAACGACTTCTGAACCTCATGATTAAATAAGTTAACTATTGTCTCTTTGCATCCCGAATATTGTCGATACGAAGAGTACCCATTGATGATGCTAGAAATAAACATTTAAAATTTGTTTGGAATGAAATAATGCCATACGAATATTTTCAAGTGACCTGATGAAACAAGATGCAGTCTTTCTAATTTAAATACACTCTAGTGTGCGTTTGACCCCTGCTGATGACACCTGAGCACGTTGGCTGACCGAGTAATTATTTGATTATTGATTGACCGTCTGTCGGGCCTGATATTGACTAACCTGCACCGAAATGACTTCTTCTTCGTTTCTTGATGTTATTTTTACTTCATGATTACGATCTTTTTTTCTCTGACACCAGATAATTTTTTATATAAAGCATGTGATGTCCTTGTAATGTGGGCTGGAATTAACTCTTCGTGACCAGACTGTTGTTGTTCTCATACGGGTAGGTTTGGTGCTGCTAATTAAGAACAATTGGTAAAAGTCAGATTTTTTTACGATTCCGTTGTATATTCCAATTCACGTACGTAAAATACACAATCGTAGCTTCTGTTAACACAGTCCGTTAGACTATTGCCCCTACAATATTTTCCGAAATGTGGTAAAGTGAAGCTAACTGGTAGTATTCGCACTAATACACGTATGTGATGCTTGTAACGCGTCTTTGCAGCGGCTGCTGTAACTGCGAGTCGCCAGCACACGCTGAGGCAGTATCACGCAGGGGCCTCGTGTTCGCTCGGTGGGGGCCTGCCTGGAGCTAGGTTCACAAACGCAGCTACGAAACATTACGATGATTATTGGTCTCTTTACACTACAATAGGAATGAAACTGTATAGGACTAGAAAATACTGACGACGTGCTAATTGAGATTTCCGTTGTAAAGCCTGACAGCAAGCGATACGTGACACGACCTCAGAGGTTACGAGTGGTGTTGAGGAAAGATTCATATTGGAGGGGATGACGTAGCAGGTAAATCATAACGCCATCAGTTCAGCAAGGCTACCGTTGCTAAAATGCAGCGCTGGGTATCGTTATCGTTTGCCTACAGTTGTAGGGTAAATAGAATTTACTAAGCACTTTTTATGGATTCTTACTGGAGACGAAATGAAGCTACGCGGTCAGAGTACTGCAGTTCGTAAAAGAAGTTGTAGACTTTAAATCCGCACATATTTTGTGTCGTGTTAACAAAAATACCAATAACCAATTTTAAATTTTTTAAATTATGTTACAGGGAGGTCTGATACAGTAAAGGCAGTTAAAAAAGTTTTCTCTTTATTAATTTATTTGTTATCGCAACGTGTGGGGTATGGTTTATCAGAGCAGATAATGTCCACCTCATTAACGCCATCGCTTACAAACTTGAAATTTATCCCGAATATCGATTATGTCCTTATTTAAACACAAATACTAAAAGTACTTACATCTAGTATAGCTTTTAAGCAACGAGCAAAATAATTAAAAAATTATTTTGCTGTTATTTTCCTATAGAGGATGTCTCTTTTATGAAAGTATTCTACACTGAGTCCATTATATCTCAAACAAGAACATACAAAATTTGGTTAGAATTGAACGATTGATGAATGTGGAGCGGAGTCCTTAAGTTAACTAGAAAATATGAAAAGCATTGATTCGTTGATCTACCAAGTACATTCAAGTTAAAGTCTCAGTTTCAGAGTTGCGGCTCAACTGGACAACCGTAAGCCTACAAACCGACAGGAGAGACAGGACAAATCTGTGACAGTACTGTCGAAGAGGAGAAATACAGTGAGGGGAGTTCGTGAAAGAGGTAGATTTTCTGACAGGTCGAGTAAATAGAAGGACGGGATGTTTTACGGTAATTAGGCACCTCCTTTTGGATGTCTGATTAGCATATAGAGATGGCTGATATTTTTATCTCAGTATTAACGTCACCATGAAATAAAGGAGTTTCTAACATTTCACATTCTTGCGCAGCCATCAGACAATAGAGAGACCTCTCAACACAGTAGATAACAGACTCTTATCAACGTACGAGGTCTGCACTCCGTCTCGAGATGCACTTCACATACCGACATTGTGCTTCTGCACAGACGAAGAACGTTCTCATTACTCATCATGAGAATTTGTTCTAGAAAAACTTATGTATTAGATCTGGTTAAACAGTGAGCTCTTTTTGTGATATTTTATGCAAACCATTGTAATTCTTTGACAGACTAACAATACTACTACTCTGTATATTCCCGCCGTGTCAGAATGTTACCCTCTTAGAACATTTCGAGGGGGACAATCTTCGTTCTCATTTCCATCCCACTGAAGTCAGACTGGCGCAGTCATTTTTGTTTGGGCAGTGCCACGGAAACAACACAAGACAAATACTTAACATAAGCCGTGACGTCACTCCCGATTGTGAACTTTTCCGGAGAGTTGCTGCTTTGACATATTGACGAGTTCCACGTCCATCTACGCTGGTACCCAGTATCGCTGCTGACTATTAAATCTGATATCAATAACGTTGAGAATGATGGCGCACATTGTGTCCCTCGAAAAGTCAATATTAGTGACTTTTTAACAAGGCTTGGAGCACGAGAGTATTTACAATGCTGTGAAATGCATCGATTCTACCAGGAATATTACAAGAAATTAATTGAAAATTCTGGAAGTAGTCGGAATGGAGTAAACAGTCTGTAAGAGCTGAAAAGTAAAGTTAATTATAGCCTACTTAAGATATGCTGGCGTTCCTTGATTACTGCTTAAATGATTTAAACATGATTAAAGGCTGGAATGTTACGTAACATTATTTTAAGCCGATTTTACGCTTTCATATCTCCAGGAAAGTGACTATGTCTGTGACTTTCCATATTTCAGAACAGACGTCGTTTACAAAACAGCCAATTGGCTCAGGGGATAGAGCGACTAACTTCCGACACTGACACTAACAGTAGAGTACCTCTGCAAAAACTACGCCATTAACCTCAGAGGATTGCAAGCGGAACTAAGTCAAACAAACAGGCAACAGGTAACGTCTCCATAATCAGGTTAAGACCGTTCTAAAATTACTTTCACAACAATTGTGCGGTGTAAGTGGTTAACCTGTATTACTGGGAATCAATGAATCTCAAAATCAAATTCCTACATGATCCCTAAGCTCATCTCCACCTTGACAAATCTTTGTTCGTGTGAAGTACCCTTCGACGCTCCGTCGTTCTGATTCCGCGAAAAACTGTACCTCACATCTCCTGGTAGGAATACGGGATTACATTAAGTAGCGGCAATTGTGGTGAGATTCAAAATTTTATCTACTTGGCAGCCGAAGAACTCCTAAGTACTTCCCAGCTAGGAACGTCATTTTCGTTTAATTTTTAGTAGTTGCTTTCCATAGGCTCTTATTAGGCCAACTACGGCGATCACTTACGTCATTATTATAGAAGCCACTGTTGTAATGTCCATTTTACGGCACCAACGTATTGCCAATTCTGGTTAACTACTGCAATTGTCAAACAGGAAACTGAAAAAAGTCTACTTATGAATTACAGTCTCAAATATGGCTGTTAAACGTCTGAATTTAGTGAGTTAAAAAATGTGAGTGTAATCTGGCAAATTGTGTATTAGATGTAACTTTTTTTTTAGTGTTTGTCGTTTAAACACAAGACATGATTGACATTGAGGGCAAGTTTCAAGTTGCTGGATAATATCGCTTTTGGCGTTGACTCGACTAAAAAGTTTGACGATAGCTTACAGTCCCATTCATTTCTATGAAAGCTCCCCAGAAATTACAAGTGTTTAAATACGATTTTTTTTCCACATATATCTCATATGGTCTTGTTTGGGTAGTTTAGACCAGACTAAAAAAAGAACATTGTCCAATCTAATACTGTTCGAACATTACTTAAGCCCATAAACGGTATAAATGTGTCCCGTTGTTTTAAAATGCACTTGATATGCCGCCACGTCTTGTCTGCAGTGTCAGATGAAGGCCGCAGCAATTGCTACGCGTGGAGTAGCACGGATTGAGCTGTCGCAGTACAGTCAACTTCTTCTCTCCATGGTGCAGTCTGGCGTCGACTCGACCTCTAAAATTCTCTGACTCCACATTTCATTTACTCACGTCACACAGCATGAGACTATAGGTGATGACAAAGATGAATTAATAGAGACCTATATGGAGCACGCGTACTGTTTGAAGTGAACATATTTTGGCGCTTTGGGTTGCGAGTGATTTCATTTAGAAAACCAAGAGAAATGTCTCTCGGAAGCAACATCACGGAGCGAATAAAGATGTTACACAAAACTATTACACTCAAAGTGTAACATGTGTGTCAAAAGATTGCCTTCGGTTGTATTTTTACGTTTGGTATTACTCAATCTTACTTACGAACACACAGACCTACTATATTCGAACTACCAAATACATGAGGTGGTGATAACGCTCGAAAAACTTTGAAAAAGTTTTACGGGATAGGTGCAAATAGAAAGTAACTAAGTAAGTGTTCCGTATTTACGTCATACCTACACCTCATCCAAGCTCAGTAGTTTTCTATTTGTTAAAGACACGACTTTTGGACACCTATGTATGTCATTAGAAAGGAGAGAAGATTGAGGGGAATGATCCCAGTCACAAGTCTCCTATTGTTATATTTTGGATTAAGTTGGAACTGCAGCGCTATTGTTCACCCTCAGATTTCCACCTATTTCCAAACCTTAAAAATATTCTGTCTGGCATCCATTTCAAGTCGGATGAGGACATACTGTATATTGACCTCTTATTTTTTGACTCACTTGACAAGACCTATTATGCAAGTGGCATAAAAACATCGAAATGTCGTGTGTGGATATCAGAAAAATCTTCAAAAATAGACTACAAATTTTCGTTTTAATCATGTGAATCAGTGTCAGGTCACGAACTCATCGGTCGATTCTAGTATATCCACATCGGTAAAGCGTTATGTGTGGTTGACAGTCGAATTATGTTTTACTATCTGCAGTTATCATTATATGTAGAATGTCACATGGTAATAACGTCCGCTCGTATTCTACACATTTCAGACCCACTGTCATTAAATTAAATTGTTTGCTTACTTTTACTGAACTGTTGATAACAAATTGCTTTCCCTTGCTGCTGCATAATAACGAGGGCAGCTAGTTTGCTTTAATTGTAAATAATAATGGCTTGACATCTGTTTGGAGTATTTGTGTAACAAATCTTTGCTTCAATAATAGTGATTAATTCTCACACAGTCTGTATCGCTCAGTGTTTGCTTGGTGTTACCATACAAACGTACAATGACTGCGTAAACTGGAAATATCAATTATTCTTTTTTTGTTTGCTGATTGGAAGTTTCGTCCTCGCTCGTTCTCTTCATCCACTCACATGATTTTGCCTAGACTACCAGATAATTCACAGATTCCAACATCAGTAAACCACATCTCAATAAAACACGCTTTCCGGATTTCGAATTTATTCGATTGATCTCTGTAATTTATGAATACAGAAATGCTAACCTTTTCTCCAACACCAAATACTATTGTTGTATGTGTGGTAACTGCACTAACGAACACGCTTACTGAGCTAATCAGTATATCTGCAGGATATTCTTTGTAAAAATTAAGATTCATAAATCAAAATTTAATCACGTCTGAAGCAAATCGCTGCTTAAAATTTTGTGCAATTTGATTCAAACGAAAATCGTTTCCAGGAGACATCACATATGGTAAGACATAAATTGAGAAGAAGATTTTTTCCTCACTACTATTTTTAAACGTAAAATACATTCTAAAAATATTTTTTGGTATAGTCCGAAGATAGAATTTTTTTTTCTGAAACATAACAAATGCGTCTTTGTGAGGTGCCATTGAAGGACAATAGCAAGTCTGCAAAACTGAGAATATTAATCATGGTGTGAACACCAAAAAGAACTAGCTGAACAGTAAAACTAATATCTAACACTTTCAGACTGAAATGAATCAAAGAAAATAGAAAAATGGTTCCTGCCATGCCTTAGTAAATAGAAATTTGTATGTTATTCTAGTTTCATTGGATGGAATAATCCAATGCAGTAAAAAATAACAAAAAAGATAAAAAAAAAACTTGCGAAAAAATATGCTTTTCTAAACATGGCCATAATGATCGTACAGTGGCGATCTTTTGTACGCATTCCTTTTGGATATTTTTTTTGTTGGTATATCTGTATTCAGCATAAGTTGTATCGTCCAGTGATGATAGGCATACAGATCTGACTTACATTTTTGGCCATGCTCGCGAAATGTAAGAATTTGGTTCCAGTAAATGTCCAACAGTTATATATATTATTCCACTTCAGACTAAACCAGCAGCATTTAGAGTATCGATTGACAGTTTTTTCGCAAATATCGGATAGGCCATTTCTCCTCAGCGACATACGCGGGTTCTGGGCTGCGAAGTCTCTTACATCGGGTTTTGTGGATGCTGCAAATACATTATTTGTAACCGAATACGATTTCTGTGCTTGTATTTTTAATTTCTGTTGCCTTTTGCTTATTTTGAACTTGAGCCACATGCAAGTTCACCAGATTAGCTTGATACAAATATCTCTTACACGAGATAACTGTTCTGGCCTCGCATTCTGGAGGACGCGGGTTCGAATCCCCGTCCGGGCATCCAGATTTGGGTTTTCCATGGTTTCCCCAAATTACTCCAGGCGAATGCCGCGACGCTTCCTTCAAAAAGGCCATGACCGAATTCCTTCCCGTTCCTTGTCCCCAGTCCCATCCCGCCTCTAAAGACCTTAGCCGTCGACGAGGAGTAAAAAATAAAATAAAAAACGAAACAACTGAAACATGACAACAGTGGTCGATAGAGACCACAACGTGCATTGCAGCTACACTTAAACAGAATTTATAACGGGCAGAAGATTCCAGGCGTGGCGAACGAATTCCAAAATGGTGAAACGTCCCCTGTCCGTCGCTAGCAAATCCTTAGTTCTTCCACTAGGGAATCCTTTTCTCTAACACTTTGCATATTAAATGGCATTCCTGCTTCTTAGATGTAGCTATCAAGAGAACAGTAACAGGAGAATTTAATCGAATGGTTGATCCCACTTTTATATGAGGACAGGGCAGATATTGTCTTGCGCCATGATGATGCAACGTTTCAAATTACGAGGACGAAATATTTTAACAGCGTTAGATTGTCCGTGCAACAGACGACAACGACTCTGTTGCACCGTAGCCACCAAGGATCGCTCATTTCTCACCGTGTGACTTGTTTCTCTATGGGGATTAGTTATAGGCAAGGTTTTAATCGTTCCACTTGTTGATAATTTAGGTGACACGAAACAGG
The DNA here is from genome assembly GCA_031002005.1 of Vandiemenella viatica. Lineage (NCBI taxonomy): Eukaryota > Metazoa > Arthropoda > Insecta > Orthoptera > Morabidae > Vandiemenella > Vandiemenella viatica. Next base: position 796,035 of record CM061919.1, read on the forward strand.
GCATCACTAAAGAAGTGGCAAGTGTCCAAGCACATGTTGCACATGGTTTGGTATCTACTACGCTATTTGCAAAATGTATGTCATCTGACAAACGGTGCACGTGCTGTACACTCGTGACTTCTCATAATCAACTTCTGAAGTTTATCAATCCAAAAACCCTAATTTCAATTTTACATAACACTAAAAGCATATGTAGATAGTAACGCTGTATCAGCGACGTCGATTGTGTTATCGTACAGGGTGAAGCGTTCGATTGCAGGCCGACTGCTGGCAGAGGTGAACGGGCCTGCTGACCGGATGACCCGCGATTTCGTAAGGCGGCCGAGTGACGGAGCAGGCGGCGCGGTTGATGCAGGTGGAGGCCCCCGCAGCGCGGTGTCTCCGAGGGGGGCTGACGGGCCCCCCGCCGCCTCGGCCCCCCACGGCTGAGAACTTAATTCGGACCCCCTCTCCGCTCCGCCGCGTGCATCATAAATTGTACTGCGTTGCGTTTCATTACTCACTGCACAGCGCCCAGCCGTCCAGAGTCCAGCTGGGAGGAGCCAGTCATCAAACACACGCTTCTATTCAAAGCAGGGCGTTGCCTGATGGCAGGTACCTGACAGTCATCAAACAACACTGCCGAAACTCAAAGTATACGGCCATGCCAAAAATAATAAAATACCGCTCTAATGACCTTCAGCTCGGTGAGTTGCAGCAACTACGTATTATGGACTCTACTTACCAGCGAAACTCCAGGGAGAGATCTGTAGCCATTCTGTCTCGATATTTACCCGGAACAGCTAGGTTATTGTGCGTGCAGTGCTTCACACGATTCGTAACCGGTGGTCACATTATGTACAGGAATTGTACAGAATTCAGCTCAAAACAATAAGGCGTCACTCACGAATTCGACCATAACAGTGTACCAACTGGACTCATCGACCCATTCTTATTTGTTTAGTTTATATAAGATTCAATGCTTAGCGGGCACAGACAAGATGCTTTGCTGTGAGTAAAGATACCAGAGTAGTTCTGCTGCTGCCATATCCCTTCAACACCAACTGTCGCTGTACCATTGACTATTTCACGATGTGTCGTTCGTCTGTTGGCGATTTGATAATCCATCTGGGGTTTTGAACTTTAGGTTAATGAGGCTGGTAACAATACATCTCCATTTGTGAGGTAATGCTTCCGAAGAGGTAGTCTGATTCCACGGTTGTCACTGTCCGTTGTGTAATTCTAAATACCTGAACCATTTCTGAAATACTATGTACTATACAGCACGTTCCAGCGGTCACTGGAATTTGATCATTTCATCTCAGAAAATGTTTAATACGGCACTGACGAGCTCAATCGACAACGTTGACAAACACCTGACTAGTTATCCTCTTTTGATCGATTTGAATTCTCATATACTATGGCTTCCAGCTGCCAGTGCAACATCGTTTTGGAGAATGCAGTTAGCACTCGAGCTCTCGACCGCAAATCTTAAGAACGACGGCAGCTGAGCGTGGCCGGCTCAAGGAAGAGAAGTTGAAAGACACTGAAAGAGTCATGCAGGCGCATTACAGGATCTCTCTAAGGCGCAGACTCTCACGAAAAATCTAACATATTGCACGCCGTCTGCCGTGAACTAGTTGCCAATTCAGAGACAACTAATCAAACCAGTGCCCCCAAGACGTGACCTTACGCAATACTCTGGCCAAAGCAAGAGTTGGAAATCACCGTCCACTGTTATGTTAACTGGCCCTAAGCGACCGATAAACTGTCTCTGGAAGATCTCCGAAACGCCTAAGTACAAGAGCTGAAAGATGGAGATTCAGTCACCGTATGTGGCACCTACCGATACATTCAGCGTTCTGCTACTACGGAGAGCTCAAGATCACAGAACGTTTACTCAACTTTCTGCTTTATGATAGACCTAATCTTGGAAACAACATTGCTGCATGACTTTCGTCGATTGCGTTGTAATACTGCAACGTTTTCTCCAGGACTCTTAAAGCGAGCGAAGTGTAGAGTTAGCCAAACCATCTCCTTCCTCGTGCCACGATCGTGCATATAAATGTTACAGTCCCATCGCAGTGTCGCACAAGTTAACATCCGGCGGAGTTATCTTGCGCTGAACACCTTTACATACTTCGAACCGAATTGATTCAGACTAATATTTGGAGCGTTTGAGACATGCGTTTGCTGTGCCTTTTTTTTTTTTTTTTTTTACTGAATTTACATTTCGTTAACGGCGAGATTATTAGAGTACGGGGACAACCAATTCGGCCATGGTGTTTTTTGGAGCGATTTCCGAAAACCGTGGAAACGAAATCAGTATGCAAGGTCGGACTGTTAGAGTAGGAACTGACTGTTCTGCTTCTAAAACTGGCCTAGCACGGCTTCTACGCAGGATCCAACCAACCTTCGGGTTGTGGACCGTACTTTTATACATCAAAACTGTTAACGCTGTCCAGAATTAAGCATAGCACAACAACTGTATGGAGAAGGTAATGAAAAACATATTTACCGAATGACACACATAAGGTTCTTTCTTCTTTATCTACATGCTGTAGCTCACAAAGGTACTGGTTAATAAGTGGTAACGCTAGGGCCTCACATCTGAAGTGCGCGGGTTCAAATCCCCTTCCGGCTATCCATATTTCGGGTTTCCATAATTTTTCGAATATTCCAGGAGGGAATAGATTTTTTAAAGTCTATAAGCCTGTGGTCGGATTCCTTCCCGTTCCTTGACCTCATTCTCTCCTCGTTCTAATGAACGCGGCGCGAGTCATAAATACGAGGGGCAAGTAAAAAATAAGGTTCCCACATTTTTTTTCAGGGTTAAGACATTTTTTATTGCAATAAATAAGTACACCATCTGAAAGCTTGTATTTCAAACTATTTTTCTACATAGTCGCCAGATCTTTCAAAACATTTTTTCTGACGAGTTATCCACTTCTGAAAACCCGCTTCGAAGAACTCCGCCGCCAGGCCGCCGATGTACTTGGTGACCGCTTCCTTCACCTCTTCATCTGTACTGAAGCGTTGTCCAGCCAAGTGTTGCTTCAATGTCGGGAACAAGTGGAAATCGCTGGGAGCAAGATCAGGGCTGTAGGGGGCATGATCAAGCAATTTCCAGCCGAATTTGTCCAGTAGGGCGGTGGTCTGTCGAGAGACATGCGGTCGCGCGTTGTCGTGGTGCAACCTAACGCCCTTGCTCAGTCTTCCTCTCCGGCGATTTTGGATGGCTCTTTTGAGTTTCGTTAGCGTCTCGCAGTACCTGTCCGAATTTATTGTGGTCCTTTTAGGCATAAACTCGGTAAGCAAGACGCCTTTTCGGTCCCAAAACACCGTAGCCATCACTTTTCCTGCGGACAGCGTCTGCTTAAACTTCTTCGGCCTCGGCGACCCGGGATGGCGCCATTGTTTCGAGTCTTCTTTTGTTTCCGGAGTGACGTAGTGACACCACGTTTCATCTCCCGTAATAATGGAGTCCAAGAATTCTTCAGTATTCTCGGCGCATTCTCGAAGAAACCCCTCGGCACACTTGACGCGATTGTCTTTGTGGGTTTCTGAAAGCATATGCGGGACCCACCGCGCACCCACCAAGTTTTTCGGTCAAAATGTTGTCGATGGTTTTTTCACAAACCTCAGGAATCTGATCAGCCAGCTCCCGAAGCGTTACTCTTCGATCCTCGAGAAGAATGCGCTCAATCTTCGCAACGACTTCGTCGGACACCGATGGCCTCCCGCTCCTTTGCTCGTCGTGAACGTCTGTGCGTCCTTCGGAGAACTCCCTGCACCATTTGCGGACGTGCTGGACGCTGATGCAAGCTTTGCCATAAACTTCTTCCAACTGTCTATGAATTTCAATAGGTGTAAGCTTCTTCGCGTTTAAAAATCGAATCACTGAACGGATTTCACACCTGGCGGTGACGGCGATTGCGGGCTCCATCGCGGATGGCTGTTAGACTGGCACTAAGCTTCGCCGGTTTTTCTCCAGGTAGTTGGAATGGAGTGGGGGGAATCAACAATGAAGGCGGTGTTGCCGGATTTCTCCTAGTATCTCGTGCGGCCAGTGTACAGCGTTGGGAACCTTATTTTTTACTTGCCCCTCGTACTAAAGATAAAAAGCTATCCTTTAATATGAGTGACTGTTGTTACTTTTTTTTTCTTTAAAAAAGGTGCCATCTCAGTTAGGTTTATTGTTCCATCAGATGAATGAATAACCTTCAACGGTATCAAATCTTACATACGCAAAGCGTAGAAGTCTGGGTTTAAGGTGGAGTTTGGTATAGAATCTCGAGACTAGGAGCTATGCACTCTGCTAGGTGCTGGCCAAACCTCGCATGGCGAAAATTTCTTTCCCCACCGGGTCTCGAAGCTCATACACCGTGTAAGGTGCCGGTCACTATCATGGCCTACTAATCAAGTAATGGTGGCGAATTATTCGCTTCCATGTAACTCATGTTAGAGATGAAGTATCCACGAGCAAAGGACGTAATATGTAGAGAAGTATAACGTCTGTCCAACCAGCGTGCTGATGCCTCGCTATGCAGAACTGAACAAAACGTGAAGCAAAGCAGCGGGCGAAACGTGAGCCCAGAGGAGCTCACGTGAGGGCCGACAAAGGGCGTGGCGGCGTTGTTAGTACACGACGGGTTCCCCAGGGCCACGCGCCGTGAATACCTGCCCGGCCAACAAAACACACCTCGACTCAATGCGGTCCCTGCAAGGTCACGTGCTACGGCGCGGCGACAACCAATCACGCAGTATTAACATGAACACATCTGTAAAGCCAGAGACGGTGCACCGCTTCCTCTAAAGATATTTTTTAAAAATTATTTTATTTTTTATTTATGGTTTTACGCGTTGTCCACGTCGAGGTCGCTAGAGGCGGGAAAGGACTGGGGGCAAGGAACAAAAGGGAATTTACCTATTTAATGAATCATTCCGACATTCAGCTGAAGTGATTTTGGAAAAGCAGGCCGGACGGGGATTCGAACCAGAGACCACAGCATTACCGCTCACATTACAGTCGGTCTCTAAAAATCATGCAACATGTACGGGGAGTGTCGCGGTACGTCTTCTAGTTTTTACGTGAATTCGTCTTTAAGACTACAATGAAACGTTTCCACTAAACTTGAGATCTTTTCACGTATGTCAAGTTGGAACGAAAAATTAACATTTCAACCTCATTTACTTAATTTCATGTGCATAAAGCGTATCTTTTAATTTGATGGTATGTGAGAGATTATTAATCGAACTATCACAGAATATGATTTGATTGTAACATAATTTTGAGTGTGTGATGAGTCACGTTAACAATTATTAATCGTTTTTAGTTAAGAATACTCGGTTGACAGGAATTTATTGTAGACAGCAGAAGCAGCTACAAAATTTTATATGTATTCACTAATGACGAGACAGAATTGTGAATGGTTCAGAGCAATGATTCCCAAAACGGTCATCATCGATTTTCACAGGGTCTGACTTGGGTACTTGGGTATCCATGTGATGTAAATGGATCTATCCAAACTCATAATAAATACAGATATTTCGAAAAAATTTCCGCTTTTCAATACATTCGAAACTCTTTATCCACCGTTTCATTACTAGCATTTGGCCTGTGTTTAACATTTAAATTCCCTACACAGAGACTACAAAACCAGAAGTGACGATCTTTTGACTTTGAAAATACCGCGCTTGGTTATCGATCCATACAATAATATTGAAGAATTGGATATCTTACTACAAGAAGAATTAATGGAAATAAACACTAACGAAGAACTTAACGTAGAGTTGAAAAAAGGGGTTTCAGCTGACTTGAGAAACGTATACCTATTCCTAATCCTGTATTAAGGACTATCGGAAGAACGTTTTGATAGCTTTTTCTTCATCACACATCTTGGAAATTGGTTTTAGCGCAGTAATCAATCTTCTTTAGAAAGAAAACAGAACTGTTACAATTAAGTGTTAGTGGTTATATGAGGCCATACCTCATTCAACTCAAGCCAAATATCGAGCAATAGCATCATATTTATGAGAGGTAAAGTCTCGGGGTTGTACGGCTCCTGCCACTTTACCCAGGATTCACGGAGCTGGAGCTCCGCGTTTCGATTACAACCACAGGTACTACTAGAAGGGAAGTCAGCGCCACGCACAGGCAATTCTTTACCTTCCCGCGGAGTTTCATCGACGGTTCCCATTGGATATCAGGCTGAAAAAAATTGGCACAATGGTGTAGCTTCTTAACGGAACCAAGTGCCAGCCAATACTCTTTCAAACAGAATTAAAACTCCTGGTATTAAGTTTCACATCGAAGGCGTTGAACAAAACTGGGTTGATCAGGTGAAGTACTTGGGACTGCGACTAGACAAAAGGCTCACTTGGGGTGGTCACATAAATGACCTAAAAACAAGTCGAGAGCAAAGTTAACCAGCCTCTACCCTCTGCTGAGAGGCAACGGCCTATCCACGGAGACTAAACTCCTCCTGTACCGTGCGATAATTCAACCCACCTTCTCTACGGGTCGGAAATATGGAGCATGGCGGCCGACTGACACGTTAAAAAAATTCAAGCACTAGAAAACAGAGCACAGTGCATCATCTTAGACGTTGCCCGATACTTAAGCAATGTGACAGTTAGAAGAGCGCTCTGCTTTCTCACGTTGGCAGAGACTATCAAGCACAAGTCAGAAATTTTCTTTCAAAGATGCTCCATTTCAAAACATAATTTAATTGCAGAAATAGAAGATGAAACTGAACAAATGCACAATGTCAAACGTGTAAAGCTAAAGGTCACAAGCCATTGTACTATATACCCACCACAACCTCCATAACCCCATGACCACCATTAGATGTAAATAGGCCCCTGATCAATAGGGGTAGGTCCCAATTTTGTATATACCACCCTCCATTAGATTTAGGCATGACACAATAATTGTACAAAATTCCCCCACCAATAGATTAAGTAGGTTGAAATTGGATATTAAGTGTAGGTTCCCATGTAAATATAATATACCCCTCCAATACGTTTTAGAACCAAAAATCCTTAAAAAAACTTTAAAATCCAACAAAAAAGTAACATGGTATGCTTAGGAAAAACTTTAGTTCTTAATAATACTTAGAATTAGATTCGTAACATACGTATAGGTACCCTGGCTTGAAAGCCAGGCAGGTTTTGCCAAATCAGTATAAAGAGATTGCAGGACATGACATAACACAAAGCTATGTAAAGAAATCCATCACCGACAGCAGTAGAAGGAAGTTTCCTGGAACTGTATCTTCATGGTAGCAAATGCCAGCCAGATGACGCTGTGCTGTGTGCTGTCCAGACAAGTATGATTTTTTTTTAAAAAAATTAATCATAAATATAAAGACGTGAGTTACCACCAAAGTTGTCAGTTTATGTTCTTTTTTTTTTTTTTTTTTTTTTTTTTTTTTTGTCCCTAATATCGATCATTCGTTACATCTGGACAATAAAAGCTATGAATACATTCGTCCAATTAATTTGCTAGGTTTAGAGCAACTCCGAGGTTACTTTGTCATATATCAATATTATTTAATTGAATAGTGCTCGTAACTGAGGATTCAATTTACATTAATATACATACAAAAAGTTTTACTGTAACAGAAAGATTAATTACATTAGAGTAGCGAGCGGCAACGTGGCGCGGCGCTGAAACCGTGACACGATGTCAGCACTGTCTAATCTGAAGACGTGTCAAGCATTGATTGATACAAAGCGACTACCTACTGACCTGCCTCATACGAAACATCTATAGAGGTCACTACAGTGCGAAGCATCTGGTTACTGAATTAAATACATTGTAAACAAACATATACGTGGGCCAGTGGATCCAAAAAGTGCCTAATAGAGACAGCTGTGTGTGCAGGCGCATTGTCGTGGTGGAAGAACAAGTCTCCTGTATGCCACAAATCGGGTCTTTTTTGACGAACACTGTTACGTAATCTTCTTAAAACTTCCATATAAAAGGTTTGATTCACGGTTTAGTGTGGGGAAACAAACCTGAAAGAACTACTCCCTAGGCATCAAAAAAGCAAATTAGCATTGCTTTGATGTTTGATTTGACTTGAAGACGTTTTTTGGACGGTTGACAATGAAGTCTTCCATTGGCTTGACTGCTGCTTTGTTTCTGGGTCGTAACCATAGCACCATGACTCATCACCAGTAATGATGACCTTTGACAGAAAATCTGGATCAATTTCAAGCTGTTGTTTCAAAGCATGTTTCAACTCGACATTCTTTTTATTGTCAATCAGAACCCGAGGAACAAGTTTGTGAGCAACCCTTTTCATTCCATTATCGTCGGTTATAATTCACTGAACCGAGCTCCAAGACAACCCACTAATCTCTGACAGTTGATAAATTGTCTGGCGACCGTCTGAGAGCACAAGCTCTCTAATTTTTTCAACATTTTCGTCGATTCTGGCAGTTGGTGGACGTCCAGAACGAGGTTTGTCATCAATTGACATGTCGTCAGTTTTAAACTGAGCGAACCACTCTTACACTTGAGTTTTTCCCATAGCGTCATCTGTGTAAGCTGTTTTCAACATTAAAACAATTTCAGCGGTATTTTTACTGAGTAGAAAACAATATTTCACAGCTTTACGTTGTTCACTTAAACTTGCCATCATCAAAAAGGAAACAATAACTAAACAGCACTAGCAAAAACAATCACTGCAGATTAATAGAACAAGCCAGGTTGACAACACAGGTGGCACTGAACTGACAGTGAGTTGCGCTAGCCGCAGAAACGCGTACTACACAAGCTCCGCCCACGATAATGCTATTCCGGTTATTTTTGGGTACCCCCTCGTATCTCAGGTATTCACCTCACAGTGTACGAGTAACTTAATAATAATGCCTTATCCTACGGACGTAAAAAGCTGTTATCTCACCGGGGTGATGAAATACTGTGAAAATTTCTTGTGACAAAGGGCTCACACCATCCACACTAATGTGCGTAAAAGTATCACTCGCGTCTTTAGGAAGTTTATAAGTGATCGGCATTAGCGTTTCTTGACGTAGAGATTGCAGTTTGTGAGTGTGTCTCGGGTAGTGCGTTGTATCGGGGTTGTTGGAGGAGGACGGTCGACGTCGTTGAGGGTGCGTCTGTTTGATCTTTGGCGCGGTCAACACACGTGTGGCCGCGCACAAAGACTGCCGCTTGTTTATTAACGAGCATTACGGTGTGTGTACGTGTGTGCCGTGCTCGCGGACAATGCCGCAGACACTGTGCTCCTCCTGGGTAGTCTGCGCTGTTGTCCGTCACAGCTGGGGGCGCGCAGGTCCCTGCGGTAAGAACTCGCAGTACGGCAGCTCCACACAGCCGTGTCGAGTATTTATCTACACCGCTGCTGGCTCCACAACCGCAGCTGATTCTACGAAGTGACGGTAAAGTTTTATATCCGTTATATTCTTTACTGACATGAAATTGTGGATGGCGCGATGTAAAAGATAGTGCTGAAACAGGAACACTATTTATATTTTGGAGGATGAAATTGCCTTCTGGAGAGCTTGTGTCGGGAGAAAACACGCACTTACCATACTACATTAAGAGGCCGCGCCAATGACGTGCATAAACCACGTACCTCCATTTTGGCCTCCTGTGAATCCTCCCTTCCCCCACGTAGCACGTAGCCATTTTCCCTTTTGACTCCAGAAGACATTTTGTACGGTTTTCTCTTGTCACCCTATCGTAAATTACATAAGGGGATAATTAAATGGCTGAAATAAATATTTAAATACTGTTGTGTGTCCTGTATCTCATTTTAGCTATGAAAAATAATATGAACGAAAAGCTACGTGGCCTGGCTCGAAATCCTCCCCCCCCCCCCCACCTAGCGCAACGTAGCTTTCCAGGCAACCCCTCCCCCGTTGCATGGCAACAATGTGATTGTATATAAATTGTTAGCCAGTTTTATAAAAGCAACAAACATTAAGATTTAGGCAAATAAGTCCTTTTTATAATGTGTTAATTCCTGTATATAAATAATAATTTAATGTGTATATAAAAATCTCTTTTATATTTTAATTATACTGTAATTATTGTTTGTGCACTGTTGGTACAGAGTCCTCTATTTAATTGTTTTACTAATCCTTCATTTTGAAAACATGCATGTATTTTTTTGACAAATATTCCAGCTGATGTGAAATTACTAGTTTATTATAATTATCCTGTAAATTTGTTTATCTGTACAATGCTTTACTCATTTGTACCAAGCCAATTATCTATATAAATAGCTGATGGCTGTATAGTGCCATTTGGCGCTTCAGGCCAAATAAAATAAAATAAACCCTCCCCCCCTCCTCATAGATCGAGCAACGTAGTTTATGCACAATCCCTAGCAACGGTTTGGGTCTACATTTTAATTGCCTCTTGTGAATCTTGAGGTTGTCGGTTTCGATTCTAAGTTCCCTTCTGTTGTGAGTCATCTACACAAACTACTTCATTCTTGGCTTGCGCAAACTATCAAACATACTTATTACGGTTTTTGGGGGGAGAGGGAAGTATATAACTAAACTGAAGAAATTTTCTCACGAACAGTAGTTTACATGGATTCGATCTGTCTATCTTGCACGGAGAAATTCTAAGCGAATCTCCGTTTTCCAATACGTTTCTTTGCAACATTTCACTTAATGACATAAAAGTGACTATTAGATTAGCCATCAAATCTGAGCACCTTTAATTGCTGTAGATTAGACATTATCATTAAAATACACCTCCCAAACAATTATAGATTAGTAGGGGTATAAGGTGTTTGCTGCATCGTGATGATGTGTGACGCCTGAAACGGGGTTATATGGTTCGAGATTTGATTGTGGAAGAAATTTTCACCATAAGGACTAGGTTGGCAGGGTAGGAGAGGTGGTGATGCACAATTCCTAATCGCCACATTTTTCGCCAAGGTCATGAGTTAATCCCAAACCTCTCTGCAGTGCGTATGGAGTAACGTGATACGCACTATTGATTTCTACCGTTCGGAGGAGACGTCAAGGTTAATAGGCCTTTTTGGGGTCTTTAGGAATAGCAGGCTTCAACAGGTTAACACTCGATTTCACCTTCTTCCGTCTTTCATCGCTACACTGAACATAAGCCTATATACAATACAGTAGAACACAGAACGATCAATAGAAATTTGCACGTATTCCTAGCAGGCCTGGCAGAAAAAGAAAGATCAGTGTATATATTTTCTGAATCATTTATTTTTCTCATTTCTTAGCACCGTACGCGCTTCACCCATTTGATCGAGAGGTTCACATGTGTGCTACGATGTCTTAGCTGTCGCACTGTGGTGTGAACTTCCATCGGAAATAGAACTGAAATTATTTTATGCTTACGTATATTTTATCTATATATATTTCCCTTTTCCGTCAGCATCCTCTCTGTTCTTCTGGCTCTGAACATGTTTAATTGCACTTCTATTTTTGAGTAGTACTTATATTTCCTGCTTGATTCAATTCTTGTTTTTATATTATTCCACTTTTGAAAAAGTGGCCTTCGTCTTATCCAGCCAGGAAAAAAGATAATTTTCCCTCACGTACTGGTTGACTCTGTGTGTCTTTCCTAGCAGTACTGTAACAGCCCTCAAACCCAGATTTTAAATGAAATTGTATTTTATAAATTATTTGTAGCAAACTAGGGGCTGAGTAGATATGACCTTATATGTTTTTCTTGCAATTTATTATGAATTGGTGTAACTGTACTTTGTTTTATGAAAATAAATTATATAAATACTCAATTTTTTATAAAGGTGAATAACACGCCAATGCATCTTTATAAAAAATTGATTAACTTGCAATCGAGGAAATGGCCCACAATATCCAGTTATATATAAATACTATTTAATATGTTCAAGGACAGAATTATGCAAGAAAATTTTATTAAATGTTTGTAATTTCAAGTATTGAGGTGAGTTAGGATATTTAGAAGACAATTTGCGACAGTTTAAACTGATTTATGTGGATAATTTTGTATGTAAACATCTTTAATTTTCATTTCTGTGCATTTCGTAATGATTGTAAATTATTTGTATTGATTTTGAATGTTTTTAATATGTTTTTAATTGTTGAAGTATAGTTCGAGAAACATCTTTGTAATATACTGGAACTTTCTATGGAACTTATATAAGCGATCGGCAGAGACGAGTTTTGAAACAGTTTTACGTGAACAGTAGATAACACTTTTTACGTATGCAAGGAGTCTTATAGTTCATTATTGTCTTTGAAAGCAGTATTGAGTGTAATCTCTGGAGCTTGTGTTTACATGTGCAACCAGTATCTTTGGGAAATAAACAAAGTTATATCTGAAAATGTATATGTGATTAAGTATTTCATATATAATACACCACGAGATACCTATCAGAATGTCAAACCACAGCGAACACAAAACTCAATCACGCCCAAGCTCAGTGCAGGCTCGAATCGGCGGCTCTCTCAACGAGGAGTCGTCGCACCAGCGATTACGCTAATGGGGCCTGCTGTATTTGCTTGTAGATAGTTATGAATTCGTTCTTGTCGGTTGTAGAAGAATTACTAAAACTTCAACCAGAGCTCCACTTGTCAGGAGCTCAAAAAGGTTTTGCCTATAATGATGTTTTCAGCCGATAATTATTGTTTCAAACTATTTTGATTTTTTAACTGATATTTTCCTCTTGCAGTAGACCCTGCTTAATATAAGTATTACTTGAGATGATATCACTTATAGACTTACATTAAGTAATATTTTGTAGCAAGCAGGTCGGTGAAATAAAAAATAAACCACCTGTGATTGCTAACGTTCTGGCCTGGCATTCGAGAGGAATCGGGTGCGAATCCAGATCCAACCATCATTTTTTCTGGTTTTATACGGTTTTAGAAATGACTGAAGAGAATGCCTAAATAAGATGCGGAGCCAATTTCATTCTGGTCCACTATCCTCCTCCGGATTCAATATTACCTTAGACGTCGAGGCCTAAGGCTGCAATATAAAAGTAAAAGTTGCAAAATGTTTGTGAAAATCCAAGTTTGGTGGTTTTCAGATGTCAGTGGTATCTGTAGTCTCAGTGAGATCATCTCATTACATTCTCGTATATGTTCGTAGTTCGCAATATAAATGAAAGAAAACTATTTAAGATAGATATAATGTTACGATTAGTTTAACGAGTATCCGATTTTTCTAAAACTTATTTCTGATAACCCTACACGTTCAGTCAATTGTTTAAGTTGGACAAAAGTCGATCGTATTTTAACAAGATTGCTAGAGATGGCCGTTTCATTCTCTTTGAAATTCCCAGTCTCGCCATTGGCTAAGAACTCTTCGCCACTTGATCACGGAGCTCGATTATAGTATCAGTGAGGAAAGTAAAGTCACGTATTGGTAAAGCCACGAAGATGAGACTCCTGCGCTACTATGTGTTCTCTGTCCTGTATGACGTTGAAACGTGGACATTAACAGAAATTATCAGTAAAAGGTTAGAAGCTTTTGAAATGAGGATATATCAAAGAATGATGAGAATACCATGGACAAACCACACCACAAATGCTGAAATGCTCAGCAAAATGAAAAATGGTATGGAAATACTGGCCACTGTAAAAACACGAACGCTTCAGTACCTTGGCCACTTCATGAGGAATAATAGCCGTTATGAACTCCTGCAGTCTATTCTCCAGGAGAAAATACCAGGAAAGAGAAGTGCTGGTAGAAGAAGAATTTCTCGGTTAAAATATCTGAGAACATTGAGCTCCAAGACAACTACGGAGTTAATCCGAGCATCAACGAGCAGAGATAAGACAGCCAAGATGGTTGCCGACATCTGGAATGAAGAAGACTTTTAGGAAATTCGACTAACATTTAAGTATTGCTAGCGATAGGCCATAGACGTAATTAAACTAGTGATACGATTATTCATTTGTGCTAGTTTCATTCCAGCTCTTTTATCATACCTATTACTGATTGCATTCTGCGATAATTTCCAGAAACAAATCTAACAGCCCTTTTTTTGCACCCTCTCCAACTCCTGTATTTGATATTCAAAATGTGGGTCCTATACTTAACTACCATATTCGAGCAATGGTCTGATCAATGTTTTGTAACCCAATTCCTTTACTTCCCTCGTACATCCCCTCATCACTCTCTCCAAGTGCATAATTTTGAAACCTTTCCCTACCACCTGTCCAATGTGTCCTGCCCAGTTAAGCTTGTTATCAAATGTAATGCCAAGATATTTACATTTCAATTCCTCAACAACAAATTCTTTTCCCACCTTATAATCATAATTAACCTTTTGTTTTTTTATTTGTGTATCTAAAAAGCTGTCTCTTCTTTGCATTTATCTTCACCCTATGTTTTCCAACCCAACTAGATATCCTGTCCAGATCACCCTGCAACTGTGTGTGTGCAGGTAATCGGTGATGACATTCAGTTTACGAGTTATTCGCGTTAAGTGTCTTCGAAATAATCGGTTTCAACGCATTTTGTGAAGTTTACTAAGTGGTAACGATAAAATATAAGCCAATAATCTGAGGCTTCAAGTGAAATTCGTGCTTGGAACATTTTTTTTCCACATTATCATCCCAGTTTAAAATAAATTTTTAGTTCTATATACCAACGCTAACAAATTATTCCATCCCAGCTGTTTGGCAACACTGAAGATCAAGTATACACGTTTGAAAGCCGGAGGGGCGCGCTTCTCAATGTCCTATCAACAGGGAGAAACCAACAGCTACGTAAATAGAAATTGTTATTTCATTCCAGCTTAATGTACATGATGAAACGGTATGTGTTGTGTTGTGCCAGTAAGGAACAGGACAAACTAGAGACAGCCTTCAAACTAGTCGCCTAGATTATCTTCTGACCTTCGAAAACCTTGGAAAAGACTGCTTCTATTATGTTAATGGGAACTACTTTCCCCGTCGTTGGAAAACAATTGTGTAAAACCTTGATGTACTAGTTGGTGCTTTTTGTACTGTCTTTAAATGCCATTGTATAGTACTGTGTTAGTTTTTTATATTTTACTATAATATAGCAAAGATCTATTTTCGCGTAAATATTTAACTGCATTTTACGAGATGGTACGTCTGATAGGACGAAGGAGTTCCTTGCGAAATGGGAGAAAATAACGTTCAAAATGTTTTTGTTTTTTTACCCACAAATTGACGTATGCATAAGAAACTTGCACTTTGACAAAGAGAGAGGATAGTAAACTGTGAAAGTGAGAAGTAGAGAGAAGAGGGTTTCATTATTCTACTTAACGTAGTCTACCTAATAACACGTTGTATTCCAGTTCACGCTCTTAATATAATTAATAATCTGTTCTTCCTTATCTTTGTATCGATTCTTTATCCCCTTCTGGAGCGAGAGTACATTTTGATCCTCTTTGTTTTATCTCAGAAGCACGTCGGATGAATTCTTTCACTTGCATTATTAAATATATACTTCGTTCACGTGAAAAGAAACCTTCTTATCCTTCTCTGTTGTTTACATTGGTGTTTATAAACCTGGTCCATCTTTTTAACATTATTTTCTTTAAGGCGTATTATCGGTAACTTAATAATTCTACAATCCAGCTTGCGTGTATTCCGACGCCTGCTTCATGCACTCCTTGCTATCAGGTCACTCGCAGCCCGCTGTATTCTTTGCCTAATAAAAATCTTTATAACATTTCTTACATTTATCACAATACACAATAGTAACTATAACCAACCTTTTTCCACCGGCAGTGATATATGTTTCTTATAACCACTATGAGAAAGACGAAGCGGAGTAGAATGAGGATATGCGAAAGGGTTTGGAGTTAAGAGGCTTAACGACAGAATGGAGACGAATAAATTAAAATCGTATAGACGTATAATGAGGATGCAGGACTGAAAGAAAGAGTGAAAGAGGTAGATGGTTGTATTCAGTGAAGAACACCATATAAAGAAGGAATTATAGCGGAAGGGTGATGGACCGAGAGAGGCCCCCATCCGTCTAAGGGGATGATTATGACGAATTGTACATGTAATGAATGGTGCTACACTACGGTGACCAAAGAATAGTCTAATAGCCAATCGATAATGCGCTCGCTTTTTAAATTTATGGTACCTGGTTCGAATACCGGTGCACCTTGAAAATTTAAGGGCTTTTGCATTTTCCGTTTCGTTCCATGGTTGCGGTTACACTGAGGAAAGGAGCTGTCTGTCCTAACTCTGGTTTAGTACTCTTCGTTCGGTATGACTGATATTCGGGTTATGATATGAAGTCAAGTCTTCTCTCGGAGTTACACCTACATTGCAATCAACGAGTAGTGTAAAATTTCGCAATTACAGTGAGAAATCCAGTCAGGTCACGACTGTCAGGAATCAGTCACACGGCTGATGATTATCAGTATCAGTTTCAGTTTGGAATAATACGATGCGTTTGGTACGTAAACCAGCAAACATTTAGACTGTCGAGAAGTAACGTAATTTTAAAAGGATACTAGTAAGCACACATTTTTACCTCTATTTCTCAGCTTGTCGACGTCGCAATAAAATGAAAAATACCCCAGCATACTTGCATGACTACGAGCCGAACACTATTATAATTATTATTTTCACTTGCGGCTTTACGCCTCGTCGACGGCTAAGGTCATTAGAGGTGGAATGGGATTGGCGACAAGGAACGGGAAGGAATTCGGCCATGGCCTTTTTGAAGGCTGCATCCCGGCATTCGCCTGGAGTGATTTGGTTAAACTATGGAAAACCAAAATCTGGATGCCCGGACAGGGATTCGAACAGCAGTCCTCCCGAATGCGAGGCCAGAATGTTAACCGTTCACCCACCACTCTCGGTCCGAACATTATTCAAAGCCCCATCATAATCCAACCTGCAATTTTTGCGTTAGTTGCGTCCGTTGAACGAAACATATAGACAGATGAGCTGACAAGTGTGGCTTTATTTCTCAGCATTCATATGCCAAATATAGACAAAATACATTTTAAGCCAGGTACCGTGGGTTGCACAGTATTTAAAACAGTATGAAAATCCGTCAACTTTTTGCTTGAATTACATTCAATGAAACAGAATTTGCAATTCGCAGTCGAAAATTTAACAATTTAAGATTTAAATAAATCTGTTGCTGTGAAGTGATGAGTTTAGTTTGTACATACCTTGTTTCTGGCATGATAATAGACGCATTAAAATGTAATGATTTCAAATAGTTACTGACCTATGGTTAAAATAAATATTGGAGAAATTTCATGATGGTGTGAAGGTGATGATATAGTGCCGTACGTCACCAGGCAATGGCTGTTACCACCTGATTAGCTGTCCGGCAAATTGGCGCCGGCGGGACTTGATCCCGGGTCCCCGGAGACGGCGCCGCCGCCTTTGTCTGCAAGCCGACTCCGGCGTCCGGTTATTAACCAAAAAAGCACGCCCTCCGTCGCCGATTCCCAGAGGGACCAATTTGAAGCTGAGACCGGCCTGCCACCTTGCGGCGTCGCGTCGCGTCGCGTTTGACCGACGCTCTTGTTAACCTCCTGGCGAACAAGGTGATCTACCCGCTCGGGCAGTGTTACCAACCCATGTTGCAAAAACGTACAGCTGTACAACGGAATGAACATACCTTGTTGATAATTATGGAGCGACTTGCATGCTTTTCTTTTTGAGGTTCAACTGAACTAAGCACCCACTTAACAAGTATCCCCCCCGGCAGTACATTGCGGAATAAATGCCGGAGTGTTTTTCACTTTATTATTCATTTGCTACTTGGGAAGCGAACAATATCTAGACCTGAACAGCGAATACACTATGTTTTGTTTAATAAGTATTAATTTTTCCGACCCTTGTAGCTGACTGCTAACGCTTGGGCCTGGCATTTCGGGGGACGCGTTAATTTCGGTTTTCCATGGTTTCCATAAATCACAACAGCCGAATGGCAAAATGGTTCATTCAATCCGTTGTTTTATTATTACGGCTTTACGCCTCATCTACGTCGATGTCATTAGAAAGGAAACGGTTAGGGATAAGGAATGGTCCAACCCGACATTCGGCTGGAGCGATTTTGGGAAACTATTGAAAACCAAAATCAGGTTGGCCACACGTTTTTTTTTTTTTTTTTTTTTTTTTTGAAAAGCAAAAATTTTAATTTTTTTTGCGCGTTATCCCATATTTGAGAAGAAATTTAGGGTGCCGTCTCAGTATTCTCGTAAAAATTAGTCTGTTATGTCCAATAAGACGTGAAGCGTCATTTATTGGTAGTTCGAGACTGTTATGATACCAAGCTGTCGAAACTCACAAATACTGAAATTTTCGATTGTAGATTGTGATTTTTCACAGTGCAGCTACAACACGGGAGCATCAGGACGTAGTATGAAGATTTACCCCGAAAAAGCTGGTACGCACTTGGTTGTATCACCCGACGGGAAGCTGTTACGGAATTCCCTGCAGGCGCATCGTGTATAATTAGCGAAATAAAATATTGCAGTTTGCAGAGTGATAGCCCGCCGCTATTCTTCTCACACACTGGCCAGATATATTGCGACGAATAATAACGCAGGGGTAGTAATTTGTTTTTATGCTCATTGGACATGTCGCTACCCGAAAGAATTATGACGAGCTACCGGGGAGAGGCGTAAATAGTACAGCTGCCCGCCCCACACCATCATATGCTCATAGAGTTATAGTAGAACAAACAAAAACTATGTATTAATTGTTATTGCGAATTAGAATGCAACTTCAAACCTGGTTTTCCATCATACAAATCATTTATCTGATTATGATAAGTTATTCAACAGTTTCCTCGATAACATATTATGGTTCTCGTCTAAATGAAAAATTTTCTACTTCTTTATACTTGATAGCGAGTGCCAGTTAGTGGTCATAGTATCTTTTCACTACCATGAACATCTCTTAATTCTTCTAAAAATATATTGCCAAGTCTTATCGCCAAAATACGCTTCGTATAGTCCCAGCCCTCTCTTCAACCTTCTCCTGTCTTCCAATGAATCTCAGGCCAATTCCTCATCGTTTTCTTCTTCATCTTTACCCAACATTAGGGAGCGTGCACAAATTACGTGGCTTGGTCGAGGGGTTGGCTGGAAGGCTACGCTGGGGGGAAGGGGGTGGGGGGTTCAGAGCCAGGCCTCGTGGCTTTCCTTACATAACATTTTTCACAGTTAAAATGACGAACAGCACTCACAACAGCATGGGAATATTTATTTCCCTCATTTAATTATCTCCGTATGTAATTTACAATAGTCTGGCAGGAGAAAACAGTACAAAAAGTGTTCTGGAACCAAAAGGTAAAAAAGCTACGTGCTACGTGGAGGGAGTGGGGGGGGGGGGGGGGGTTGGAGGCAAAAGCCACGTAGGACTGCGTGTGGGGAGGGGGGGTTCACAGGAGGCCAAAATGGAGCTACGTGGTATATGGACCTTCCCTTTGAGGTCGGCTGCCTTTGAATAGTTTTTACTCGTCAATGATATGGTCAAATTTGAAGCTTTAGTTCACGGCTCTTGCTAACGCCAAGCATTTTGTACGTGCTACCAGGTCGTATTACGTACTAAAGAGGGAAGTGAAGTGTTGCCATTTAACTGCGAAATGTGTAACTCTGCTCTGTGTGTGATTATTGTATTTTGTGTAGTAGGTGGAGATAGAGGACTGTCCCAGAATTCGCCTTGGTGGCTGTGGAAAACTGTCTAAAAACCACAGTCAGGACGGGAGAGCCTGGGAGCGTGCCCGGTCCCGTTGTACCTCCCAGGTCCAGTGTCCGGCGCCTCGGCGCACAGAGCCGCATTGCATTCTGCTCTAATTTCTACAAACAAATGTAGCTGCATTACTTTGCACCCGTCCAAACTCCTGTATTTGGTCTCCAGGATATCACACTACTCAAGTGAAGGTCTGACCAAGCTTCTACATACAGGTCTTTGAATACCTTTGCTACCACACGGTCAATGTGTCCTGTGAAGTTGCGTTTATCTATAGGCCTACATTAAATAAAACTGTAACCGGGAAAGGTTCGTCCATGAAAGATATTGAAAAATAAAATTAGTTTGAAGGACTAAAAGTAAGCTGTAGAGAAGGAATCAGCTGTTTTTCTTTTAATTTGTTCCTGTTTATCTGTTTGCAAGTTAAGATAAGCGAGATTCGATCAACAACTACGGGTTGAATTTTTACGCGGTTTCTATTCGTCTACAGCCGAGGGTGAAATAGGCCGTTTCATTTTGATGTGAAGTCGGAAGGCTGAGAAATTTAAGATAAAACTATGCACAAATTTTTATGCATTGTAACGTAAGGTTGCAGTCGCATGGGTTATGATGGTTTCAAAATACGGGCGTCGCGTCGTCGTATTATTCGTAGGAATGTAGTTGCAGTTTGTTGTGAAGATCCTTCACGCAGAAAGAATTCTTGTTCAGAGAGCATCTGATGATGCGGGTCGGAGAAAAATGTCTGTACATCAACGAACGATGTTGCTGGCCACAGATAGTTTTGAAAACCTACAGTGTTATTATCAAGGTTTGTGTGCGTTATGTCTTTGTACATATTTATTGTTACATGTTTTTTAGGTATAAGAAATTAAACTAAAACATTAGAAAAAACTGAACACAGCCTGATTGTAGAACCTAGAATACTAGTCGTCTGTAGCTTAACAACTTAGCTGTGCGGTTCGCGTAATACGGAAAAAAAGAATACATGAAATGTTGACGTTGACCTCACTGATTATTGCTTAAGGCATGCAGTATAACAAATACTAAATAAATACTGGATGTTCTTTGGACCCAAACAAGTAAATTGTTTGGAAGTACAATATGCCACAATAAAGCGCGATAGCTATGACATTCCAGCTCATCGTATCTTAAAATATTTGAGATAGATTTCTCATCTACCCAAGACATTATGAAACATTGTGAATAAAGTTTATCCACACATTGCTTTCAGAGACTGTTAATGAAATGAAGAAATTAATACTCCTGATAAAACTCATTGTGTGTGGATCTAGGCTTGTGAATACAGTTGAGAGGATAAAGACTAATTGTCTTTTGCTGATGTGGGTTGGAAAC
>CM061919.1:818031-882990 GCA_031002005.1 Vandiemenella viatica
GGAAGAATCTCTATTGATCAAAGGGAAACACTATGGAAAAATCCACCCAGTCATCCCTCACCATCATTGGCACCACAAACTCAACCTACCAAGGAAAGCTATTGTAACAATCGCTAGATTAAAGTTCAACCACGGTTGTTTCCCGGCACACCTAAACAGAATCAACATTGCCCAAAGTCCGTTATGTGGATGCGACGATACGAGCATAGGGGACATGGACCACATCTTCTTCGGCTGCAAAAACAGACAGGATAGCATCACAGACCTGATAGAGGAACTAGTGAGGTTAGGTCACTCTCCACCCTCAAAAGTGTCACACCTACTGACGACCGACGACGCCAGAGTTTTCATGGTGCTGTACAGATTCCTGAAAGACGGTGGTATTGACATATAAACCCCAAAGATCTCCAAGAACATTAGTATCCACGATCCCTGATTTTACACACCTAATAACAATATGTTACGTAAAATAGAGACATTAGACCCTGAACGCAAGATATGTAACACTGTGTCACTAACCATGTGAGTGTGAGTGAAGCCACAAATTGTGAGATGGACACACGGGCTACATGACATTCAGGACCTGTGTTTTGTGTGGAAGTGATATAACTATAATTACTTTATGTATCTAATAATAAAAATGTAATACTGTAATAACGACCAAGGACTTGGGAGAGAAGTCCATATACTGTTATAGACATAATTGTTATGACTAGAGCTATGTGTGGATAGCTCAGGCAACCGTGGTGATATCAAATACCTAATATAGATATGAAACATTGTAATAACGACCAGGTATTCTTATCTTTATCCTACTCTATCTTCTTTTGTTCAGAGAAATCACAGATTGTGATACAATTATAAATGTCACATAATATCAAGGACCAGTATAATATGTATGTAGCTAGAGACGTAAGACCAACCATATTGAATTCTCATTCCTGTCATTACGCAAAGTAATAGAAACCATGTATATGTGAGAGAGCTTATAATTTGTGTTAAGACCATAAGCGCCACATATTAATCATGACCAGGTCTTCCCGTGGAAACACAATGTACTGTAATCATAGCTTTAGGTAATTAGAGATATGAAATATTGTAACAATGTCCAAGTAATGTGTAAGAGAAGTCATAATTGTGGCATGTGAGATACAATTCCATGATCATAATACCTGTAAATAAGTGATGTAACAATTGATATGGCTATATGGCTCACCGGCCCACTGCCAATAAAAAAAAAAAAAAAAAAAAAAAAAAACTATCTACAAGCAAATACAGCAGGCCCCATTAGCGTAATCGCTGGTGCGACGACTCCTCGTTGAGAGAGCCGCCGATTCGAGCCTGCACTGAGCTTAGGCGTGATGGAGTTTTGTGTTCGCTGTGGTTTGACATTCTGATAGGTATCTCGTGGTGTATTATATATGAAATACTTAATCCCAGATACATTTTCAGATATAACTTTGTTTATTTCCCAAAGATACTGGTTGCACATGTAAACACAAGCTCCAGCGATTACACTCAATACTGCTTTCAAAGACAATAATGAACTATAAGACTCCTTGCATACGTAAAACTGTTATCTACAGTTCACGTAAAACTGTTTCCAAACTCGTCTCTGCCGATCGCTTATATAAGTTCCATAGAAAGTTCCAGTATATTACAAAGATGTTTCTCGAACTATACTTAAACAATTAAAAACATATTAAAAACATACAAAATCAATACAAATAATTTACAATCATTACGAAATGCTCAGAAATGAAAATTAAAGATGTTTACATACAAAATTATCCACATAAATCAGTTTAAACTGTCGTAAATTGTCTTCTAAACATCCTAACTCACCTCAATACTTGAAATTACAAACATTTAATCAAATTTTCTTGCATAATTCTGTCCTTGAACATATTAAATAGTATTTATATATAACTGGATATTGTGGGCCATTTCCTCAATTGCAAGTTAATCAATTTTTTATAAAGGTGCATTGGCGTGTTATTCACCTTTAAAAAAATTGAGTATTTATATAATTTATTTTCATAAAACAAAGTACAGTTACACCAATTCATAATAAATTGCAAGAAAAACATATAAGCTCATATCTACTCAGCCCCTAGCTTGCTACAAATAATTTATAAAATACAATTTCATTTAAAATCTGGGTTTGAGGGCTGTTACAGTACTGCTAGGAAAGACACACAGAGTCAACCAGTACGTGAGGGAAAATTATCTTTTTTCCTGGCTGGGTAAGACGAAGGCCACTTTTTCAAAAGTGGAATAATATAAAAACAAGAATTGAATCAAGCAGGAAATATAAGTACTACTCAAAAATAGAAGTGCAATTAAACATGTTCAGAGCCAGAAGAACAAAGAGGATGCTGACGGAAAAGGGAAATATATTTAGATAAAGTGTACGTAAGCATAAAATAATTTCCGATGGAAGTTCACACCACAGTGCGACTGTTAAGAAATCGTAGCACACATGTGAACCTCTCCATCAAATGGGTGAAGCGCGTACGGTGCTAATAAATGAGAAAAATAAATGATTCAGAAAATATAAACACTGATCTTTCTTTTTCTGCCAGGCCTGCTAGGAATACGTGCAAATTTCTATTGTTCGTTCTGTGTTCTACTGTATTGTATATAGGCTTATGTTCATTGTAGCGATGAAAGACGGAAGAAGGTGAAATCGAGTGTTAGCCTGTTGAAGCCTATTATTCCTAAAGACCCCAAAAAGGCCTATTAACCTTGACGTCTCCTCCGAACGGTAGAAATCAATAGTGCGTATCACGTTACCCCATACGCACTGCAGAGAGGTTTGGGATTAACTCATGACCTTGGCGAAAAATGTGGCGATTAGGAATTGTGCATCACCACCTCTCCTACCCTGCCAACCTAGTCCTTATGGTGAAAATTTCTTCCACAGTCAAATCTCGAATCATATAACCACGTCTCAGGCGTCACACATCATCACGATGCAGCAAACACCTTTAATACCCCTCTAATTGTTTGGGGGGTGTATTTTAATGATAATGTCTAATCTACAGCAATTAAAGGTGCTCAGATTTGATGGCTAAACTAATAGTCACTTTTATGTCATTAAGTGAAATGTTGCAAAGAAACGTATTGGAAAACGGAGATTCGCTTAGAATTTCTCCGTGCAAGATAGACAGATCGTATCCATGTTCGTGAGAAAATTTCTTCGGTTTAGTTATATTCTTCCCTCTCCTTCCAAAAACCGAAATAAGTCTGTTTGATAGTTTGCGCAAGCCAAGAGTGAAGTAGATTGGGTAGATGACTCACAACAGAAGGGAGCTTAGAATCGAAACCGACAACCACAAGATTGACAAGAGGCAATTAAAATGTAGACCCAAACCGTTGCTAGGGATTGTGCATAAACTACGTTGCTCGATCTATGGGGGGAGGGGGGGAGGGGTTGGCTGGAAAGCTATGTTGTGCTACGTGGGGGGGGGGGGAGGTTTTCGAGCCAGGCCACGTAGCTTTTCGTTCATATTATTTTTCATAGTTAAAATGAGATACAGGACACACAACAGCATTTAAATATTTATTTCAGCCATTTAATTGTCCCCGTATGTAATTTACGATAGGGTGACAAGAGAAAACAGTACATAATGTCTTCTGGAGTCAATAGGTAAAATGGCTACGTGCTACGTGGGGGGAGGGGATTCACAGGAGGCCAAAATGGAGGTACGTGGTTTATGCACGTCATTGGCGCGGGCTTTTAATGTAGTAAGTGCGTGTTTTCTCCCGACACAAGCTCTCCAGAAGGCAATTTCATCCTTCAAAGTATAAACAGTGTTCCTGTTTCAGCACTATCTTTTACATCGCGCCATCCACAATTTCATGTCAGTAAAGAATATAACGGATGTAAAACTTTACCGTCACTTCGTAGAATCAGCTGCGGTTGTGGAGCCAGCAGCGGTGTAGATAAATACGCGACACGGCTGTGTGGAGCTGCCGTACGGCGAGTTCTTACCGCAGGGACTTGCGCGCCCCCAGCAGTGACGGACAACAGCGCAGACTACCCAGGAGGAGCACAGTGTCTGCGGCATTGTCCGCGAGCACGGCACACACGTACACACACCGCAATGCTCGTTAATAAACAAGCGGCAGTCTTTGTGCGCGGCCACACGTGTGTTGACCGCGCCAAAGATCAAACAGACGCACCCTCAACGACGTCGACCGTCCTCCTCCAACAACCCCGATACAACGCACTACCCGAGACGCCATCACAAACTGCAATCTCTACGTCAAGAAATGCTAATGCCGATCACTTATAAACTTCCTAAAGACGCGAGTGGTACTTTTACGCACATTAGTGTGGATGGTGTGAGCTCTTTGTCACAAGAAATTTTCACAGTATTTCATCACCCCGGTGAGATAACAGCTTTTTACGTCCGTAGGATAAGGCATTATTATTAAGTTACTCGTACACTGTGAGGTGAACACCTGAGATACGAGGGGGTACCCAAAAGTAACCGGAATAGCATTATCGTGGGCGTAGCTTGTGTAGTACGCGTTTCTGCCGCTAGCGCAACTCACTGTCAGTTCAATGCCACCAGTGTTGTCAACCTGGCTTGTTCTATTAATCTGCAGTGATTGTTTTTGCTAGTGCTGTTTAGTTATTGTTTCCTTTTTGATGATGGCAAGTTTAAGTGAACAACGTAAGGCTGTGAAATATTGTTTTCTACTCAGTAAAAATACCACTGAAACTGTTTTAATGTTGAAAACAGCTTACACAGATGACGCTATGGGAAAAACTCAAGTGTAAGAGTGGTTCGCTCAGTTTAAAACTGACGACATGTCAATTGATGACAAACCTCGTTCTGGACGTCCACCAACTGCCAGAATCGACGAAAGTGTTGAAAAAATTGTGCTCTCAGACGGTCGACAGACAATTTATCAACTGTCAGAGATTAGTGCGTTGTCTTGGAGCTCGGTTCAGTGAATTATAACCGACGATAATGGAATGAAAAGGGTTGCTCACAAATTTGTTCCTCGGGCTCTGATTGACAATAAAAAAGAATGTCGAGTTGAAACATGTCATGCTTTGAAACAACAGCTTGAAATTGATCCAGATTTTCTATCAAAGGTCATCATTACTGGTGATGAGTCATGGTGCTATGGTTACGATCCAGAAACAAACCAGAAGTCAAGCCAATGGAAGACTTCATTTTCAACCGTCCAAAAAAACGTCTTCAAGTCAAATCAAACATCAAAGCAATGCTAATTTGCTTTTTTGATGCCTAGGGAGTAGTTCTTTCAGGTTTGTTCCCCCACATTATACCGTCAATCAAACCTTTTAAGAAGATTACGTAACAGTGTTCGTCAAAAAAGACCCGATTTGTGGCATAGAGGAGACTTGTTCTTCCACCACGACAATGCACCTGCACACACAGCTGTCTCCGTTAGGCACTTTTTGGCTCCACTGCCCCACGTATATGTTTGTTTACAATGCAGTAATCAGATGCTTCGCACTGTAGTGACCTGTATAGATGTTTTGTATGAGGCAGGTCAGTAGGTAGTCGCTTTGTATCAATCAATGCTTGACACGTCTTCAGATTAGATAGTGCTGACATCGTGTCACGGTTTCAGCGCCGCGCCACGTTGCCGCTCGCTACTCTAATTTAATTAATTTTTCTGTTACAGTAAAACTTTTTGTATGTATATTAACGTAAATTGAATCCTCAGTTACGAGCACTATTCAATTAAATAATATTGATATATGACAAAGTAACCTCGGAGTTGCTCTAAACCTAGCAAATTAATTGGACGAATGTATTTATAGTTTTTATCGTTCAGATATAACGAATAATCGATATTAGGGACAAAAAAAAAAAAAAAAAAAAAAAAAAAAAAAAAACATAAACTGACAACTTTGGTGGTAACTCACGTCTTTATATTTATGATTAAATTTTTTTTAAATAAATCAGACTTCTCTGGACAGCACACAGCACAGCGTCATCTGGCTGGCATTTGCTACTATGAAGATACAGTTACCGGAAACTTCCTTCTACTGCTGTCGGTGATGGATTTTTTTACATAGCTTTGTGTTATGTCATGTCCTGCAATCTCTTTATACTGATTTGGCAAAACCTGCCTGGCTTTCAAGCCAGGGTACCTATACGTATGTTACGAATCTAATTCTAAGTATTATTAAGAACTAAAGTTTTTCCTAAGCATAGCATGTTACTTTTTTTGTTGGATTTTAAAGTTTTATTTAAGGATTTTTGGTTCTAAAACGTATTGGAGGGGTATATTATATTTACATGGGAACCTACACTTAATATCCAATTTCAACCTACTTAATCTATTGGTGGGGGAATTTTGTACAATTATTGTGTCCTGCCTAAATCTAATGGAGGGTAATATATACAAAATTGGGACCTACACTTATTGATCAGGGGCCTATTTACATCTAATCGTGGTCATGGGGTTATGGAGGTTGTGGTGGGTATATAGTACAATGGCTTGTGACCTTTAGCTTTACACGTTTGACATTGTGCATTTGTTCAGTTTCATCTTCTATTTCTGCAATTAAATTATGTTTTTGAAATGGAGCGTCTTTCATGTTCTATTTCTGCAATTAAATGATGTTTTGAAATGGAGCATCTTTGAAAGAAAATTTTTGACTTGTGCTTGATAGTCTCTGCCAACGTGAGAAAGCAGAGCGCTCTTCTAACTGTCACATTGCTTAAGTATCTGGCAACGTCCAAGATGGTGCACTGCGCTCTGTTTTCTAGTGCTTGAATTTTTTTAACGTCGCAGTCGACCGCCGTGCTCCATATTTCCGACCCATAGAGGAAGGTGGGTTGGATTATCGCACGGTACAGGAGGAGTTTAGTCTCCGTGGATAGGCCGTTGCCTCTCAGCGGAGGGTAGAGGCTGGTTAGCTTTGCTCTCGACTTGTTTTTAGGTCATTTATGTGACTACCCCAAGTGAGCCTTTTGTCTAGTCGCAGTCCCAAGTACTTCACCTGATCAACCCAGTTTTGTTCAACGTCTTCGATGTGAAACTTAATACCAGGAACTTTAATTCTGTTTGAAAGAGTATTGGCTGGCACTTGGTTCCGTTAAGAAGCTACACCATTGTGCCAATTTTTTTCAGCCTGATATCCAATGGGAACCGTCGATGAAACTCCGCGGGAAGGTAAAGAATTGCCTGTGCGTGGCGCTGACTTCTCTTCTAGTACCTGTGGTTGTAATCGAAACGCGGCGCTCCACCTCCGTGAATTCTGCGTAAAGTGGCAGGAGCCGTAGAACCCCAAGACTTTACCTCTCATAAATACGATGCTATTGCAATTGCGCGATATTTGGCTTGAGTTGAATGACGTATGGCCGCATATAACCACTAACACTTATTTGTAACAGTTCTGTTTTCTTTCTAAAAAAGATTGGTTACTGCGCTAAAACCCATTTCCAAGATGTGTGATGAAGAAAAAGCTATCAAAACGTTCTTCCGATAGTCCTTAATACAGGATTAGGAATAGGTATACGTTTCTCAAGTCAGCTGATACCCCTTTATTCAACTCTACGTTAAGTTCTTCGTTAGTGTTTATTTCCATTAATTCTTCTTGTAGTAAGATATCCAATTCTTCAATATTATTGTATGGATCGATAACCAAGTGCGGTATTTTCAAAGTCAAAAGATCGTCACTTCTGGTTTTTTAGTCTCTGTGTAGGGAATTTAAATGTTAAACACAGGCCAAATGCTAGTAATGAAACGGTGGATAAAGAGTTTCGAATGTATTGAAAAGCGGAAAATTTTTTCGAAATATCTGTATTTATTATGAGTTTGGACAGATCCATTTACATCACATGGATACCCAAATACCCAAGTCAGACCCTGTGAAAATAGATGATGACCGTTTTGGGAATCATTGCTCTGAACCATTCACAATTCTATCTAGTCATTAGTGAACACATAAAATTTTGTGGCTGCTTCTGCTGTCTACAATAAATTCCTGTCAACCGAGGATTCTTAACTAAAATCGATTAATAATTGTTAACGTGACTCATCACTCACTCAAAATTATGTTACAATCAAATCATATTCTGTGATAGTTCGATTAATAACTCTCACATACCATCAACTTAAAAGATACGCTTTATGCACATCAAATTAAGTAAATGAGGTTGAAATGTTAATTTTTCGTTCCAACTTGACATACGTGAAAAGATCTCAAGTTTAGTGGAAACTTTTCATTGGAGTCATAAAGATGAATTCACGTAAAAACTAGAAGACGTACCGCGACACTCCCCGTACATGTTGCATGATTTTTAGAGACCGACTGTAATGTGTGAGCGGTAATGCTGTGGTCTCTGGTTCGAATCCCCGTCCGGCCTGCTTTCCAAAATCACTTCAGCTGAATGTCGGAATGATTCATTAAAAAGGTATATTGCCTTTTGTTCCTTGCCCCCAGTCCTTTCCCGCCTCTAGCGACCTCGACGTGGACAACGCGTAAAACCATAAATAAAAATAAAATAATTTAAAACAAATATCTTTAGAGGATGCGGTGTACCGTCTCTGGCTTTACAGATGTGTTCATGTTAATACCGGCGTGATTGGTAGCACGTGACCTTGCAGGGACCGCATTGAGTCGAGGTGTGTTTTGTTGGCCGGGCAGGTATTCACGGCGCGTGGCCCTGGGGAACCCGTCGTGTACTGACAACGCCGCCACGCCCTTTGTCGGCCCTCACGTGAGCTCCTCTGGGCTCACGTTTCGCCCGCTGCTTTGCTTCACGTTTTGTTCAGTTCTGCATAGCGAGGCATCAGCACGCTGGTTGGACAGACGTTATACTTCTCTTCATATTACGTCCTTTGCTCGTGGATACTTCATCTCTAACATGAGTTACACGGAAGCGAATAATTCGCCACCATTACTTGATTAGTAGGCACACTATGATACTGGCACCATGATAGTGGCCGGCACCTTACACGGGGTATCAGCTTCGAGACCCGGTGGGGAAAGAAATTTTCGCCATGCGAGGTTTGGCCAGCACGTAGCAGAGTGCATAGTTCCTAGTCTCGAGATTCTATACGAAACTCCACCTTAAACCCCGACTTCTACGCTTTGCGTATGTAAGATTTGATACCGTTAACGGTTATTCATTCATCTGATGGAACAATAAACCTAACTGAGATGGCACCTTTTTTTTTTTTTTTTTTTTTTTTTAAAAAAAAAAGTCACTCATATTAAAGGATAGTTTTTTATCTTTAGTATTTATGACTCGCGCCGCGGTCATTAGAACGAGGAGAGAATGAGGTCAAGGAACGGGAAGGAATCCGACCACAGGCTTATAGACTTTAAAAAATCTATTCCCGCCTGGAATCTTCGAAAAATTATGGAAATCCGAAATATGGATAGCCGGAAGGGGATTTGAACCAGCGCCCTTCGGATGTGAGGCCCTACCGTTACCACTTATTAACCAGTACCTGTGTGAGCTTCAGCATGTAGACAAAGAAGAAAGAACCTTACGTGTGTCATTCGGTAAATATGTTTTTCATTACCTTCTCCATACAGTTGTTGTGCTATGCTTAATTCTGGACAGCGTTGACAGTTTTGATGTATAAAAGTACGGTCCACAACCCGAAGGTTGGTTGGATCCTGCGTAGAAGCCGTGCTAGGCCAGTTTTAGAAGCAGAACAGTCAGTTCCTACTCTAAAAGTCCGACCTTGCATACTGATTTCGTTTCCACGGTTTTCGGAAATCACTCCAAAAAATACCATGGCCGAATTGGTTGCCCCCTACTCTAATAATCTCGCCGTCAACGAAATGTAAATTCATTAAAAAGAAAAAAAAAGGCACAGCAAACGCATGTCTCAAACGCTCCAAATATTAGTCTGAATCAATTCGGTTCGAAGTATGTAAAGGTGTTCAGCGCAAGATAACTCCGCCAGATGTTAACTTCTGCGACACTGCGATGGGACTGTTACATTTATATGCACGATAGTGGCACGAGGAAGGAGATGGCTTGGCTAACTCTACACTTCGCTCGCTTTAAGAGTCCTGGAGAAAACGTTGCAGTATTACAACGCAATCGACGAAAGTCATGCAGCAGTGTTGTTTCCAAGATTAGGTCTATCATAAAGCAGAAAGTTGAGTAAACGTTCTGTGATCTTGAGCTCTCCTAACGCTGAATGTATCGGTAGGTGCCACATACGGAGATGGAATCTCCATCTTTCAGCTCTTGTACTTAGGCGTTTCGGAGATCTTCAAGTGACAGTTTATCGGTCGCTTAGGGCCAGTTAACATAACAGTGGACGGTGATTTCCAATTCTTGCTTTGGCCAGAGTAGTGCGTAAGGTCACGTCTTGGAGGCACTGGTTTAATTAGTTGTCTCTGAATTGGCAACTAGTTCACGGCAGACAGCGACTGATGCATTTCGTGCAATATGTTAGATTTTTCGTGAGAGTCTACGCCTTAGAGAGATCCTGTAATGCACCTGCATGACTCTTTCAGTGTCTTTCAACTTCTCTTCCTTGAGCCGGCTACGCTCAGCTCCCGTCGTTCTTAAGATTTGCGGTCGAGAGCTCGAGTGCTAACTGCATTCTCCAAAACGATGTTGCACTGGCAGGCTGGAAGCCATAGTATACCTGTATGAGAATTCAAATCGATCAAAAGAGGATAACTAGTCAGGTGTTTGTCAACGTTGTCGATTGAGCTCGTCAGTGCCGTATTAAACATTTTCTGACATGAAATGATGAAATTACAGTGACCGCTGGAACGTGCTGTATAGTACATAGTATTTCATAAATGGTTCAGGTATTTAGAATTACACAACGAACAGTGACAACCGTGGAATCAGACTACCTCTTCGGAAGCATTACCTCACAAATGGAGATGTATTGTTACCAGCCTCATTAACCTAAAGTTCAAAACCACAGATGGATTATCAAATCGCCAACAGATGAACGACACATCGTGAAATAGTCAATGAGAGACGTGTTGGTACAGCGACAGTTGGTGTTGAAGGGATATGGCAGCAGCTGAACTACTCTGGTATCTTTACTCACAGCAAAGCATCTTGTCTGTGCCCGCTAAGCATTGAATCTTATATAAACTAAACAAATAAGAATGGGTCGATGAGTCCAGTTGGTACACTGTTATGGTCGAATTCGTGAGTGACGCCTTATTGTTTTGAGCTGAATTCTGTACAATTTCTGTTCATAATATGACCACCGGTTACGAATCGTGTGAAGCATACACGTATTTGGGATACTATCGACAGCACCGTTCCTGCACGCACAATAACCTAGCTGTTACGGGTAAATATCGAGACAGAATGGCTACAGATCACTCCCTGGAGTTTCGCTGGTAAGTAGAGTCCACCGAGCTGAAGGTTATTAGAGCGGTATTTTATTATTTTTGGCATGGCCGTATACTTTGAGTTTCGGCAGTGTTGTTTGATAACTGTCAGGTACCTGCTTTGAATAGAATCGTGTGTTTGATGACTGGCTTCTCCCAGCTGGACTCTGGACGGCTGGGTGCTGTGCAGTGAGTAATGAAACGCAACGCAGTACAATTTATGATGCACGCGGCGGAGCGGAGAGGGGGTCCGAATTAAGTTCTCAGCCGTGGGGGGCCGAGGCGGCGGGGGGCCCGTCAGCCCCCCTCGGAGACACCGCGCTGCGGGGGCCTCCACCTGCATCAACCGTGCCGCCTGCTCCGTCACTCGGCCGCCTTACGAAATCGCGGGTCATCCGGTCAGCAGGCCCGTTCGCCTCTGCCAGGAGTCGGCCTGCAATCGAACGCTTCACCCTGTACGATAACACAATCGACGTCGCTAATACAGCGTTACTATCCACATATGCTTTGAGTGTTATGTAAAATTGAAATTTGGGTTTTTGGAATGATAAATTTCAGAAGCTGATTATGAGAAGTCACGAGTGTACAGCACGTGCACCGTTTGTCAGATGACATACATTTTGCAAATAGCGTAGTAGATACCGCAACATGTGCATGGACACTTGCCACATCTTTAGTGATGCTCTGATTCGTGTCACCTAAATCATCAACAAGTGGAACGATTAAAACCTTGTCTATAACTAATCCCCATACAGACACAAGTCACACGGTGAGAAATGAGCGATCCTTGTTGGCTACTGTGCAACAGAGTCGTTGTCGTCTGTTGCACGGACAATCTAACGCTGTTAAAATATTTCGTCCTGGTAATTTGAAACGTTACATCATCATGGCGCAGGACAAAATCTGCCATGTCCTCATACAAAAGTGGGATCAACCATTCGATTAAATTCTCCTGTTACTGTTCTCTTGATAGCTACATCTAAGATGCAGGAATGCCATTTAATACGAGTATGCAAAGTGTTAGAGAAAAGTATTCCCTAGTGGAAGCACTAAGGATTTGCTAGCGACGGACAGGGGACGTTTCACCATGGATTGGTTCGCCACGCCTGGAATCTTCTGCCCGTTATAAATTCTGTTTAAGTGTAGCTGCAACGCACGTTGTGGTCTCTATCGACCCCTGTTGTCATGTTTCAGTTGTTTCGTTTTTTTATTATTATTATTATTTCTTTTTACTCCTCGTCGACGGCTAAGGTCATTAGAGGCGGGATGGGACTGGGGACAAGTAACTGGAAGGAATTCGGCCATGGCCTTTTTGAAGGAAGCGTCGCGGCATTCGCCTGGAGTAATTTGGGGAAACCATGGAAAACCCAAATCTGGATGCCCGGACGGGGATTCGAACCCACGTCCTCCAGAATGCGAGGCCAGAACAGTTATCTCGTGTAAGAGATATTTGTATGAAGCTAATCTGGTGAATTTGCATGTGGCTCAAGTTCAAAATAAACAAAAAGCAACAGAAATAAAAAATACAAGCACAGAAATCGTATTCGGTTACAAATAATGTCTTAGTAGCATCCACAAAACCCGATGTAAGAGACTTCGCAGCCATGTCACTGAGGAGAGATGGCCTATCCGATATTTGCGAAAAAAACTGTCAATCGATACTCTAAATGCTGCTGGTTTAGTCTGAAGTGGAATAATAGTTATAACTGTTGGACATTTACTGGAACCAAATTCTTACATTTCGCGAGCATGGCCAAAAAATGTAAGTCAGATCTGTATGCTTATCATCACTGGACGATACAACTTATGCTGAATACAGATATACCCAAAAAAAATAGGCAAAAGGAATGCGTACAAAAGATCGCCACTGTACGATCATTATGGCCATGTTTAGAAAAGCATATTTTTTTGCAAGTTTTTTTTTATCTTTTTTGTTGTTTTTTACTGCATTGGATTATTCCATTTAATGAAACTAGAATAACACTAAAGTATGGCAGGAACCATTTTTCTATTTTCTTTGATTCATTTCAGTCTGAAAGTGTTAGATATTAGTTTTACTGTTCAGCTAGTTCTTTTTGGTGTTCACACCACGATTAATATTCTCAGTTTTGCAGACTTGCTATTGTCCTTCAAATGCACCTCACAAAGACGCATTTTTTATGTTTCAGAAAAAAAATTCTATCTTCGGACTCTACCAAAAAATATTTTTAGAATGTATTTTACGTTTAAAAATAGTAGTGAGGAAAAAAATCGTCTTCTCAATTTATGTGTTACCATATGTGATGTCTCCTGGAAACGATTTTCGTTTGAATCAAATTGCACAAAATTTTAAGCAGCGATTTGCTTCAGACGTGATTAAATTTTGATTTATGAATCTTAATTTTTACAAAGAATATCCTGCAGATATACTGATTAGCTCAGTAAGCGTGTTCGTTAGTGCAGTTACCACACATACAAAAATAGTATTTGGTGTTGGAGAAAAGGTTAGCATTTCTGTATTCATAAATTACAGAGATCAATCGAATAAATTCGAAATCCGGAAAGCGTGTTTTATTGAGATGTGATTTACTGATGTTGGAATCTGTGAATTATCGGAGAGTCTAGGCAAAATCATGTGAGTGGATGAAGAGAACGAGCGAGGACGTAACTTCCAATCAGCAAACAAAAAAAGAATTAAATTGAAATTTCCAGTTTACGCAGTCATTGTATGTTTGTATGGTAACACCAAGCAAACACTGAGCGATACAGACTGTGTGAGAATTAATCACTATTATTGAAGCAAAGATTTGTGACACAAATACTCCAAACAGATGTCATGCCATTATTATTTACAATTAAAGCATACTAGCTGCCCTCGTTATTATGCAGCGGCAAGGGAAAGCAATTTGTTATCAACAGTTCAGTAAAAGTAAGCAAACAATTTAATTTAATGACAGTGGGTCTGAAATGTGTAGAATACGAGCGGACGTTATTACCATGTGACATTCTCCATATAACGATAACTGTAGATAGTAAAACATAATTCGAATGTCAACCACACATAACGCTTTACCGATGTGGATACACTAGAATCGACCGATGAGCTCGTGACCTGACACTGATTCACATGATTAAAACGAAAATTTGTCGTCTATTTTTGAAGATTTTTCTGATATCCACACACGACATTTTGATGTTTTTATGCCACTTGCATAATAGGTCTTGTCAAGTGAGTCAAAAAATAAGAGGTCAATATACAGTATGTCGTCATCCGACTTGAAATGGATGCCAGACAGAATATTTTTAAGCTTTGGAAATAGGTGGAAATCTGAGGGTGAACTATAGCGCTGCAGTTCCAACTTAATCCAAAATATAACAATAGGAGACTTGTGACTGGGATCATTCCCCTCAATCTTCTCTCCTTTCTAATGACATACATAGGTGTCCAAAAGTCGTGTCTTTAACAAATAAAAAACTACTGAGCTTGGATGAGGTGTAGGTATGACGTAAATACGGAACACTTACTTAGTTACTTTCTATTTGCACCTATCCCGTAAATCTGGTTCAATGTTTTTCGAGCGTTATCACCACCTCATGTATTTGGTAGGTCTGTGTGTTCGTAAGTAAGATTGAGTAATACCAAACGTAAAAATACAACCGAAGGCAATCTTTTGACACACATGTTACACTTTGAGTGTAATAGTTTTGTGTAACATCTTTATTCGCTCCGTGATGTTGCTTCCGAGAGACATTTCTCTTGGTTTTCTAAATGAAATCACTCGCAACCCAAAGCGCCAAAATATGTTCACTTCAAACAGTGCGCGTGCTCCATATAGGTCTCTATTAATTCATCTTTGTCATCACCTATAGTCTCATGCTATGTGACGTGAGTAAATGAAATGTGGAGTCAGAGAATTTTAGAGGTCGAGTCGACGCCAGACTGCACCATGGAGAGAGGAAGTTGACTGTACTGCGCTGCGGGTGGCCTAACGCGTGGCGCATGGCCTGAGCGACAGCTCAATCCGTGCTACTTCACGCGTAGCAATTGCTGCGACCTTCATCTGACACTGCAGACAAGACGTGGCGGCATATCAAGTGCATTTTAAAACAACGGGACACATTTATACCGTTTGTGGGCTTAAGTAATGTTCGAACAGTATTAGATTGGACAATGTTCTTTTTTTAAAAAAAAAAAGTCTGGTCTAAACTACTCAAACAAGACAATATGAGATATATGTGGGGAAAAAATCGTATTTAAACACTTGTAATTTCTGGGGAGCTTTCATAGAAATGAATGGGACTGTAAGCTATCGTCAAACTTTTTAGTCGAGTCAATGCCAAAAGCGATATTATCCAGCAACTTGAAATTTGCCCTCAATGTCAATCATGTCCTGTGTTTAAACGACAAACACTAAAAAAAAGTTACATCTAATACACAATTTGCCAGATTATACTCACATTTTTTAACTCACTAAATTCAGACGTTTAACAGCTATATTTGAGACTGTAATTCATAAGTAGACTTTTTTCAGTTTCCTGTTTGACAATTGTAGTAGTTAACCAGAATTGGCAATACGTTGGTGCCGTAAAATGGACATTACAACAGTGGCATCTATAATAATGACGTAAGTGATCACCGTAGTTGGCCTAATAAGAGACTATGGAAAGCAACTACTAAAAATTAAACGTAAATGACGTTCCTACCTGGGAAGTACTTAGGAGTTCTTCGGCTGCCAAGTAGATAGAATTTTGAATCTCACCACAATTGCTGCTACTTAATGTAATCCCGTATTCCTACCAGGAGATGTGAGGTACAGTTTTTCGTGGAATCAGAACGACGTAGCGTCGAGGGGTACTTCACACGAACAAAGATTTGTCAATGTGGAGATGAGCTTTGGGATCATGTAGGAATTTGATTTTGAGATTCATTGATTCCCAGTAATACAGGTTAACCACTTACACCGCACAATTGTTGTGAAAGTAATTTTAGAACGCTCTTAACCTGATTATGGAGACGTTACCTGTTGCCTGTTTGTTTGACGTAGCTCCGCTTGCAATCCTCTGAGGTTAATGGCGTAGTTTTTGCAGAGGTACTCTACTGTTAGTGTCAGGTCGGAAGTTAGTCGCTCTATCCCCTGAGCCAATCGGCTGCTTTGTAAACGACGTCTGTTCTGAAATATGGAAAGTCACAGACATAGTCACTTTCCTGGAGATATGAAAGCCTAAAATCGGCTTAAAATAATGTTACGTAACATTCCAGCCTTTAATCATGTTTAAATCATTTAAGCAGTAATCACGGAACGCCAGCATATCTGAAGTAGGCTATAATTCACTTTACTTTTCAGCTCTTACAAACTGTTTACTCCATTCCGACTACTTCCAGAATTTTCAATTAATTTCTTGTAATACTCCTGGTAGAATCGATGCGTTTCACAGCATTGTAAATACTCTCGTGCTCCAAGCCTTGTTAAAAAGTCACTAATAGTGACTTTTCGAGGGACACAATGTGCGCCATCATTCTTAACGTTATTGATATCAGATTTAATAGTCAGCAGTGATACTGGGTACCAGCGTAGATGGACGTGGAACCCGGCGATCAATATGTCAAAGCAGCAACTTTCCGGAAAAGTTCACAATCGGGAGTGACGTCATGGCTTATGTTAAACATTTGTCTTGTATTGTTTCCGTGGCACTGCCGAAACAAAAATTACTGCGCCAGTCTGACTTCAGTGGGATAGAAATGAGGACGGAGATTGTCCCCCTCGAAACATTCTGACACGGCGGGAATATACAGAGTAGTATTATTGTTAGTCTGTCAAAGAATTACAATGGTTTGCATAAAATATCACAAAAAGAGCTAACTGTTTAACCAGATCTGATACATAAG
Organism: Vandiemenella viatica; assembly: GCA_031002005.1. NCBI lineage: Eukaryota > Metazoa > Arthropoda > Insecta > Orthoptera > Morabidae > Vandiemenella > Vandiemenella viatica. Next base: position 835,227 of record CM061919.1, read on the forward strand.
TTTTTCTAGAACAAATTCTCATGATGAGTAATCAGAACGTTCTTTATCTGTGCAGAAGCACAATGTCGGTATGTGAAGTGCATCTCGAGACGGAGTGCAGACCTCGTACGTTGATAAGAGTCGGTTATCTACTGTGTTGAGAGGTCTCGCTATTGTCTGATGGCTGCGCAAGAATGTGAAATGTTAGAATCTTCTTTCTTTCATGGTGACGTTAGTACTGAGACAAAAATATCAGCCATCTCTATATGCTAATCAGACATCCAAAAGGAGGTGCCTAATTACCGTAATACATCCCGTCCTTCTATTTACTCGACCTGTCAGCAAATCTACCTCTTTCACGAACTCCCCTCACTGTATTTCTCCTCTTCGACAGTACTGTCGCAGATTTGTCCTGTCTCTCCTGTCGGTTTGTAGGCTTACGGTTGTCCAGTTGAGCCGCAACTCTGAAACTGAGACTTTAACTTGAATGTACTTGGTAGATCAACGAATCAATGCTTTTCATATTTTCTAGTTAACTTAAGGACTCCGCTCCACATTCATCAATCGTTCAATTCTAACCAAATTTTTTATGTTCTTATTTGAGATATAATGGACTCAGTGTAGAATACTTTCATAAAAGAGACATTCTCTATACGGAAATAACAGCAAAATAATTTTTTAATTATTTTGCTCGTAGCTTAAAAGCTACACTAGATGTAAGTACTGTTAGTATTTGTGTTTAAATAAGGACATAATCGATATTCGGGATAAATTTCTAGTTTGTAAGCGATGGCGTTAATGAGGTGGACATTATCTGCTCTGATAAACCATACCCCACACGTTGCGATAGCAAATAAATTAATAAAGAGAAAACTTTTTTAACTGCCTTTACTGTATCGGACCTCCCGGTAACATAATTTTAAAAATTTAAAATTGGTTATTGGCATTTTTGCTAACACGACACAAAATATGTGCGGATTTAAAGTCTACAGCTTCTTTTACGAACTGCAGTACTCTGACAGCGTAGCTTCATTTTGTCTCCAGTAAGAATCCATAAAAAGTGCTTAGTAAATTCTATTTACCGTACAGCTGTAGGCAGACGATAACGGTAACGATAACGATACCCAGAGCTTCATTTTAGCAACGGTAGCCTTGCTGAACTGATGGCGTTATGATTTACCTGCTACGTCATCCCCTCCAATATGAATCTTTCCTCAACACCACTCGCAACCTGTGGGGTCGTGTCACGTACCGCTTGCTGTCAGGCTTTACAGCGGAAATCTCAATCAGCACGTCGTCAGTATTTTCTAGTCCTATACAGTTTCATTCCTCTTGTAGTGTAAGGAGACCAATAATCATCGTAATGTTTCGTAGCTGCGTTTGTGAATCTAGCTCCAGGCAGGCGCCCACCAAGCGAACACGAGGTCCCTGCGTGATACTGCCTCAGCGTGTGCTGGCGACTCGCAGCTACAGCAGCCGCTGCAAAGACGCGTTACGAGCATCACATACGTGTATTAGTGCGAATACTACCAGTTAGCTTCACTTTACCACATTTCGGAAAATATTGTAGGGGCAATAGTCTAACGGACTGTGTTAACAGAAGCTAATTGTGTATTTTACGTAAGTGAATTGGAATATACAACGGAATCGTAAAAAAATCTGACTTGTACCAATTGTTCTTAATTAGCAGCACCAAACCTACTCGTATGAGAACAACAACAGTCTGGTCGCAAAGAGTTAATTCCAGCCCACATTACAAGGACATCACATGCTTTATATAAAAAATTATCTGGTGTCAGAGAAAAAAAGATCGTAATCATGAAGTAAAAATAACATCAAGAAACGAAGAAGAAGTCATTTCGGTGCAGGTTAGTCAATATCAGGCCCGACAGACGGTCAATCAATAATCAAATAATCACATGCTCAGGTGTCATCAGCAGGAGTCAAACGCACACTAGAGTGTATTTAGATTAGAAAGACTGCACCTTGTTTCATCAGGTCACTTGAAAATATTCGTATGGCATTATTTCTTTCCAAACACATTTTAAATGTTTATTTCCAGCATCATCAATGGCTACTCTTCGTATCGACAATATTCGGGATACAAAGAGACAATAGTTAGCTTATTTAATCATAAGGTTCAGAAGTCGTTCCTCTTTATATTCGGCCAGATGTTGGTGGGTATTCGGCCTGGTTCGTGGCATATGCTGCGGCCACGTCTGTCCCCGTGGGCCCCCCTAATAGGTGGCGGAGCGTGCTTCGCCTCATCATCCCGGCTGTAATGGACCAACCCCGCGGCGGGGCCAGCTGGTCGTTAGCAGTGATAACTTGCGGTCTCCATAGTTTTTGTACTAACTTCGCCAGATACTGGAAGATCAAGCAATGGAATTCAATGCATCAACTTCTGCAATCCTTTGAATACTGCTGCTGTACTAGTAGGTAAAGAATGATGAATCGTAGGAAAATATGCGCCGTCTGTCACAGTGAATATATTCCTGAGTGTAAGCTGTCTGATGTCCAATATATTATCGCGCAGTCAAACAACAGCCGACACCTTTACTGGGACGTATTGACTTAAAGGTTCATACATTTAATTGTTTATCAGGGGAACTATGCTCTCTGCAAGTTCCATGCACCACGTTTAGTAAACTGCAACACCTTTATTTTCTCTAATTGTAGGGTCAAAACCAGAATATTTGTTTTATCGGTCTTCCATGCAACGTGGATGTTGTTCATTTTAATGACTTTTCTGTATTTCTTAGTCCTTCTATCGTCTTTGGAATTGTGACATCGTAGCAGTTAATTCTTGTGCTGCTTTAGCCTGCAACATAACCTTTGATTATCCTCTCTGAAAAACAACGGCACCAATATTCTTTACTCTGCCTTTACCTCATCACTGCGAGACTCCCAGTACCTATCATTTTCACGCTCCGTACCACACTTTTCTCCTCGTTCATTATTCTAATGTTTTTCTTCTTTACTGCTCACTACACAATTATACATTCTTAATCACATTCTGCAGCCATACTTCCCAGAACTTTCTCTTTTTATTCTGAATTCGCCGGTTCAAGTAACTTCTTCAAAAATATTAAACAGCCTTCCACTTTAATCGTATAGTGAAAATCTAGAACCTGCTTCTGCACTATGAATTTCACAAATTCCACTTGATAAACCTAAAAACGGCTTCCTTTTTTTTTTTTTTAAAAGCAAAGAATAAAATATTAGTGCCATTCAGATAGGTGTCATTAATGCCATTACAGGTTTAAACCTAGCAGGAATTTTAGAAATCACAAGAGAAATGAAAATGAATAAGGGAACTTAAAAAGCTGGTAGATATAGTGCTATAAATACAATTACAAAACTGTAACAAGGTCGTTCTGGCCTCGCATTCGGGAGGACGGTGGTTCGAATCCCCGTCCGGGCATCCAGATTTTGGTTTTCCATGGTTTCCAAAATCACTCCAAGCAAATGCCGGAATGCTTCCTTCTAAAGGCCATGGCCGAATTCCTTCCCATTTCTTGCCCCCCATCCTTTCTCGTCTCTAAAGACCTCGCTGTTAAGACACGTTAAGCATTTTTTTTTTAAATTAAGGTTTAACATTAACTTACTAATGTCATTCAAAATTATTCGACCATTTATCCAGAATTTCGTGAAATAAATTTAGCTCTTAATGAGTTATTCACTGAAAAAAAAAGCTAAACATATTTAACAACATAAGCTGGCAGGAATACCGGTGTAGAATTGACCTAAGAATATTTGTAAATCCGCTGTAAAGTATTTAATTTTTTACAGCGCTCTTGCCATGTGTGTTGTGAGTATTTCATTTTTCTACATGTCCTGTTTAAAAATAAATGTGACATTTCCTAAACAGGAAGTATCAAATAAAACAAAAGCGTATTTAGAATAAAAAATAAAATATTTTTCGTCCTATGGTGACAGAATGAACTAACTCTGACAAATAAATACTTCAGTTCGAACTATCAGCAGGTCACAAAGTAATCATTGCTGACGTATCAGTGTGTCAAAGTTCAAAGTCGCGGACAAACTATGGGCTATTTTACTGATTTGTTTTTGAGCACATCTATTCTGAATCTTGAGTAAACCACTAAAGTGGCGTGGTGCTCCCGATAAGGCTATCGCCGTGTGGTCTGTGTGTGAGAGGCCCGGAATCATGGCCGGTGCTCTGAATTATTGAACCAAAGAGCGAGCGCTGGAGATTAAAGTGCTATCGCAGGCTTCAATTAATAAGCCGGGCGGGGCGTAATACATCAAACACTGATATTCTAATTAAACACGCAGATCTGAATGGCACGTGACGGGGTTAATGCGGGACATAGGACGTGATAGCAAGGGCAAGCCGGGGCATAAATATCACACAACAAGGCCCACCAGAGAACAACAAGCATTCAGATTACACCTGCAAGAGCCTGCAACATGTTACAACGTTATGCATATTTTCTGCGTTTACCGAAGTCAGACTTCTGCCGCATTGTTGGTTAAGGTGCCTCAATGACGATGGTCTCGACAGGAATTTTTAAGGACTTTAAATTTAACTTCACCTTTGGTCAGTGTGGCATGCTGTTAGCCACTAGGTAAGCACAGGTGAAACATCTGTGAAGCGAACGCTCATTACCATACTGACAGTACCAACAGCGAAGACGAATAACAACAAGCAATCTTAGATTAAACAATCACTAAAAAACTTTAAAATCAGGAGCAAATGACACTATTCTATATTTAATACTACGAAAGCAATTTAACAGCTACGATAGTCAGTCTTACGTGCAGGGCGCTTCAAAAAGGAGACAGCTTTGCAAAAATATACTAAACAAAAATGTTATCAAATAATATGATTCTTATTCCTTGAGGCTTTATGGCTTGTCAGTGTTGAGTCATTACAGCACGAGAACATTGGTGGGCAAGGAATATGGCAATTGCCTTTTGAAGGAACCATGTAGTGATTTCTGAAAAAATGGAAAATCGAAATTTAGATGGCCGTACAGTAATTTAAACCCACGACCTACAGAATGCCAGGAACGATCGTTGTCACTCAACCTTCACTGATTTGGGGAAACCACGGAAAACCCAAATCTGGATGCCCGGACGGGGATTTGAATCTGGAGGACGCCGGTTCGAATCCCCGTCCGGGCATCCAGATTTGGCTTTTCCATGGTTTCCCCAAATCGCTCTAGGCGAATGCTGGGATGCTTCCTTCAAAAGGCCATGGCCGAATTCCTTCCCATTCTTTGTCCCCACTCCCATCCCGCCTCTAATAACCTCGACGTCGACGAGGCGTAAAGCCATAAGTCAAAAAAAAAAAAAAAACAGTCTCGGTCACCTAACTTACAGATTATCATTTTGCAGCGAAACAACTCAGATTTTACTTAAAAATGTAAGTTGATTCGATGTGAATGGCATTAGTGATGCGGCAGACAGCACACAGGAAAAACCTTTCTTACTAAGGCACAATTTCTCTTTCTGAGCTCAGCTACATTTTCAGAAAAAGGCGATAACATACAATCAATCGTTAATGAAATCCCATAACAAACATACAAGGTATCATGTCTGTTGAGACAGATGTCCATGCAACTAGCTCAAATCCACTAACATCAGAAACAAATTCGAAGGAAATAGAGAGTACCTTTGAGGTCTTACTGTTGCTGAAGGTGTCTGAGTATGTAATGAAAAAAATTTCCAACATATCCATATACACGACTCGATTTAGGATGTTTTCCTTCAAAGAAATGTGCAATTTAGATTTGATTAGAACAAAAAACACATTTACTTCTGTGCTGTCAAGAACATGTTCTAGGAATTAAAATGGATTATTGCTACTCCAAATTCTACACTTGCGAATGTTCACCATGTGATTGATATGAAATGTTATGACAGTTGAAATTTGCGGTGTTTAGGAATCTCTCGTCGTTCTCTACCCAAGCCAACAGTACCATACAGAATTATTCACAAACCGTTTTATTTCAATGAGCCAATTCTAGCGCCATTATAAATCCCTAGGATTTATACTGCAAGCATTTAAATAGCACGCGCCTGTCAGTCCATCCAGGAACGCCAGTCTCGCAAAACGCAAATCATGTTGATTTTTTGGATTAGAGAAAATCTGTTCAACAATTTCAACCAGCTGGCGCCCGATATGTAAATTTCTCAAGAGGAACAACAAAGTTCTGGTGCCAAGAGTTCATTGTGTGCCTGCTAGGAGGATATTTAAAATATTTAATACGAAAATTGAGCAGAACTTTCATCTCAGAGTTCGTGTCGTCAAACCGAAACACATAATTGAAGTAGTCACCTTAGCCACGCGTGCCATTGAAGAATGACGTAACAGAATTTGGTACAACAGCACTAGGTGAGTAAAACATGAAACATTTTGCTACATTATGGCAACTTATATTATTTCTATATGCTTTCAGCTGTGAAATCAGTTTTGAAGCTACCAGTATAGTAACTGGCAACTGAAAACAACCCTAAATTTTCTGGGGACGTGAGGTTCCACAACAACAACTAAAGTGTCACAATAAAAAAGACAATAGCCACACCTATGCGTGTTTTGCATACTGGCTTGTACAGTTTTAGGACGTTGTGCAGCATTCATTCTTTGCAAATGGTTTCATTATTTCTTTCTATTCTCTTCAAGTGCTCTCTTATTTCTGCCATATTTTATTTGATCGGTTTGGTTTTTTTTTTTTTTTCGTTCCTCCAGAGACCTTAGAAACTTTGTCTTCATTTTTTCTATGCTTCTTTTGTTCTCCACGACTTGCTTCCACACAGAAGCACAGGATATAATCCTACAAAATTTTAACTGGATCGTCCTATAGCAACAATTCTATTTATTATCACATCTCTCCTGATCGGCCAAGGTTACTGTGACACCATGATGGTATTCGGCGCTGGACATAAGGGTAAACTGGTTCGAATCGCAGTTACGGAAAAAAGTAACTCAGGACTTAGTCTTGTGAGAGCAGGATGCGAAAGTTATTGTTGCGCGTTTCCAAACGCCTGCTTTCAAACCCAAATCTTCACGCAGTGCGTATGGAGTGAGGGGAAAGCACTTGACAGTGATTCGTCCGTTGAATGCGGACGTAGAATTTGGTAATAACTTTGGTGCCTTTCAGAAGAGTTGTCCTGAATTGGCCGACACCATTTTCCACCATCTACCATCTTTCACGTTTATAAATGTACTATTGAAACAACACATTACACTTAACAACACTCGCCCGCCAGACACACTACACACATATAGAAAAGCACTAGAATACATAGAGGGAAGGAACTGGCCATCCTGCCTCCAAATTCTGGCCTACTGCTATTCCTCCTACCAGAGGAACAAACCAATCGTCCTACTCGTCAGCGCCGAGGTAATTATGGTTGCAACCTTGTTCAATCAATTTATTATTTGCGGATATGTTCACACCCTAATGCGATGATTTTTTTCTTATGGTTTTACGCCTCGTCGACATCATTAGAGGCGCAATGGGACTGAGGACAAGGAACGGGAAGGAATTCGGCCAAGACCTTTTGAAGGAAGCATCCCGGCATTCGCCTGGAGTGATTTGGGAAACCATGGAAAACCAAAATCTGGAAGCCAAGACGAGGATTCGAACCGCTAATGCGAGGCCAGAGCATTAACCGTTCACACACCATGCTCGGTGCACTGAAGATACACATACACGTAAGCCATGAAGAGCTCTTTGTAATCTATACTCATCGCGATCGAATACGAACAGGTTGTCGGAAAATAGATGCAGATTAGTAAGTTTGCCTCAACCAGGGTCTGGTCTGGACACGTCGCTGGATACTCATTACACTAGCAGAGTTCCAGGTGTGGCTTATCAGAAACTTAAGGAGAGAGGAAAAGAAACAGAGTTATATAAGTAGCGTAAAGCTATCATCCTGAATGGTTGGTTAGAGATGATTTAAGCCCACTATATTGTCAATCAGACAAGTTGAAACACGTGAGTAAAATTTCATACCCATCATTCCTGTTGTTATGTGTTCTCAGAAGAGGTTTGTTAGAATCGATTTACCCCTTCAGTATCCTTAATCGGTCAATAAGAAACATTCATATCAACTTTCATCAATCACTTCTTAAGGGACGCAGATATTACGATATAACTCAGGCAATTCAAGAGATCCATTATAGTTAAAACGCCCTAAAAACAGAACTACTTTAGGGATACAAAGTTTTACGGTAAAATCCACAACCACCAAACATGTAATACGAATTTCACCAAATAGATGAGGTTTACTATCGTAAATTAAAATTCTTAAAGCACCAGCTGTTATTATACTATCTGTTCCACTGGTATTAAAATGTATATTATGCCAAATAATATTGTAAGTTAACAATCTAACAACTGACTCCATACCATCTGCACTATCCGTATTAGAAAAACTAGACAGAGACAATATATACAAAATAGTAGAGTTATTATACCACCTCACTATCAGAATTATTACAAAATTGTATATTAATAACGTAACACAATCATCAATAGTCATATCAACTCTGTACTATTGTTACTAATAAAAATTGCATAGAACTATCATGTCAAAATAATATTGTATAGAGCTGATATATCAAAATAATTTTGTAATACAAACATTGTATAGAACTATTATGCCAAACAATATTGTAATACAACAAATGTGATCTGGCTGTATGGTCGTTAGACCAAAAGCCATATAAATAAATAAATAAAACTTTCATCAAAATCGCCCCAGCCGTTTGAAGGTGATACTGGAACAAGGAAATACACACATTGTTTTAGAAACATCGTAATAACGAAGAAAAAAAACGTAATGCAATGTATATATAGTAGAATGTTTTATCTGTTGCCCATGATGTGTCCCCGAATTATAACCTTTTACTGCCTCCAGCAATGTCAAGTTATTTATTAAGTGGGCAAAGAGTGGAAAATTTATTTGTAAAATTAAAAAACCTTTCACAACCATTGTCAATTTTAAAAACTGCAGTTGGCAGCAGGAATGAGGTGAAAGCCAAGTCGATATCCAGTGCGAAGGTCGGCAATTTGAATGGACTGTCGGAATTGAAGATTACGCCTTTGAATTGCAAATGTCTTCTTGCCGGCTGTCCCTGTGAGGGGAGAAAACACATCTTATGAGCGAGGCAGCGCCAGCTCATCTCATTGGGAAATAATTAGATAGATTCCGCAGGCGGGTCACATCGCGCCTCCAGCCCGCAAGAAGCCGTAATTACTGCCTCCGCTGCGCCCCTCGGGGGCGGCGGTGGGGCGGCATTGTTCACAACTGACATCCCCGGCACCTGGGGGCTCACACCGTACGAAACAATTCCAACCAAACCACCACTTCAACCATGCCATAACGCTCTGCATTGTAAGGGGCACTGTCATATGTAATTCTAACTATAATAACTCTTTTAGTATTTAATCCTAACTTCAGTTTGTCCGTCGCTTCGTCATCGTGGGCCTGCTCTAAGGATGCACTATTGCAGGTAACTATAAATTGAAAATACACCAACTGCAGTTACTCTAACCGATTAACTAATCCAGTGCTACGTATGAGTTTCAATCTGCGCACTTGATGTTTTTAGAGGACTAAAAAACCAGTGATAGTAGAATCAGTCCATAAAGGAGGAGTGACAAACAGGGTTGAAAATTATAGGATGATCAGTTTGATGTCAGTGGTAGGAAAGTTAATTAATAGTTTGATGTGCAACTACATCAGAAATGTCTGTGAGGAAAGAAACTGGTTTTCAACTCGACATCATGGCATTAGGCAAGGATATTGATGCGAATCTCAGTTAATGGGCTAAATGCAAGACATTTCGGATAAATTAGACAAGAGAGGCTAAGTTGATAGCTGGACAATAGATCTAAGGCAATTGACAGAGTATGCAATAAAATGGTAGTAAATAAGGTAAAAAAACATTAGGGTGAGTAAAAAGTGATTTGCTAGGTACAAAAATTCTTAAAGGTCAGAAAGCAAAGTAGGAAATGAAGCAGCAAAAGAGGTGGAAGTGAAAATGGGAGGGCCACAAGGAAGCGTATTGGGACCACTGCTGTCCATTATTCTAATGAATGACTGTGTTAAAGGTTTACAGTCAGAAGTTGGGTTGTTTGCAGATTACATAATATTATACAATAGGATCAAAACGGTAGAAGACATCTGGACAGGATGTTTTGTTGGCTCAATATGGGATGAAAATAAATGGAAAGGAGAGTCAACTTATTTGGTACACAAGTAAAACACTAAAAGTTGATTAAATCATGGGGAAGGAGTTGTTTGCTGAAGACTTGAAATGTAAATATTTTCGCATAATAAATGATACTAATCTCAAATGGGCTGGACAGGAAAAGGTTTCAAAATCCTTCAGTCATTGCACAGTGCGATGAGGGTATGCACCAGAGACGTGAAAGAATTGGATTAAAAAAACTTCATATCATTACTTGAATATGGTGGAGATCAAATACAAGCATTGGAGAGGGTGAAAACTGTAAGGATAAACAGCCTCCTAGGTTTTGAAGAGTTAGTAATTAATGTTTCTTTTTTATGTTATTTCTGCGGGAATTGGTTATTTACAATGGTATTTTCGATTCACTATTTTGTATCTGATTAATGTTAAGCTGATAATATGTGTATGTTGTTAAAAGTGCTTTATATCGTGTTATTATTATTTCTTAAGTATTGTGTCAAAGAAATTCACGCGTCGATGTTACCAGATGAACAAAGTACATGAAAATCTCTGGACAATAAACAGTACAGGAGGAAGATTTTTGGGCAAAGAGAGGAGAAGAGATGAAAGCGGTATGCACGGCGGAGGTTTAGATAAACTGCGAGTTGTATCTATGCACAAAAAGAAATAATAAACTAATTAAAGTTAATATAAAAAACCAAGTGAATGTTTTTGTTGGTTATCTTTATTCTTTTGGAGGGATAAAGAAGAAATATTGGCACCTTAAACACTAGCAAGAAGGTTAGTAAAGAGCGTCCCGAACAGAGACGAGGAGCTAGAAAAAACCAGCACAAATATTATACGTGGCGTTCCGTGACAGACGAGATGTCATATAGTAAAGCACAAAATATTATAAAACTGCTAGATTTATCGCTGGTAATTATTGCAGAACACCATAAGTAACAGATAGGAGCTGGAATGGGATTCATTGGAAAACTGGAGGAGGGAGGAGAGACTCATGAGAGTGTACAAGGCGTATAATGATGATGAGGAGTGGAAAAAGATTAATGGAAGAATTAAGAGTGAAAGGGAAAATATGAACTTGATCATAAGGTGGCACTCGATTTCAGACATAAGAGTGTGAGAAAATTTTGTTTCGTAGATAAGGGATTCACGGATTGGAAGAATTTACCAAGGGAAGCGATGAATACTTTACCAAAAACGCTGAAAGAATTTAAAATTAAAATTGTAGAGTGCAAAAGTTGGCGGGTACAGCAAAGAGGAAAAAGGATGTGAAGGAAAATTGTATCCGGGCAGTGCGCTCCGCCACAGTTAGAATAAATTAAATTAAAAAATACGTCTGTTGTTTGTAATTGTGTCACGTCAAAGGTAAAGAACACGTATTACTGAAGTGTTTAAAGTTTCAAAGATTAGGATCTAACTTAAATGTACTGTATGTCTCAAGAATCTAAGTGACGTGGGACGGAGCAGAAAATGATAATCTTTTTTTTCTGTCCACAAGGTAGGCTCCAATTATTCTTAATACAATCCATCAAAGATAGAATCATCGAGAAGCGTAATCATTGGTAAGAACTTTATGCAAGTTTTTTTGTGTTATCACGGAATGTGACATAGCAAAATCGGTTTTACGAAATTCAACTGAGTAAACTTTTTTTCATGATAAGAGACTTTGGATTCTGTAAATACTGTCGTTGAGATTTTTCTCTTTATATTATGAGTACTAATATTATTATACTTTCAAATTCTGGCAAAAGTGTAGAGACAAATACTTTATGTTTGCTGTGATGGTTGGTAATTTTCGCCTTAAAATATACATCTCACATAGAGTACAATAAAAAACACGTTATCAAACATTTACACAGGTTCGCGGGCAGAATGAATACTATCTGTTACCCGCGACTTCGTACGCGTGGATTTAGAATTTGATTGATAGAATTGGATACACAAAGCTGAAAGTTACCTAAGATATGTCGGCATAATATGACGGGAACGCTATCGATATACCATTCTACCATCAAACCTGTGTCATTTATTCATATCTGAAAAAAGTATCATATTTCGTTCCTAATGATACAAAGCATTTCGGTATATCGGTATACACATATAGTAGTAAAAACGTAAAAAAAATGACGGAGACTTACTTTCGCATATATAATATTATTAGTTTATATCACACAAAAACTGCACGTGGAACCATTATACCCTGAATAAAGTAAACGCTTAGGGCACTATTATATCACCAAAGATTTGCCAGAACATGGTATCCTTAGACCCACTACAGAATCCTAGGCTTGGCTTAAACTATGAAAAACAATTCATAAAAAATTTTGCTCCCAGTGGGGTTTGAACCCGAAGCCGCAAGTTACCACTGTACTACGCTGCCACTGCTCTCTAACATTACGCATTACAAAGACATATAGATATTATGCCTTTGTCTTTTACAGTTCAGATAGTTTTCATAATTCTTATCTATACAAAATATGGTATCCTATGTCAAATAGCATCTCCTTGTCAAATTTCATTACGATTGGAGTAGCCGTTTAGCCTAAGAAACGTAACAGACAGACAGACAGAGTTACTTTCGCATTTATAAAATTAATGTGAGACTTTCAGGAAACAATGGGCCGTTAGCACTTGATCTCTGACGACAAAAGGCTGGGAAAGTTTTTCTTTTGAAGGGACTGGAATAGAAAGGTACATTATCGAGCGAGTTGTTATGAACAATTCTGGTGCAGACTGCATTCCAGTATACCCACAGCCTCCTGTACTACTACTGCTAGAAAATCTACCGTATGCGCATTCGGAGAAACACATACGTCCAAGCAGGTGAAACTGTCGGCAAAATCCAGTTATTACTTTGTGTCAAAGTAAACACAAAATAAAAACATTTGCTTGGAACGTAAAAAGTATATTAAATTTAATTTAGCATATTTCACCTAAATACAAGAGAGAGAAATTTTAAGTTCCTACGTAACAATGTTATTGAGGATAGACTTGACCACAAAAGCTGACAACTATAACAGCCGCTCACATTCTTATTTTCCAGTGAGTCCTCTAATGTAGAAGCTATACACCACGATACCCAGAAAGAAAGAAAAAGGACCCTAAAAAGTTTGCAAAATTTCAAAAATAATATTCGGCTTTGGACCAACGCAACACATCAAATATACAAATTTTAAGTTTGTTATTATCCCGTTTACGGACTAGATGTCTGTGAAAGACGGATAGACAGCTTAGTAATAACAATAAGGTTCCATTAGCTTGGGATATAGAAGATTGAGGAGGAAAATAAAAATCTCGTTTAAACAAAGTAGTCAAACAAAGTAAGGTAAATGCGTCAGATATTTTTCATTTCTGCTTGAAATGTTTCTCGCAACAATTTAACCAGATACAATAAATAGTAACTAAACGATGGGACACACCAGACATATTTAGAATGAGATCTGTTGTTATTACAAAAAAAGCACAATGAGAAAGAAATCGCGGAAATATTACGCAAGCGCTGATGAGAAATGCAAATTTAAAATTACATTTGCAAGAGTAGAATTAAATTTTAATGCAGACGTTAATCCACAAACAGTTAAATATTCATCAGATCTGTTTAAATTCTGAATATGCGAAATAAGCCAGAAAACGCGTGTTTCCAACTGCATTAAAATTCTGTGCACATGTTTATCAGGCATGTCAACAAAACAGCGGGGTGGCACATCATCGTATAAGTTTCGTCGGATACATTATGACACAGTAGGTGACAAAAATCGGCGAAAAAAACAAAATATAAAGAAATAAAAATCTTTCTGTAAATATTATCTCCGTTCATTGAACTGAGAATTGGGCGGGCAGGTAGGGTCTCTAGTTCATATTGCGCTGAGGGCAGGATTTTTTATGGGATTCACTTTTTACATGTGATGTGGAATTCAGATCAGATTTAAACTCTGCCATCAAATCTCAAAACCACACTAATCCTAGACAGTCCAATAACAGACAGAAGTATCATATATCTATATTTCAAAAACTTAAGTTACAATTTTAAAATTCCGCCTGTGCTGAAATAAACGATTTTCGAGACTGGTAGCATTTCCTTACGGGAACTAGCAGTAATCTATTTCAGTCATCCAAACGTGGAACAACACATTATTGCGAATCTTGATAAAATATGAACGAAACTTAAAAAAGTTCCTAATTAGGTTAATATCAAACGCTTTACCTACATAGCCCCGGCTATTGTTTAAACATTTTCCTCAATTTCACAATTTATAAAAATTTGTCACCAACCCAGCCAATTTCAGACAAGTTCCAATTCTTGTACCTCCTCCTCGTTGGACAATTTTGGCCTATAGAAGAGATGATCCTAAGGTTGTTCAAATTTCTCTTGAGTAGCAGCAGAATTTGTGTGGTGCGGTCCGGAATCTCGCATCTTTCGGAGCGACTCTCGATTATTACCAAAAGGTTCATACAACGCTGATAATTCGTCGTTCGAATAGAAAATCGATGATCGCAACAGCTTTAGCATCCAAAAAGACAATCATGAAAATATTTCAAGTAGAAAAATGGCTTTGATCTTGCTGTTTCATATTCGACCACCTCGTTTCAAGAATATAGTAGTGCGCCTATGATTCACCGAACGTGAGAAAACGAATCATAAATTATTCTTCGAAGCTTCTCTAAAGTTTCGTCCTGAACCAAATTAACGACAGTTAAAGTGTTTCTCGCCTATATGAAAATTATCATCTATATTTGATAGGAGTTTCTTCACTCCTTGCTCAATGATTCCTTATTTTGCTTTTCTCTAGTCGTTGATTAACACAGTCAGTGTCGTTATTTTTCGTAATAACCTTAACCCAGTTTCTCTTGTTACTATACTGTCAGAACATCTGTGTTCGGATAAAGACTGTGATGCTAGTAACGAAATACGAAACTTGGAATTTCGTGAAAAGTCGATTCTCTAGTCAGGGCCGCATTTAGACTCTGTGGGCCCTTTTTTTTTAGCTCTACTACTGGCCCAGGCGGGGAAGCCAGGGTTGTGGTGCGGGCCCCCCTTTGTGGTGTGAGCCCCCCTTTTTGGTACGGGCCCCTAGGCTACAGTCTATGTAGCCTATGCTTAAATGCGGCCCTGTCTCTAGTGACATGTCTTTAGCTACGTATCGACTATACACGGCTGCCGGGCGAGTCATGTCAAAGGGCGCCAAACCAGGTATTGCCGCGCGAGAACCGTTTCTACTGTGAAGCTGCGTATCCACTACGCGCGGCAAACCCTCGAACATTGGCTCGCGCAGCAGCCGCGCACAGTGGGTATGCTGTTGCCACGCGAGCCAGCTCGAACATTGGCGCGGTCGAACATGCCGCGCTGCGAGCCATTCTCTCTGTCGGTCTTTAGGCGCGCGGCAAAGGCCCCCCACTAATTGGCTCGCGCGGCACAGCGACAGTTTACTGCCATGAACAACGAAAAGTGTCGATTTCTAATACAGCTGTATGGTGCGAAAGAATTTTTGTGAAATAGTAAATGTGCAGATTACCACAACAAAACGCTGAGGGACGATGCATGGAACGAGATAAGTTCAGAAAATAGATTGTTTCGACACTCGAAAAAGGTATTGCAGGGTAGTATATGAGTCTCCAGTTGCTAGAAATCTTAAAGTTATTGCTAGTCTTTCGGTAACTGAAATCGCGTATCGAAACTTAGTGTTCACTTTATTCACACTCGGCTCAATCAATTATTTTAAGAACTTGTGAAATTTGTATCTTCAATGGCTTCATTTCTCATATCTTCCATTAGTCAACGTACAATTTTCTCATCCACCAACGCATTTTTCGTTTAGATTTCTTGTGTATTATGTGATGCATCACAATGAAGGCGGCAGCTGCTCGTGCACGTGAAACGTCCATGGTCGCGAAAACTGACTGTGACTGCATTGCTTGCCGCGCAACTCTGGCTGGGTTGCGTTGCCGCGCGTGGCTGCGCACTTGTCAACAGAAACCCACGAACACTGGTTCGCGCGGCGATACCTGGCACCAAGCCAATGTTCGAGGGTTTGCCGCGCGTAGTGGATACGCAGCTTGACGAGCGCGGCTGCCGCGCGCGGCAACGCAACCCAGCCAGGATTGCGCGGCAAACTATGCAGACGCGGTTTTTCCTGAAGCCACCGTGGACGTTTCACGTGCACGAGCAGCTGTCACTTTCACTTTAATGCATCACATTGTAAACTAGAAACCTAAATGAAAAGTGCATCGGTCAATAAGGAAATTGTATTAATAGAACACAGTATGGTGTGAAACTTATTGAAGACATGAGATATTTTACGAGAGTGACAAAGGTTGTGTTAGAGTTCTTAAAGACATTAATTGAGCCAAGTGTGAATAAAGTGAACACTCAATTTTGGAGGTGATTTCAGTTACTGAGAGACGCTGTAGCGTCAAGATTTCTAGCGATTGGAGTCTCGTGTACTAGCCTGCAATACCTTTTTCGAGTGTCAAAACAATCATTTTACAGAATAGTTTCACATGTTTTTAACACGTTATGCAAAGTTTGAAAGAATGGGTAAGGTGGGGAAATAATAATCATTTTACGTGAAAGTTTTTAGTATTATTCAATTTTCTGATGCCATTCTTAAAGAGAACTTACTTCTTGCTTAGGTGAAATGTTCTTTAGCGATTCTATAGATTCGTTGATTGAAGTTTCAAATGATGGTTGTGGTGGTAATGGAGGTGATACCATATGAGACAGATTAGGTTGCATATTTGCTATTCCACAAAAAATATTTGGTAGCGTATAATTGTATTAAAAGGCGACACTTTCAGTTATCCATGGTAGCAAGTGGTAGCAAACTGTCGCTGAACCGCGCGAGACATCCCCCGTCTCAACTGCGCGCGAGCCGTTTCTACTGGGGGGCCTTTGCCACGCGCCTGAATACCGACAGAGTATGACTCGCAGCTCGGCATGTTTAACCGCGCCATTGTCCGAGGCGCCTCGCGAGCCAACAGCGTATCCGTTTATGCGTGGCTGCCGCGCGAGCCAAAGTTCCAGGGTTTGCCGCCCATACTGGATACGCAGCTTAAGTTTTGCGAAATATTTTATACGCTTATAATTTTACGTCTTATAATTATCGGTTTACCCAATTATGGTAGAAGTCGGGAACTTTACTGACAGAATAGTATGATAAATGAGGTACTTATATGAAAATAAACTAATCCACGATCCATTTATATCGATAAGTCACATTCGCCGTTTTGCGCTACCGATCAGAAAACAGTAGAAAAATAAAAGACATTCAACTTCCGCTCAACTCTGTAGCAGTGACGATTGTCGTTATTCCGAGCGACATCAAAATCTGACCGAGCGTGGTGGGTGAGCGGTGAGTGGTTAGCGCTCTGGCCTCACATTTGAGAGACGCCGGTTCGGATCCCCGTCCGGGCATCCAGATTTGGGTTTTTCATGGTTTCCCCAAATCATTCCAGGAGGATGCCTCCCTTAAAAGGCCATGGCCGAATTCCTTCACCACGTTGTTTGTCCCCAGTTCCATCCCGTCTCTAAAGACCTCGACGTCAACGAGGCGTAAAGCCATTAGAAAAAAAAAAATTCTGTGTGTAAGTAAAGTATTAAATTCACAAATCCTAACTTTTGCTAATCAAACAAACCAGTTAATCAGCTCACAGTATAATACTTCAACGCAAAACTGTAAAGTTTAGTTGTAAGGCCACTGGCGAAGACTACACTCAGCGCGAGTGACGTCAATGTTTCAGAGTATTGTGAACAAACAGCTTTCCGTCAAAGCCTTTCGTGGCGTAATTACTGATGCGCCCTGGTGTCGGGCCACCCTTGGGACTGGGAACAGACAGACGCCACCCCTGGGGAACTCCCGGGGTCGTCAAAGCTGACACAATGCGAACAGTGTCTGCAGAGAACTGCTTATCAACTAATGTTGCAAAAGAATGCTGCTCTAAGGAACGACATGGGAATTAAACCATACCCACTTCGCTCACAGACACGGCTTAATTATGTACGGATGTATATGTCATTTATCTTGAAATATTCCGTAATCAAATTTGGTTGGAGATAACAGAAACAATTTTTTTTTACAGGTTCGTATTTTCAGGTTGTCTGTGTTGAAAAACAAGATACATAAATGGGTTGCGAAGAATGTAGCTAAGTGAAATTATGAACAAGAATGATGGGAAAAAAGATATATTCATGTGAGAACCAAACTGATGCCACTCTAACAGCAGCACAATCAAATTCACATCTATCAAGGAAATCCTAAAAACTATTATTCCATACGTACGCAGTTTCTACAGAAGTAGATATATCGGTGCTTTTTTTTTTAGTTTATAAGTTATTGCATTGTTACTAAATATAGAACAAATTTCATTGCGTAAATTTGAGAAATTAACATAATCAGTTCATAGTTTTACCCATTAAATCATAAATTACAAGTCAGTCAGGTTAAGCTGATGATGATTATACTAAATTAATATTCAAAGTTAATTAGTAAGAAAAATTCTACTA
The DNA here is from genome assembly GCA_031002005.1 of Vandiemenella viatica. Taxonomy (NCBI): domain Eukaryota; kingdom Metazoa; phylum Arthropoda; class Insecta; order Orthoptera; family Morabidae; genus Vandiemenella; species Vandiemenella viatica. Next base: position 853,901 of record CM061919.1, read on the forward strand.
TAAATCCATGAAAGGCTTTGGTAAATTCTACAACTCCCGCTTCCGATGAATGTGACACAAGCTAACCGTACTGCACCACCATTGGTTGAGTTTCAACGGTAAAACATCCACTGTGCTAGCCTTCTCGTTGCTGAGTTGAAGTCTGTATGGTCTTCGATCGGAATTTTTACTGGAGATCTTTAATTCCACGATAGGGATGCGTGAGTTTTTCTGCCAACTAAGAAAGCGAGCGGTAGTTTCGTAAAAAATGAAAATATAGTATGTAGATCAGGAAGGGCATATTGGAATAGCACAGTTTATAAAAAAGATATTTTCGCGAAGTTACTTGGCTCGCTTTCAACAAACACAGATAAAATTTGCTTCTCGCACTTTGGAGCCCACAGTTATAAAGAGTATAGATGGTTCACGAAAGAACCTTAATATTCGGTTGTTTCCTTGAAATATTATAAAAATTTGTTATATAACTTACAGAGTAAATTAAAGAGTCATTTAGTAGCATAGCATCACAAGTTTTATAACAATTCGAAAGTATGGTTTGAACGTGTCTCCCATTCATGGCGTCGCAGAAATACCTACTTTATCCAGCGTCGTGATATACATATCAAAATGCGACCGGATAATGAAACTACCAAATATAAAATAAAATATGCATGCAGAATAGATGAGTTAGAAGCGTATTAACATCAAAGCAACTAGACAGACAGTGTATATCATAATACGTGAGGATAATACAATGTTGTGGTATTATCGTTGGCATTCAATGTTGTTTTCGCATTTTCTTTATTTAGTTGTGAATTTTCCAAGATATGAGTTCCCTTCTAGTTATCCATCCGTATGACCGAACAAAATCATTTGTTACAAGGAATTTCGAAGAAAACATTTTTGCATAAGATATGTTGAGAAATTATTTAGGTTTTCACATTTCTGTGTAACCAAAAAAATGAGAACGCAGTCCATTATAATACAATTACATAAGCGTAAGAGAACTACCTGGGATAAAATGTTGAGTATCTAAACACGGAACTTCTGAAACCGAAAAACTTTTATTACGAAACTTTTCGTCTTCAATTCAAATTGAATATAAATCTTGATGGATGCAATTATGTAACTTGTTGATTGTTTATTTAGTTATTTCCTTTTGTACGAACTTGCACATCGTTCGTAGCAAATGTTGCTTAATATCATTCGTATCTAGAACTTTGTGAATGACTTATGACTAATATAAAAGGTTTGTAACTCTATGGTATGCTTTTACTACAAGCATTTGGCCGTTTTTGAAACAGCGCATTAAAATATGTAATTCTAATACATTTTCAAAACTGCCTAGCAAACACTAAGCAGGTATCAACAAAACAAAACACTGAAAGTTTCTGTGAAACTAACATTGCAGTTTCTCAGTAGCATTGCGGTAGAGAAAAACGTGATAAAAATTGTCCCTCTCCAAGATTCTTGGTCTCTTAGAGTACCAGTAGACGGGCGCAGATGGGGCTCCGCAGCGTATTAAGCGTGGCTATGGGAACAGAGGTGGTGTGAGTACACCTTATCCCCTCCACACTCCTCTAGCAGCAGGTAGGGTGGTCTGGGGACTAGTGTTAGTTTTGAGAACAAATATTTTTGACTTCTGCTTTAGGTGACGCTCGTCAGTCATTCTGTCCACCAATCCAATTACCTGATCTTTTTGTTATTACATATTCTCTGCAATAAACTTAAAATTCGAATTAGATGGATTGAATTTGGAATGCTTCTTGCGCTAAGGAGAAGAAGACGCGGCTTTATACCTTTCGTTTATGTCTCCTTCAAACTAGGTGAAGACGCTGGTAGATGATCGACATTGTTAGAAGGCAATCCCAATAAAGCAAATTAATAGGAACTCTGGAACAATTTGTAGTGTTGTTTGTTTAATGAACCATTACTAAGGTAATGTTTATCACAAACATCATCACCCGTAAAACAGGTTTGATATCATTCCTCCCACTCTAACAATAATACTATCCGAAAACCCGCATTTCTGCAATAGTCTTCAATAGACCATTTAACATACGGCTACAGCAATAACAGCAGTGCATGTATTTTTTAATAATCACTAGTGTTTTCATTAAGATTTAATAAACGTTAATGAATTTGAAAAGTTTACGTCTTACATCAAAACCACATGAACATAATATTTAATCAAATAATGGTCTTATGCTTCAATAACAAAGTGACTGGTAGGAATCTAATGTTCGAAACACGCTCTATAGGTTCAATGGCTTCAGAAATGATGTGCTGTACGCTAGGTTCTGACCATTTCTTCGCTCTTGTTTAACCAAATGGAACTGTTATTAAAGAATGTTCAAAACGCTAATTATGTAATGTTGTACATATTTTAACTCCAGCTCGCTCCATTGTACAATTCTCTTTATAACATATAGATTTAATGCAAATACATACTTTTCTAATTTAAACGAGAAAATATTTAACCACTACAACAACTCAAATATTTAACCTAATTTTTTGCTTGTTATAATAGCAACATCTGTGGACAAAGAATATAACGAAAAAATCTACATCGAACAAATTTATATAAACAAAAAGCAACTAGTAATTAATATATGGATTTAAATGAAATACAAATATATTTTTTAAGGTCGGTTTGCAGTTTAAAACATTGAACCACTATGGAAACAAAAGAAAGGTAACCTTCATTTGTTGGCTGTCTAACACCGTTATCTATGGATGTAGAACGAAAACATCTATGGCCGTTACTAGACCTTCGAAGAAGGCGGGGTGCGTGACGTCACAGCGTTACAGTCATGATGACCAAGCTGGCCTTTTATTAGCTTCGATAATTCGTCTTTTATCTTCAACAAAGCTTCTTTGATGTTTGTGAAGTATCCTCAAGCACCTTAGTTCTTCGGAATCCATGTAAAACTGTAGATCCGCCCCACCCAATTTCTTTACGACTATTCATCAGAGGAAGTGGCAGAGGCGGATAGCGTGGACAATTGATTTCTCACTTACGTGGGCGAAATACTTTTCTGGATCTCCAGGCTGATAATGCCATACCTAATACTGGATAATAAAAATTATTTATCTCCTCATATTCTACGGTTCCAATACCTTCAGCGACACAATTAAGAAAAGTCAGGCATTATGCAAAACAGCGATAATTCTAAAGGTCTCTGTCATTGCGGATTCTCTCAGTACCAAACACAACACAACATAACCTGCTTATAACCTTTGTACGTAATTAACACACAAAAAACCGCTGAAGATGCTTCTGCAAAAGAAGTGAAACGCGTACGGGAGATCAATAAATTCCAAAAACCAGTTGCTTTGGAGTAATTTATTTATTAATAAAAGTTAAAACACTGACGAGTTTTACATTAAGAAAAACTATTTCAAACCGTATAGATGTAACTTGAAAGCAATAAACAATCTGTATAAGTTGAAAATAAAGTGAAATACTCCAGTGCTACGTTTTGAAGCAGGACAAATCTCTCTCTGTTATAGTCCTCTACTGTAATGACCTTCACAGATACGGATCTGTAGGTGAGATGGCAGCCGCTAGGCATAAAAACAGATGCTTGACATAGTTTCAAGTTACATAACGGACTACTAGATTACATTGGCCCCGCCAATTGGATGTCAGTTGTAACGAATCACTTATCTCCATCAGATAGCGGCAATGAGTCAATTACGAGTTCTGTTACGAACATTGAATTGATGGTCAAAATATGATTCATTGAATATTTGTACTTCGACAAAGAAAAGGTTCTAATTGATAATGAATGATGCGAAGCAATAACAGTTAAACATTGATTTGAAAAAATTATCTAATTAAATTAATTATTTTGACGCCATAACTAAGTAGGCCCCTACATATATTTGATCAATATTGCAAACACTTTTGCATAAAACTGGTGCATGAGTTTAAATGTACTACAGAGAAATACAATACTGACGTTAGAAACTTTACTTTCAACTACTGCTTAACTAGCTGAAGGATGTGGTAATGTGTGTTTTTTTTTTTTTTTTACTTATGGCTTTACGCATCGTCGACGTCAAATTCATTCGAGGCGGGATAGGACTGGTGACAAGAAGGAATTCGGCAATGGCCTTTTTGAAGAAGCATCCCGTCATTCACCTGGAGTGATTTGGGGAAACCATGGGAAAATCCAAATCTGGATACCCGGATGGGGACTCTAACCGGCGTCCTCCTGAATGCGAGGCCAGACCATTAACCACTCACCCACCACGCTCGGTCTGTGTGAAGTGATGGGCAAATGGGGATGCCTTCCTGTGCGTGGTAGTGTAAGAAGAGCTTGACTTTAATTATTAAACACCAGAGCCAATGGTTGTCTACGTATGGCAAACTGTCCTATAGGTTTTGTAAGGCTTGTAGTGTCGCAGACTCTGGCGACGGACCTCGTTGAAGATGGGGCGGAAGTGTCTACCTGCTAGCCTTGGAAGCTGGCGAAGGCTTCCTGGGACCCTACCCGTGTGGTGAGTGTCTCGGTCCATGCCGACACAAGAAACGAACTTCTCGGGTCATTGTGAGATCGGTGGCTTCCACCGGGTGTCATTGCTGCATTCCCAGTGGACCCCGTAGATTCTTAGCTCGGTGGGTGGGTATAGGACCACGTTTGCGATTACACTCACCTCCACAAATGTCATGCAAGATAGGAGAAAGCTTAGATCAGCCACCTGTGTGACAAATTGTCACACGACTGGTCATCCATTCAGACTCACAGATCCGCGAACATCCAGATCGTTCTCATAGTCAGAGATGACCACATTTTGTTCACCGATGCGAAGCGGACGGAAACGTATTTTCCCACTGGACATTTATTAAAAGTATCTATTTTAACTTAACACTTCGCAATCCCGCGAAGATATGAAAATGCTAAACGAGACTTTTTTTTTATTATGGCTTTACGCCTCGTTAACGTCTAATAGACGTGGGAAAGGATGGGGGACAAGGAACGGGAAGGAATTCGGCCATGGTCTTTTGTAGGAAGCATTCCGGCATTCACCTGGACAGTGCTGCCAACCACTTGCTTTGAATATGGCCGCTAAAATTTCCGTAGATTTGGTACAAAAATCTGGAGACTCGCTAACAGAAAAAATAATTATTTGAAGAAAGAGTCAAAATTAAGAATACTTTTTATTTTCAGGTCTTTAAAACTGCAAAAAATAATATTCTACATTGAAAGTAAGAAATACCTCTGAAAATATTTTATACATCGTCACTTTCATCACTGCTGCTGCTATGCCTAGTAGTTTTTATTTTATTATTTTTCCCTAGTGACCATTCATTTTCTCTGTTGACATTAAATTTAGCATATCTTCCGTTACAGGAAATGTACTACCCCTTTGATCCTCGGATAATGGTCAAGCCTTCTCGGAAGGCACTGCTTTGTAATGCCGTGCCAACGAGCGTGTCACCGTGCTTATAGAGTGCGCTGCTAGTTTTGTGATACGGTCTTCTTTTAAGATCTATAAAAATTGTAACCAAACAAAATATAAGGTTTATTTCAATGGTTGGTTCACACAAGCGGTTGCAAGAAAACAATTCACAGTTATTAACAATTGTGTAATGCATTAACACTATTCGCTCAAACTTTAACAAAACACCAATATAAGGAATAATCAACAAATGATAAATAGTTTCAAAAATCCGTAGATATTCGAACAAAATCCGAAAATCCTAACTTTTCATAAAAATCCGTAGATCTACGGATAAATACGTAGAAATGGCAGCACTGCATCTGGAGTAGTTTTGTGAAACCATGGAAAACCCAAACCTGGATGTTCGGACGGGGATTCGAACCCACGTCCTCCAGAAAGCGAGGCCAGAGCGTTAACCACTCACCCACCACGCTCGGTACCAGACACTACGACACATGTTCCTATTATCCAGCCTTGCAGCCAATTTTTGTCGTTTATTAATGTGCCTGAGGCCTACTCAGGACAATACGCTCCAGGGTTTTAAAACGCTGGTCACACCGATAGTGTAATCATTGAGTTCCAATAAAATTTGTTAGATTTACATTAGGATGCTATGCATTCTGAATCAAGGGCACTTTCAATAAAATATTACTAATATATCTCTAGCGGAAAAATAAAAAAAACTTTTGTTTATTTTGTTCGCCAACTCCATTGTAAATTAGATAAAATTATTTTATTATTTGTTGCTTAATACAGTATATGTTCAATATAAAAGACAAATTACAGTTGTTTAGTAATATTGCTTTTGTGCTAGACCTCTTTCCACGTCATTATTGTCCAATGCTGTCTACTTCTTTCGACACTACAGTTTAATATCAATACAATTAATTTAAAAAAAAAATGAACACGAGATTAGATTTTGGGTCAATGAAACGCAATTAACGAGCAAATTTGAAATCTGTAACTTATTCCTTTAAGATCCAAAGGCCCTGGCGGATAGACAAACAGACAGCGAAGTACGGAACACTAAAATGATTAAAGCTAGACCAAAAGGTATCTGTTTTGTGACTTTAGGTACTTGGGACTTTAAGCAGGGTCTGTGCGGGTAAGAGGGCCAACGTAAACGCGCCGACGGGCTGCATTAAAACTAATTAGTATCTGGCCAGCGCGTGTTTTGTTCCGCCGCCTGTGTTTGCGCCCGACCTCTGTTTGTGATGTGATGCTCGCTCAAATATGTAGTTCAATTTAATATGCATTAGCGAAATGGAGTTCAGAATTCAATTAAATCTTGATACAAAACAGAATGCTCTGGGAACAATTTAAACAAACGAAATTAGCACATATATTCTCTGACGTGATGGATCAACTAATAAATATTTGCGGTTAGCTGGTCGACGGTGGTTTTTATGTAGTATCGTGAATGATGTATCGATTAGTGGTATGTGCGGTGCGTTTTGTACAGCAACACGCAAACGGGATTCAGTTCGCAAAGCAGTTTGATACACCGTAAAACGTTAAGCTTTCCATCTCACAAATCTCCTGAGCTCTATGTTAAAATTGTCAAGAACAAACAGATATGTTGTCACCGAACATTTTTTTTTAAAAAAATGGCATTTGGTAACTAAGGCCCTACAGCCAGCTAAATGTGATTATGATGACTCTACCAGTGTACCAGTTTCTCCAGCATATGGTTGCTACTAAGTATGGACACTACCGAAAAGATACGATATTAATACACACAACACTTAAACACCCATGCCCTCGGCCGGACTCGAACCGGCTACGTTCGGCATGCGGGGCCAGTACTCTAGCCCGTACGCTACCGAGACCGGTAAAACATGTTTACAAATTCATAAAAAACTTGTTCGAAAGGCATTGTCGTTTATACTTTGCAACCAAAGTTTCCCCGCTACTTGGTCTGTTGATAAAGGTGTGAAATGCATTAAAAAACACTACGTTCAAGCCGTACTTTTTTTTTTTTTTTTTTTTTTTTTACCAAATTAGAAGTTATTGACATGTGTAAATGTGTTCATTATATTGTCTGTCCATAAGGCTAAATAATATGAACAACATTACAAAATCGAGTTTGTGAGCGTTATTTAACAATAATTCTATTGAGAAAAGCAAAGGCGAAGAAATGAAATGCACAACGCTGACTCCTGTAAGTCATTTTTTGCCAAATTAGAAGCTAGTGTATTTATATTTTTCTTTTATTCGAGTTTAAGGTAATAATTGATACTACTGCTATTATTAGAAAATTATGTCTCAGCACAACTATACCGCGACATAAGTTAATCGCAGCGTCAGCAGCTTGAAAACAGAAAAATTAGATATAATTTTTGTTGAAGACGATTAGCACCACAAACGGATGTCTTTTTTCTTTTTCTTACGGCTTTACGCCTCGAAGATATCGAGGTCATTATTGGCGGGAAAGGACTGGGTACAAGGAACGGGAAGGAATTCGGCCATGGCCTTTTGGAGATACCATCCAGACTTCCACCCGGAATGATTTCGGGAAACCTTGGAAAACAGAAATCTGAAGGCCGGACGGGGATTCGAACCCGCATCCTCCAGAATTCGAGCCCAGAACACATTCGCTGAACGGATGTCGTACATTACGATCAACGAAATGTATGCTTCCGGCCCCGCTGTTGACGACATGATTCTCTTTAGTTTTTAATTATTATTACTTCTTTCGACGAGGCGCAAGGCCCCAAGAAAAAAATGATCGAAAACTGATCACGTGAGCATGAGATTGAAAGCTTATCATTCAACGGCTATCGCCGCTGACGTCAATACCAAGATGTGATTGGTTGGGTTGCACTCTTAGGTACTCGATATCGTAACCCCTCCCCCCTCGCCACCCTCCCTCCTCCCCCTCCCCTGGCAGCCAAAGTACAACGAGCAACCATTTCGTTCTGGGGGCAGGGGCGTCACTGTGTTTGTTGTAGGGTGACTGAGTTTTTAGAGACGAAAGACGAGTTTTTAGGATAATAAGTCATGACCAAGTGATCTAATATTGCTGAAGAATTTGATCTGTATTTGCAAAATTCGAAAGAGTTGAAATGATTGACTACAGATCGGTAGTATGAACCATGTATTAACTAATCTTCGTGAAGGAAGTGTTTATAAATCAGCTTAATTCCTTAATCTCAGCGTTTAACACGACAGAGATCAACAATAAGCAACCCGTATTCACGAACACGGCCGTGTCTACAATGATAACTCTGCCCGATTTTTCTGTCAGAAACGGTCTTTCGCAAGAGAAACGTTCAGCGTTATGGAAGAATTCTGTGTGTGGCCGTGCAGTCGTTAATGATTTAGTGATAAGCTGGAGCCAGGCTCAGAGGAGAGGAGCTTAACGCTTACACAGCTCTTGCATTAAGACGGACGTCCTCAGCTCTCATACCTGATGCAGGCTTAGAAGAATAGTACGTGTAATGGAACATCAGCTCCCGACGGAGTCAAGGCAGAGGGGTGCACTTAGCAACCCTGGTCGGAAGAGTAGTTTTTAGGGAATGGCAGATGATGTGCCAGTGTGTCAGAAGCCTTATTTCTTCTTCAGTGTGAAACATTTGGAAACATTTGCCACAAATATACATACAGCGTACACTGTACAGAGACTTGTGTTTACATGTAGTTATTTATTTATTTTTTTTGCTTGTGGCTTTACGCCACCTCAACGTCGAGGACATTAGAGGCGGGAAAGAATGGAGGCAAGGAACGGGAATGAATTCGGCCATGGGTTTTTGAAGGAACCATCCTGGCATTTGCCTGCAATGATTTGGGGAACCCATGGAAAATCCAAATCTGTATGGCCGGACGTGGATTCGAGCTCACGTCCTCCCAAATACGAAGCCAGAACGTTAATCATTCACCCACCACGCTCGACACGGCTATTGAGAAGGGACTCATTCTAAGGACAAAAAGAGACACAATATTCATCAAGAATAAGAAAGACTGTTGTGTTGAAACTCTGACAGAAGCAGCTAAATCACAATACAAGAAGAGATACTGGGAAGTGTTCCATCTAATGCCATGATAAATCATCAAGTGGAACGTTTGAATATTATTATTCTAAATTCCAAATTGGCGCGAGCTCAACTAGCCAATGAACTGGTTTTGAGAATGAAAGACAGCGAGTGATCGCAACAGCCAATAGTGTAGATAGTTGCTAAACAAACTAAAATACTGTGTTTCTTGCATCCACACGGTCAGTGGCGAGTGACAAGCAGTTTTATTTTAGATGCCAGGGTTGGAGTTTACTTCTCGATCGACAGGAAGATCATTCTTTATGGTTATGTGAAGGTCTGCTAAGACGTCAGGCTTGTCATCCTGATTTGTGGTGGATTCACTTGTAGACACTATTTGTACGTTTCGTCAAGTTTGATGAGAGTTCTGAGTGTATGTTAGACACTGCTGTTGACGTTAATGTAACATGTTAATTGAATTAATGATATCTGCCGGTACGAGTGGTACGTTCGACGCCGATACCTACTGCCATGATCCGTCTGCTGGAGTCGAAGTTACCTGTTCGTGCCAATATATCTCCTCATTGTGACTGGCAAAGCACATCGTGAAGTGAACTACACTTAACGGTTCCTTGAAGTTTATTACTCGGTACACAATACAACAGGTAAACCAAAAACAAATGTGGGTACAGTTATCAGAAGACCGTCGAGAATTTCAGCCTGGTCCTGATCCGGGGTAGAGTGACGGCTTCTACTTCTCGCGAACTTCCGGTGGTCTTCTGTAGTTGACGCTGGTTCAGCGGTCAGGCTGGAACTGGCGGTGGAGCGGCCGGCTACGCTTATATAGGCGGCCTGGCGCAGGAATTCCGTTGTGTGGTAGTACGGCGACCTCTGTAAGAAATAGTCCCACTTAGCTTCTAGATGATTCTATTTGTTTTCCTGGTTTGTTTTGCGCCTGTTTGGAGTCGTATATGTATCCCGGCGTGCAGGCGCGTTGTGTGTGAGGTCTGCCTGGCAGGGGCCTTTACTGGCAGACTGAACATACCTCCCTCCCGGGGGGGGGGGGGTGGAAGCGATGTCTGCGACGTCTGCGAGGTCGTCTGCCGCGGCGCCCTGGAGCAGACTATGAAGGCTACCTCCAGGGGAGTACGGAGCTGTTCCCCTGGCGATGCGTGCCGACCTGCGTCGTGGTGCAGGTTGTGGTGGAGGTACTTGTGGAGCTAACGGCATCGGTTCGTCGGCGTCGATGGCCGGGGGCTGTACGGGGGGCGCTGAAGATGGTCCCCGCAGGTGGTCGAGAGGCTGCGGCTGAAGGGTGTCGGAGCGACCGACAGGTTGTGGCGTCGTTGGTGGCGCTGTAACTGTCCCTGAGCAACGGTTAGACGGCAGGAGTGGTGGAGGTGGCAGGGAAGGAGAGGAAGAAGTGGATGGCCGTGCCGTGGTGGAAGAGGACGGTGCCGTGGGGTAGCGGGGACGTAGTTGGTTTCGATGGCGTCGCACTATCCGGCCATCCAGGCTGACGTCGAACAGTTGGCGGCCCCGGGGCCGCTGGATGACCCCCGGAAGCCAACCGGCCCGGGAGCCAAACCCGCGGGCCCAGACTAGGGAGCCCGGGGTGAAACGGAATGGGCCCGAAGGTACCTGTACTTTGGGCGGGGGTAAGAGGAGATGGAGGAAAGTGCGAGGTTGGCGGCCATGCAGCAATTCCGCCGGGCTTTTGGCCCCCACTGGAGTGGTTCGATAGGAACTGAGGAAGAGTGTCAATGCTTCTTCGAGTTTGTGACTTGTGGTGTATTTGGTCATTTGGGTTTTGAATGTTCTGACTAGCCGTTCCGCCTCCCCGTTAGATTGGGGGTGGAAGGGCGGGGTGAGGAGGTGTTGGATATTGTTGGCGGTACAGAAGGATAGGAATTCCCGACTTCGAAATTACGGTCCGTTATCTGTGACGATAGCGTATGGTAATCCTTCGATGGAAAAGATCTTCGTGAGGGCTGAAATGGTGACCTCTGTGGTGATTGTGGAGCAACGGACGACATATGGGAAGTGGGAAAAGGCATCCGTCACTAGGAGCCACTGGTGGCCTAGGAATGGGCCAGCGAAGTCGAGGTGAATGCGTTCCCAGGGTCCGGACGGTGCCGGCCAGGAAAGGAACTTTTGAGGGGGGCGGGGCAGTTGTTGGGCACAGATGGTACAGCGCCGCACCATCTCCGTGACATCCGTGGTAAGGCCGACCCAGAATACATGGCGTCTGGCAAGGGATTTGGTGCGGGCAATTCCCCAGTGTCCTTGGTGGAGAGTTTGGAGGATTGTCGGTTGTAGGGATCTCGGAACGACAACCCTCGGGGTGGAATTTGGTTCTGTGCGGAGGAGCACTCCCTCTACTACTGAGAGCTGGTGGCGGATGGAGTAGTAGAACTTGAGGTCTTGATGATGGCGTGGAGGGGAACGTGTTTGCCACCCGTGTTGGATGTGGTGTCGGATGACACGGAGGAGGGGGTCCTCCCCTGTGGCTGCCGCGACTTTTGAGGCCGTGACTGGAAATGTCTTCAGTGCTTCTTGTATGTCATCGTCGATCTGGAACACCAGAAGTTCCGACTTGTCGAAGGCAAGGTCTGGTCCCTGCGGTAGTCTGGATAAGGCGTCTGCATTGTCATGCCTGGAGGTGGTACGGAAATGCATGGTATATCTGAACTGGGACAGGAATAGCGCCCAACGCTGGATGCGGTGGGATGTTTTGGTAGGCAGACGTGTGGACGGATCAAATAGTGATAGGAGTGGCTTGTGGTCGGTAATGAGATGAAAAGAAATCCCATATAAAAGGGAATAGAATTTGGAGCAGGCAAAAACAATAGCTAGCGCCTCTTTCTCGATTTGAGAATATTTAAGCTGAGCAGCCGATAGGGCTTTGGAGATGTAAGCTACGGGGCGTTCCGTGTCATCTGGTAATTTATGAGACAGAACTGCCCCCACACCGTAATCGGATGCATCTGTGCCAAGTATCAAGGGGAGGTTTGGAGTGTATGGCATGAGGCATGCTGCGGACTTGAGCTGCTGTTTAAGGGTGTGGAATGCGGTCTCGCAAGCTGGGGTCCAACGGAACGGGACATTCTTGCGACAGAGGTGGTACAGGGGTGCTGCCACTTGTGCTGCTGAGGGTATAAATTTTCTGTAGTATGAAATCTTGCCTAAAAAAGATTTCAACTGATGTAGATCCTGAGGCCGAGGTAAGTTGGAAATAGCGTACACATAGGAAAATGCTGGGGAAATGCCTTCCTGAGCGATGATGTGACCCAGGTAGGAAATGGATTGTTGAAAAAATTGACACTTGGAAAGGTTGCATTTCAATCCTGCTGCACGGAGGCGGAGGAAGAGTAGGCGGAGGTTGGTCATGTGTTCGGCAGCGGAGGGTCCCGTGACGACTATGTCGTCGAGATAGTTGATGCATCCCGGAATATCCTGGAGAAGTTGTTCGAGAAACCGTTGAAAAATCGCTGGAGCACTGGCCAAGCCGAACATGAGCCGGTTGAGTTGGAAGAGGCCAGAGGGAGTGTTGATGACTGTGTATTGTCGGGACTGGATATCCAAAGGGATTTGAAGGTATGCTTCTGCCAGGTCAATTTTTGTAAAGTAGGTACCTCCTGCTAGTTTACGGAAGAGGTCGTCCAGTCTCGGAAGTGGATAATCGTCTACCAGCAGATGCGGGTTGACGGTGGTCTTAAAGTCACCACAGAGACGTAAGCGGCGTCCTGGCTTCTGAACTATGACCAACGGCGTGGCCCAGGGGCTGAACCGCACCGGCTGGAGGATCCCTTCGTCTTGGAGACGTTGAAGTTCTTCCTGAAGTGGTTGTTGAAGCGCTACGGGTACCTGGCGTGCCCGGAAGTATCGAGGCCGTACGTCCGGCCGGAGTTGGAGTGATGCTTCGAAGTCCTTTGCACAGCCGACGCCTGGTGAGAACAGGTCCTGAAACTCGGTGCAAAGGGCGTCCACTTCAGGAAAAGGAACATGCTGAGATACGAGGTGTATGTTATCCTCAATTGAAAATCCGAATAAGCGGAAAGCGTCCAGTCCAAATAAGTCTGCTGTGAGAGAACTGTTAACTACTAAAAAGGGGACTGAACGATGTACAGACTTATACATGACGTTTGCTGTGAATTGTCCCAGGAGTGCTATTTCCTGTTTGTTGTATGTCAGGAGGCGCTTGGGGGCCGGCGAGAGGGGGGGCGAGCCAATTTGCACATAAGTAGTATAATTAAGCAATGAGACTGCTGCTCCTGTGTCGACTTGTAGGCGCAGAGGCTTGCCATTGACCATAACGTCAATAAAAAGTTTGGATGCAGTGGAAGTGTCTACCTGATTGATATCCATAGGTGCGCCGCTCAACCTGTCTTGGTAAGACCCTGGGCGGCGAGAGCCGGGATTGGCATTGGTGGTGTTGGTGCGGCAGACGGACGCCAGGTGTCCTTCCTTGCCGCAACGTGAGCATTCAGCCCAACGATCCGGACAATTTTCCCTCTCATGTGCTGAATAACAGGCGGGGCAGGAGGGCAGGCGGAGCGGGCTGCGGCGTCGGCGCTGCGGGATCCGCTGCTGCTGCCGAGACTTGGTGCCCCTGCCGGAACGGGCCGGTTCGATGTCCTTCTGAGGAAGCGGTCCCCGGTTGTGGTGTCGGGAGGAGCGCGACTGGGAGCTCTGGATGGCGGCGACGTCCTGTGTGTCTTCTACGTCGGTTCGGATTGCGGCCACATCCGCCCAGGACTCCAGGCGGCGATCTGCGGCCGTAGATATTTCGAATTTGTAGGCAAGTTCGATGACCTGCTCCAGGGATGGGTCCTCTAACTTGAGGGCGTCATGCCGGAGTGCGGCATCTGGTGCAGCCTGTATGATGTGATCACGCACCATGTCGTCGGCGTAGGATTCGTGGGAACAACGAGTTTGAAACTACATTTTCTGCTAAGGCCTTGGAGTTTGGCCGCCCACTGGCGATACGTCTGATCGGGCTTCTTCCGGCATTGATAGAATTCGACGCGGGCCGCGACGACATGGTACCGGCGTCTGTAGTATGCATTCAGTGTCGTACAGATGGTCGTGAAGGTGAGGGTGTCGGGGTCTTGTGGCTGAAGTTTGGTGAGCAAGACATACATCTTCGATTGGTTCCAGGAAAGGAAATATGCACATTGGTCTTCTTCTTTGGTTATGTGGTGAATTGCGAAGTGTTGTCTTATGCGCTTCTCGTAGGTCTCCCATTCCTCGACGTCGTCGTTGAATGCTGGGAACGGAGGCGGGGCCGTGGGTTGGCGGAGATTCCTGACTTCCGCAATCAGTTGTCTCTGAGATTCGAAGAACTGATGTAGAAGTCCTTGGAGGAACTGTTGCCATTCCGTAGGTGCTGCTGGCGTAGCCATGATGGTCGAGAGTTCTTATCCCAACCTTGTCGCCACTGAAGTGAACTACACTTAACGGTTCCTTGAAGTTTATTACTCGGTACACAATACAACAGGTAAACCATAAACAAATGTGGGTACAGTTATCAGAAGACCGTCGAGAATTTCAGCCTGGTCCTGATCCGGGGTAGAGTGACGGCTTCTACTTCTCGCGAACTTCCGGTGGTCTTCTGTAGTTGACGCTGGTTCAGCGGTCAGGCTGGAACTGGCGGTGGAGCGGCCGGCTACGCTTATATAGGCGGCCTGGCGCAGGAATTCCGTTGTGTGGTAGTACGGCGACCTCTGTAAGAAATAGTCCCACTTAGCTTCTAGATGATTCTATTTGTTTTCCTGGTTTGTTTTGCGCCTGTTTGGAGTCGTATATGTATCCCGGCGTGCAGGCGCGTTGTGTGTGAGGTCTGCCTGGCAGGGGCCTTTACTGGCAGACTGAACACATCGATACTAATATTTACCACGGCGAAAGAAGTTTTCTCACCCTGTAACGAACCTGTTTTGACGCAAGTCAGTTAGATTGTCTCATGCTCTATTAGCGAAATATTTTGAGTTCAGCCTGTGTTACACCACGATTGTATTTTGTTCTTAAAAATAATTCGCTTCTAAAAAATAGTTTATACTACTGCGACAGTCTTCTTTTAGAACAGTATCATCCTTGACTGATATAAAATCACATTTCCTAATAACCAGTTATAAATATGAATAATAATTTGTAGAAATTAGTAATGGGGGTTGAACCTTTCACATATGTAGTGAATTACATGAGAAAAAACAGAATCGCTGACATTGTTGCGAATATGATTTCATTTCATTCCTTCTCTGGGTTACTGATGGCGTAATGGTCTACGTGAATAAACGGTTTCAATTGAGGTACCTTCAAAATTACTAAAAAAAAATTAAAATCAGAACGCTATTACTCTTTTTTTCCTTCTTCTGGCTTTACGCCTCGTCGACGTCGAGGTCATTAGAGGCAGAAAAGGACTAAGGCCAAGGTCCTGGAAGGAATTTGCCATTGTTGTTTGAAGGAACCAGTTTTTACCTGTAGTGATTTGGGGAAACCATGGAAAACCCGAATCTGGATGACCAGATGGGCATTCGAACCCGCGTTTTCCCTACTGCGAGGTCAGAGCGTTACCGCTTTCGGTGCGGGTGTTCCGTCACTTGGCGGGAAATGAAAATCCGAAATGTGTTCGCTGTGACGTTCATTCACACCCTGTTGCCAGCACTTTCTAAGATTACAACCACTTTTCAAGAGCACATCTCTAAATGTTGTCGAGAGATGGTAGGACGTCAAGAAACAAATTAAAAAAACATAAAACTAATATACGAGTATATTCTGTTCAGTTTGTTGGTAACAAGCACTTGGCACAGTCTTGATAATTATAACTAAATTGCAGATGAGTGTAATGTCTTGTGTTTTTCGTTTTGGAAATGAGGGTCCAAGTAGGGGCCTGCTTCTACAAAGGATACTAGGAGGCCGCCAGGTTTAACATCCCCATGCAACGGACAAATCCCTCACTCAATTCTCAGTGAAAAGAGGTTTTGGATTTAACCCAGGATTTTGATATACATTTGTTAGTGAGAATTGCCCATCACCACTTCTCCTTTGCTGCAATCCATTTCTTCCACAAGCTCGGTACCATAAGGATAAGTTCGCGCCCTGTTCAAGACACAGTTCCTGAGCCTTAAATACCTCGGCCACGAGGTAGGTAGCATTATTTTGCATGGATCTGTTTAATTAATTAAAATACATGAAACCTTGCGATGGCTATGTCAACATTTGAGCTTAGAAGTGTTGAAAAATTAGAAGCTAACGGTGATCGTGAAGTTTGCTGACCTCTCGCATTTGTTGCAATTTGTTTTTCACTTCTCAGCATTTGTGAATTAGTGGTAGCCGTTTTTTGATCTTCAGAAGAATGGCCTATAGTGGTTACTGAGTTAAAACCTCTGCTGAGGGCCATTGTGCCTGCACATTTTCTATTGTAAATTTGTAACGGATCTGTTCTATGTTCGTTTGCTTTTTTCTCTCGCAAAAAATACTGACTAATGAGCGTAATGAACAACAAATAGAAACAATGTTATCAGATATCAGTATAAACGAATTTATTTATGATTATTAATATATTCGATGTTTTGGCAAAAGGCTACATTGTGATAGAATGTAGCACTAGTAATGTTTCCAGAATTTTTGATAATAAATGATTGCTGGCGTACTTTTTGGCGATTTAGTTTTTTTTAGTAAGTCTGGCAGATCACTTAGAAAATGTTTCGATGTCTAGCCTGTTCAATTTGATAACCAAAGGTTTTCCTGCTGCCAGTTTATATATATGAGTCAATCTCGTCATTGGTTGTTTAACTACATCTTCGGCCGCGGGCATGGATGTTAAGTGTTGTGTGTCTGTGTGAATGTCTTGTCCGTCCTGTGGTGTCCATACATAGGAAAAAATACACATTGAGCTGGCTGTATGGCCTCCGTTGCCGAATGCCATTAAAAAAAAAAAAAAAAAAAAAAAAACTACATCTTCCGTGTCTTGGTTAATTTTCTGAAATGAATAGAGATGACAGATGGACTACGGCAGTACTGGATTGGAGCAAGAGGAAGACCCCCGGATAGCTGGGATAAAGACATACGTCGAGTTACAGGCGTGAACTGGAAGAGGGTTGCTCAAGATCGATCAGCCTGGAGAGAACTGCAACGAAACTACTTAGAATTAAATTGTATTATATAGCTCATTGGATTAAAGAGGCTGCATCCTGAAATAGGGATTGATAAAGCTGTAATAATAATAATAATAGAAGTAACGGCCTGTTGAATAATTGAAGAAGGTAAGTTCTCCGACAATTTTGATTTAACCCGAAGAAAATTCACATCTACAAAGGGAAACAAATACTTATTTTCTGAAGAAATCATCCCGGTATTCGCTTATACTGATTTGGGGAAACCGAAATCGGAATGGCCGGATCGGCATGTTTCTTTAGTGTACCTAATATATTTGCTTGTTATATGAATTTTAATACGGATATATTGTTAATACTTCCAGTAATGAAATCTTACAAAAGTAACTAAATATGTTCATGCCATGTTCCCCGATTATCACAAGCTTTCGATTGAAAATAATTACCGTTAATTAATTAGAAATCGTTCAGCGACAGTGACGCTGAATATTAATTATCACTTCCTGGTAACCTTTTGTGGGGTGTTGAATCTAGGATTTCCAATTTTGTAAAACGAAATTCATAAACATATATAGTACTAATGGATTGCAGTCACATTTTGTCAACAACGTCAGCATCATCTCTTATTTTCAGTGGGTTTAAAGCTCAGAACAGTAAGGTTTCTAAAGCGGTGATGGGAAAAAGAAGTGACACGTACTTTCTTTGGAAGCCATTCCGATTTTCAAGTCAAGAGCGGGTCATGGTCGAACATTACCGTGTAAAGGGTTATCCGTGCATAACAACTGAATTGGGAAATTATTTCTCCAACACCTTTCCCAGAATGGTTGCAGTTATTGTAAGTGTATATGACGAGCGAGAGGTAAACATGCACCGGGCCTATTCAGACCATCTCTTCTGAAAGGCTTCAGGGCAGCTGCCAAGTTTAACGATCTCATCCAACGGACGAATCACCATTACCAATAAGAGTGATTAATTCCGATTTCGAAGGAAATCTATCGAGCGTGGTGGGTGAGAGGTTAACGCTCTGGCCTCGCATTCGGGAGGACGGCGGTTCGAATCCGCGTCCGGGCATCCAGATTTGGGTTTTCCATTCACCAGTTAGTCATGTACCGCGACGAAACTGCCTCTTCCGCCGTGGCGGGTGTCGAGTGAGCCAAACTCATGCCTAGCGCCAGGTACAGCTGCTGCTGCTGCTCTTACCGTTGCCGCCCCCCGCCGCCTCCAGCTGGCCGCCCGCGGCGCCGGCTCCCGCCCCCTCAGCAGTCTTCTGCCCGCACTCCGCCTCCCATTCCTCCTCCCCTGCAACAACACACGCCTCGTTCTGGTTACAGTCATCAAGCGCAACCTGTCAAATTAATACATCGGAAAAACATTAACCTGTTGCCGATGAAAAGGATTAGAAATACCAGATAATTATTTTACCCAGCGAAAATAAGCAGATGGAAAAACAAAAGTTAAAGTAGCGAGAAGATTAGCAATAATCTCTCGATTGCGCCCATAACCAGTTGTGCTGCTATTAGAACGTCAATGAACCAGACATACGCTGCCTCATTGGAACCAGACTCAAACCACGGGTCTCCCACAGCGGCCGTCCTGATCTCGTGTTTAGACAATTTCCTTTAGGCGAATAGTCAGATTATCTCATCTCCTCCATCAAAACTTACAACACACAGGTTAAATTGTTAGTGAGCATACAGTGACACGTACGTCGACACATTTGTATATAAGTGACTTCCAACCCTCCAACATCAGAAGGCCCTTACTCCGTATGGTAATCAAAAAAACTAAGAAAAGAATCCCAATGCCATACGTTTGAAGCTAGCACTTCTATAATGCGGTATCTTACAACATTGCCTCTTTAACACGGTTCGACGTTTACGGAAATCCCCGTACGCCACGGAACATGACAATGGCTTTTATGAGTAAATGCATTAGAAATTTTTCATTTTAGCATCTGCATAAAATAAGATTTTGTTGCAGAATTTTAAAATTTATTAGAACGTTAACTCCAATTTGATCGTGGCGAATTCATTAAATTTTAAAACGTGTTTTGCACTACCTTACCTATAAGTTAAATTTTGGATTAACGTTATTAAAGAAAAAGTATTTATATTTTCGATTTTTATGAATTAATTTTTTGTAGCCATGAACATCATAATTATTAATACATCTCGATCGAACAAAAACGACAGAAAGTAATACAGATGAAAAGGATAATTCCAAACATTATATTCTAAAAAGCGTAAAGAAAGGTTCGCTGAACAGTTAACTATACATTTCCTAAATTAAGGTCCTATATCTCAATAAACTTCAAAAGTGATTAACACATTTAGCGATATTTAAAAAGGATTTCCAGCAAAAAGCAATAATAACAGATCAAAGTAAAGAATTCAAAAAAATGCTTCAGAAATCTGTGAAGATATCTTCTCGAACGGAAAGCGCCGTAAGTTAATGGGGTTTAACAGTGATGGTGAAGAAACATTTTTTTAATGAAAATTGCTTTAGTAAATAAATTCCTCTCTATTAAAAAAATATAACAGTATTTTTTTAATTTTTGGAAGCTAAGTACCTGCTTTGAACCAGCTATTTTTTTCGTATACCACCCACTTGCAATATATGTTTGCGATAAGGAATATAAGAAATAACTAAGACTGAAGCATTTAAACTTTAGTGTTATCAAGGATGCTAAAATTAAATTGGAAACTAAAGTAGGAAATTAACTAATTTTGGTAATGACATGGGAGGAAAGAGGTTTATGAACGAGCCTCATAGAAAAAGAAGATATTATGATGAACCATTTTAAGAGATGGGAGGGTGATTAATTTAATAGCAAAGAGAAAATGCAAGACAGAAAATGTCGAAGAAGACAGAGATTAGCATCTACACACTTTGACAATAAATTTGGCCGCCGCTGAAAAATTGTATCACTCATATTTTGCAAAATTTGACATCAATGTCATCCTAGGCAACAGTAATGTAATAGTGGCAAGCCAGTATTGTGTTACTGTTTCTTAGGATGACATTGATGTCAGATTTTGCAAAATATGAGTGATAGAATTTTTCAGCGGCGGCCAAATTTATTGTAAAAGTGTGTACGTAGCAGGAGACTGATGGTGTAGGTGACCGTGGACACATTCAGATAAACAGATAACTAAGGGTACTAGTACGTCGAACAAGTTGACAGACTGACGAACGGAAAAAAAGAGCAGTGAATCCTATCCCCAGACATGAAAAAAAGCAACCATCTTAAGATGGAATTCATTATAAATATCAAGTCAACATCCTGGACGCTAAAAGTGATACAATGGCAAATGAAGCAAGTAGAATAGCTTAAATACATAATAGAATGGATAAACGAGCATATACGAGATAGAAGAAGCCTTCGCATCATGATTAACGAAAATGAAATCGCATATCAACTAACTATAACGATAATTGAAGATCAATTTCCATTAACGCCAAGCTACTTCACGACTAGTAGCGAAGGTCTGGTCGAGAAGCTGGACGTCGAAGATTGAAAGATTCTGGGAAAAATGTTTTACCAGTGAATATACAAGTCGCCAAAGCCACAAACTATACACGCTCGTGGAATATATAACAGATAAAATTGAGAGAAGAAGGATTCTTTTGTCGGCACGAAAAATAAGAATGTACAAGAAAATTAAAGCGGCATGGCTCACTGAGAAAGAAAGCAAAAGCCGGGTGTCACAACTGAATATGTGATTTCCTTAAGAAGAAACTTGAAACGCACTAGCGTTGCCAAGAGAAAGCTAATTCTAAGAACAAGTGACACGTGGAGTAGAGCAACAAAAGAAGTACGCGGGAATACTGAGCAAACGTTGAAGACCAAGAAAAACATCTGTTGAACAAACGTGATACGTAGCTGCCCGAATTCAGAAAAAGAAATAAATAGACAAGGTATAAATGAATTATGCCCACCCCGTTGGTTCGTTTTGTTGCCGGCGCTTGACGCGGGGTTAGATGGTTTGAGCTCTCATTGTCATTGTCTCCTTCGGAAGAGTAGGCTGGCACCGGAATTTACCTTTTCCCTTCTTCCATGTTTCATTCATTAATAACACATTTCACTGAACACACCTGACAGTCATACCCATTACTGGCTAGGACAAGGGGAAACCACTGAAGAAAAAGTACAAACCAACATAAAGGTTGAAGAAATGATGCTATCCCAGAATGAGCACGGGGTGTACTCTGACAGCTCTAACTATTAAACATTTTCTCTTGTTCCCTTATTAGGAATACCGTAGAAATTACGCAGCTACTGAGTGAGTTGTTGGGTGACAGTGAGAGCCCCTGAGGAATGAGACCGCAGGCCTCAGAGGTTTTGCGAGTCTTGGGGCCCAGCCCAATAATCCCCGGCATTAGGCTGTCTGGAGCACAGCGCACATGCCGCGCCGGCTGCAAATTAGTTTTTCCTCGGCTGGCTTAGCCTGCCAGGCAGAGATTCTGGACACAAGACCGTCGCAAGGCGGCCCCGCTCCCGATAACGTCACACCCGGCTCGATGTCCTACCTGGGGGAGCGCTCGGATTTAAGCCCTCTTGGAACGAGTCGGCTCTGTTGAGCAACTGCCGTTTAGAGGATTCCAGGTGCCAACAAATTATTTGCCACTTGTCAGTTGAGACAGCGGCTATAAGCAGAGCCCATATCGTGCCTTGATTCCAGACTTGGAGTTACATCGTAGTGTTTGTATAACACCAGGGTCGTTCAAGAGGAAAGTTTCACTTAGTCCACTTCGAGAGAGTAAGCAAGTTCATAAGGCTTAAATAAATGCGAACAGGGTACCTAACAGTTTTAAGATTCTGTGGGCGAAATTGATAATTTCACAACATGTGTGGCGGCCACATTATGAAACATGTTGGAAATACTGGTTTCAGGTTCAATTTAAATGATAACAGCAACACTATATTTAAATTCCCCTTTGCTCCATATTTCATCTTCAGAAGTAAGATTACTTTCACATTTATGAAACAACTGTAACAATCGCTTCTGAATACACATCTAGAAGCA
Source organism: Vandiemenella viatica (assembly GCA_031002005.1). Lineage (NCBI taxonomy): Eukaryota > Metazoa > Arthropoda > Insecta > Orthoptera > Morabidae > Vandiemenella > Vandiemenella viatica. The sequence continues at coordinate 876,443 of CM061919.1, forward strand.
AAACGCTGATTCGTGAAAGCAGTTTGCGGAAGGTATTTCGAACGTCACCCATTTGCCAAATAATTGTTGTTTTACTGTACCCAATGTTGATATTGACAGGAGTCTCGATGTTAGATAACATGTATTGGTTTACTGTTAATCCATTAGTTAGCAACGTAGCTGTTTATTACATGAATAATATGGATGATCTAAGTAATTTCGTCAGAGAAGCTTCTGCTACTTTACTTTTGGTTCGACTTCAAGAAAAGCGAGCTCTCACCATAAGTAGATACACTGCTCTGCAAAACCGACATGACATTGATTGTTGATAACTCTATTTATTTGCATCCAGCGAGACCTGTCAAGCCTGTCGCTTCTTTCAATAATGAAATTTGACTCCACTTTTGGCTTATGGCTTTACGCCTCGTCGACGTCGAGGTCATTAGAGGCGGGAAAGGAAGAGGGACAGAGAACGCGAAGGAATTCGACCATGGACTTTTTAACGACACATCTTGGCATTCGCCTGGATTAAAACCCAAATCTGGATGTCCGGGCTGGGATTCGAAGCCGTGGCCTCCCGAATGCGAGGCCAGAGCGTTACCACTCACCCCCCACCCTCGGAGCCCTGAGTCTCGCTCGTGAGGTAGATAAGCTACCACCCCAGATGGCGAAGTTCGCACTCCATGTTATACTTCCACCCAACTGAGAGGCGAAATTACTTTATTTTACACAGTGATATCTCACTGACCAGGACTAAATAAATCTAACTTAGTCCACAACCCGAACGTTGGTTGGATCCTCTCTCATTTTGCCAGAGCTAGGATGGCTAGTTCCTTCTCTCGGTAACGTACAGTTTAACGGGGAATACGAACCAAGGAACGACCTGGAGTAGCTCGTGTGATCAAACATAACTGTTGTGACTACTGGGATTTGAACCCGGGACCGGAAAAGTGATCTTTTTGAAAGCAAACGTCTTAACCACTGAGCTACAGACCGTTCAAAAAACATAAAAACTACCTTTGTCCACAACCCGAAGGGTGGTTGGATGCTTCCGAAGCAGACATGCTAAGCCATTGTGTCAGACGTAGGACGGTCAGTTTTCCCGTGGGACCTACAGTTTAACTTGGAATCTGAACCGAAGGAATGAAAAAAGTTGAGATTATAAATATATTCAAGAAATTCTGTTAATAACTCGTACAGAAGTCTTAGTTTTTAAATAAAAACTATTTTTTCCCAATTTGAAACCTTCGCTTGATATTTTTGGAATAAATTTAATCTCATCTATACAAATATAATCTTTTAAAACAATTAAATATTTCAACAGTGGCTTTAGAGTGATCCTGTATCCTGCAAGGGCTGTTACCTAGAAGAATGGTCAGAAAAATGTCCTAATATCATATAATGTTCTAAAAATGTTTTTTGTTGCGTTATTTGTTTCCGGAACCCGTCTCACTTCATTCACACAAACATTTCGGAGGTTTTCGGGTTAAATGTATTTACATTGTTTGGACGCTCCGTCGTTTTGGCCTTCTCGTAAGGCCGAACTGCACTGAGGTATGTTTGCGCAGGTTCTGCAAAACACAATGCAGAGCAATTCAGCCCAAGAAAAAGACCGAACCAGGTCGGCCGAAACTAGGACACGGAGTCACACAGGCAGCGTGGAAACTATTTATTTCGGCTACGGAAACCTTTGATTGCATGTCGTTACTTATTTTTGGTATTAAATTTTGTACATCGAAGTAACTGTATAAACATTTTCCATTTATTTTATTTCGTTCCAAGCATAAGTGATTCTGGTAGAGTTCTCGCAGGGCATTTTCAGTATATGCATAGTCTTCTAACAGCCGTTAGAATGCAGAACCCTGTGTGGGACTGACTTGTTTCGTACCTCTCGTCTATTTTATTGCTGTCTCTTGTGTCTGTTTTCATTTTAACATTGTCTGTATTTATTTTTATTATTATTTGCGGATAAGCCCATTAAGACTACGCAAAGCACTCAGAAGCGTTTGTTCGCTTTCCTTTGTGCCCATATTTCCTTCATACGCTTGCTGTGGGCTTCTTTTCTCTCATCTGACCATGTTGTTCCAGATCTTTTCTTTAATCTTTTCTCCCGGTCAACTTGCTACTTGTGAATTTTGGATTTAAATATGTCTCTGTTTTCAATATCTTCTGGAACAATTCCTGCTAATTTGAAATCTTCTTGATTTCTCCAACCCTTTTCATTGTATCCGATATTAATTTACTTCGGTTTTCATAGAATTCAACTATTTGTCTTGTCAGCCTGTTAGGGTTCATTCTTTTGATGTGTCCATAAAAATTTAGTAGGCGTTTTCTAATATCACTGTGAATGTCTGCATATTGTAAAATTTCCTGATTACTTTTGAGTCTGTACTGGTCTCCTATGAGTCTTGGGCCCAAAATTTTCCTTAGAATTTTGCATTATTTTTTTCGATGCTTTCTATATCTTTTTTCCTGTTCAAAATAAGTGTTTCTAATCCTTAAAGACATTCTGGTTTAACAACTGTGTTGTGATGTCTCAATTTTGTGTGCTTGGAGATGCACTTTTTGTTGTAGACGTTTTGTGTTATGCGATAAGCTGTTTCCATCTTTTGGCATCTTTTTTCATTAGCTTTTGCTTCAGTTCCATCCTCTTGGATTGTTTGGCCGAAATACTTGAAGTATGAGACTCGTTTGATTTTTCCATAATTTGTCTCCATGTATTTTGGTGTTTCTTTATTGCAGATCATAAATTCTGTTTTCTCTAATGAAACCTGTAGACCCACTTTCTCCGCTACTTCTTTCAAGAGTTCGATCTGTTTTTGGGCTATTGCAATCTCACGGTTTAAGATTGCGGTATTTATTATATCATTTTATTAATATGTAGAGTCTATGTTTCGTTATATTCGTTTATTACAACTGCAGTTTATAATGGGAACGTGAGAAAGAAGAGACAGAGATTTAACTGAAACTCGGTCGTAATGATACGGGTTATGTTATTTTAAGGTCGCCGAGTGTGCGAGTACTTTAGCTGCCGTGAGGCGCGCTGGCATTAAGGAAATGCAGTGAGGCTGGCGGGGTGAGTGCCCCAGGACGGTCCCGGGGGCAGCGCCGCCCCCAGGGACCCGCCGCCCCCGGGGGACCTCGGAGGCGGCCTCTCCCGGCTCAACTCAAACTCCGCCCGCTCGCTCGCCGATACTCTTCGGCAACAAAACGTTCCCTCCGCCAACATCGCCTGCTAGCATCACCGCTAAATATTCAAACATATATTGATTACTAAAACCAACATAATTTAACAAGGTAATTATCACTTAGCAAAAGCTGATTTTGTTTTGTTTCAAAAAAAGTATAACGGCTACAACCATTTCCTTTCAAAGGTGACATACTTTATCTTTTTCCTATCGTTTTCTCACCTCTCGGTAGGATCAACGTTTAACTTTTAGATGCGTCAGTTTTTTTCCAAATTGGTTTTTTGTAACAAAGACTTTCTACCTTCATTAAACCATTCTTCTGTCTCATTACTAATGTATGATTTTGATAGCCGAAGACTATACAGCTCAATATATCAGAGAATGTAATTTGATTAGAGCTGTCTGGTGGCTTAGTTGGTTGAGGAACGTCGCTGGGAAACGGAAGGTCATCTGTTCGAATCCCTGTCGCGGTTAGAGTTTGTACGGCCTTAAAAACTGACCTTCACCTCTGCAAAGCTTCGCTTTGTTCCTGTGAAGCGCGCTATGACGCTCTGTGGCTCCATGTAAAACTATATGTCCTTATATTTAATAGGATTATCGGGTTAGGATAGAATAGCCACGACAGACGGGTATAGGTGGCAAATCGAAACTCTGTCAACGCCATGTTTTATTTTATTGTGACTTATAATAGTCATGACGGTATATATGATTGACTGTAAGTATCGTTATGATGAACATTTTGTTTTTGACGACATGGTTCTTTGCAAATAATTTACCTCCACTATTTAATTATTATTATTTACTAACCCGTTGTTTCCTGATTACTGCACTCGCTACTTTTATTTGTTCATAGAACACTTGCTAAATTTAGTAGTTTGTCAGCGTATTGCCACTTAGATTATAACCAGAAAACTTTTCAAACTAGCTACACAACTAGGTAACTACTTCTGTCACCATGTTACACTAGATCAACAAAAAAATCTAAACTCTTTCAGGCTTATATATTGCTCCTTTTACTGTTCCCGTACAGAGCCCTACCACTGGCGCTCTGCTGTGACAGCACTGTGGGTAGTAAACGTAATAGTTTCCAAAGTTCATATCTGCATATGAGTGATGTCTCGTAGGCCAAAAGCCGAATATCATATTTAAAATTTTGTAGAATTTTATTTTTTGGATGTTCCACAGAAAAACAGTAGGTCGAAAAACAATTTATTCCTCAGTTTTTGCGGCATCGATGTTTGGTGCTCGACAAATGGAGATCTAAGATATCTTCTCACTGGAAAATAATGACAAAAGCATTCGGCAAAGGTATCGTTTTGAACCATTTTTGTTAGAGGCTCTATCTAGGAACTTGAAGTTTGTCTCCGAAACGACCATTTCCTGCATTTAAACAACAAATTCTAAAGCATTTATATCTATTATCTTTTGCAAGCTGTTATTAAAACAAGCAAACATTTTTATTTAAATTACCCTTATATTATGTATCTGTGATAAATCTGTTTGAAATCCAACGATAGCATCAGCATTGCGAGCGTAAATTCGGCGCGGCGCTGAGGGCTTTGCAGCGGAGTACACTTCCTAACGTGGAAATGTGTGAGGCGTTGATTTCTGTGCGTCTGACCTACCGCATTCGAGACATGTGTTTAGGTCGTTGCAATGCGGAATTCTAATTGGGCAAGGCTCTGCTTGAACTTGACCGGTTTTTCTATTCTCCGTAGGTTCCACGTTTATCTTAATGAAGCAAGAGATATGTTGTAACGTAACAAAAATTCACCATCATTATACAATCTTCTTGGCTAAATAATATCGTGCGCATAAGAGGTTTTGATCTTAATAGACAAAACCAATGAAAGCTCATTCGATCAGATTATCAGACTGTGTAGTTGTCAGTGCATATAGGAATGACTCTAAGGGTAAAGGTAAAGACAGTGGGTTTTCACAGCTTTCAAGCAGTATTGCCATAGGATTACCGGAGGTAGAGCTCCGCATTCCTCTTTCCTGACCACAGGCACTGGAGTGGACGTGCCATGATCGGCGACACGGTCCGGCCCTTTTTCTTTACCTTCACACAGAGTTTCCCCCACGGTACTCAATTGATAGCAGGCTGAGTTCCGGACGTTCAGCGTCGAGGAAAAACCTTGTTTTTATTTTTTTAATGGCATTTGGCTTCCTTAGGCCATACAGCCAGCTCAAGTATGTGTTTATTTCATCCAGTGTATTTCAGTTCTCTACGTGTATATATATCTTTCAAGTAATTCTAGACACAACACAGGACGGACACGACAAGCACACTAACACACAACACTTAAACACCCATGCCCTCGGCCGGACTCGAACCGGTGACATTCGGTACGTGGGGCCAGTACTCTAGCCCCTACGCTACCGAGGCCGGCAAGAGGAAAAACCTTCGGCTACGCCGGGGATCAATCCCCGTTCGTGCGAACCATGGTCACACACTCTACCGCCTGAGTTACGCGGCTGCCCAAAGAATGATTATATCAGTTATTAATTACTTCTAGTTAAGGATAATTGGTTGAGGTATTTACAATACTTGTTACCAGTGATATATAATGATCAAAGAAATTATTAACGTTTTTACATTATCTGTACTGATTGTTAAAATCTTAAAATTACTACTGTTAGTAAAATTAACGTATGTTCGGAATATCGTTTAAATTCCCGAATATTCGGTGCAAATCTGTAAATTAACTGGAGGCATCCCGTGTGCACTTTGTCATCGTTTTGTAATAAAGTGAAATTAATCGTGGTTCGCTTTTGAAGGAATCTTGAGTAATTTTAAGAAACAAACTCAGAAGGCAGTCACCATCACCTGGCAACCGGAATCTGTAACTTCAAGTTTTTTAATTTATCAAATCAGTGATCTAATTTTGGCGCCTCATCGCGAGTTAATCACATTTTAGCGGGTTCTCTTGCTGGTTCGCTATTAAGGGGCATCAGTCTCCGTGGTTTGGATTTCACGATAAACTGTATGTTCATCCACGTCAGAGGAGTGTTGCCGAACAAATAGAAACTTTGTCATCAGATCGCAAGAGCACACGAATTTTATTTCGCCTGTAAACATGTAGGTTCTCTTTTGTGTGGTACATATTAATCCTGTAGCATGAGGCTAATAGGATGAGATATAAGTCGTAATAATCAAAGCACGGCACAGAAACATTTCAGTAAGACAGCAGATAAGTATAGATGAATAGGCTTAACTGGCAGTAACGCTCCCGTTAAGCCAACCTGATTTTATTTTTGCTTGATTTACCGTAATACATGCAAATTCAAAGAGTGTTTCTTGAAAAGGCCATGACCGAATTGTTTCCCGTTCTCCAATCTTGTACAGCCTCTAATGACGTCAATGAGGCGTAAATAACG
>CM061919.1:883990-945426 GCA_031002005.1 Vandiemenella viatica
TATAACACTTGCTTATTTATTTACTGTCGAGAACGGGAGATCTATGTGTCTCTTCGTCTTTAGTCGATCCGTCTTTCGACAGGTATCAACACGGCAACTTCCATTTCTTCCTGTCATGAGCGATCAACATTTATTTATAATCTTCTTTGATGTTTTTAACATACCAAGCAACCGCGTTTCTCCTTGTATACTAGATAATTTCTAATTAGTGTTTTACTGAAACAAACCTATTTCCGCTTTTTTAATCATATTTATCACGTTGTTCTCCTCTCCTAACCTCTGGCTCCTCCTCACTTTTCAGTCTGTACCTACGTCTATTTCATTTTTTCCACAACCACGTTTAAAAACTTCCCAAGTACATTTCTTTTCTTCTTTTTAACTGTCAACGCCTTTGATCCATAGGACACGACACATAAAGCAAGCAGATTTCTTAGTTAATCCGGCAGATATTTCTTTGGCTGTTAACATTGCGTTAACTCTGCGTAAGGCCTTATTATCCATAAAATTTCTGCTTGTTATTTATTTTGTACAGTTTACAATCCTAGTCTCTATACTACATAAATAGTTGAACAATTTTACCTGTTCCACTTATTGTACTTGCTGTTTGAAATTCGATCAATGAATTAACAGCACTAATCTTTTATTGAACATTGACAAGGTCGTGATGCGAATCGCAGAATAAATGCACTCTCCATTCTTCCAAATTTGTTGTTATATTTATACAATAATAAGTCCAGGTTTAACTTGAACGCACGGCACGAAAACAAAGGTGAATATTTTTGGCTGCCTGTGGATTTAAATCATTTCGACTATCTGTAGGGTTAAGGTACTAGGCACTGAAAGCTGAACGACAGCCAATGCAAATCCACTTGGCCTTTTCTGCAGTCTAAACTGAGTCAACAGGTGGTGAGATTTATCAGTAAGGTTATGAACGATTTTTAAGGAGGGTGTGTGGTCTCGGCTGTACGGGAGACACCTCGGAGGGGCGCGTGGGTGTCCCCTGTGAGGCCGCAAATGGGCGCAGAGACCTGCGCAGTCCCGCGTCATCAACATTCAGAGGTCCGAGTGGCTGGGGAGAGACCTCCTGCAACACAGCAGGGCGGCGGGGGGCGTCTACTGCTCCACGTGACAATATACATTAGCAGTTACATGCAATCCACGCGTCTTTTTATTTTGCACGTGGTTATGAGATGAAGTGATTTCTTGAATCTAAGTTACTCCCGTGGTTGACGTGACCTTACTTGCATAGTCAAGAATGTCGCAAATGCAGTCAGAAGTCCAATGGGATCACGACTCGCAGAAATAACTTAATTGACTGATGGTGATAATTTGCAGTCACAATGCTGAAAAGCGACATTCAGCACTATATAAAAAACGTGGGTGGAAAGCGCTGGTTTATGAGCATTTTCTGACACCAGCCTTAATTCACGCCTCCATTGGTGGGGCTGATAGCTTTTTACTATGACTGCAACTAATTTTGTGTGCTCTTCGCGACCTAGTAACAGATAATCTTACCGTTCGGCTCAATCCTCCACTGTCGCAGCCATCTGAACTAACCCGGTAATCCTACCACTGAGGACCTACAGTTAATCAAGAAATCAGAACGGTGGATGTGTGCCAGAAGAAACTACCATTTACTGTTTGACCCATTCCATCTCAAATCAGACAGGCAGACAAATGTCACTCCGACCAACTGCGATTTTTTGAAATAATTACAGCATATAATCATACTGGAGGATTTTGCGATAAAAATATTTGGTGGAGTTATGGCCGTCCACAATTTGCCCAAACAATCAATACATTTTTAAATCGTGCATATTTAATGTGTTTAACTGCATATAACTGAAAAACTATAAAAGAAAACAGAGCTAAACATGCATTTTTTTTGAAGCTATGGAAACGTAATTTGATATAATATTCAAGAATTAAGCCATAAACTAATTGTAAAGAAGCCAAAAATTATATATTTAATATGAAAAAATTATGATTTTTGTAATTTTAAGAATATTTTTTACATATAAAAAAAGTTGGGTTGTTTTGTTAACGTTGCCAATTTACACTCCCATAGGGTAGGACAACACATAAATTTAGTTCTAGGCATGATGAATCTAGCAGCTCGTTAAATAACTCAAAATTCCAAATTTTGAGCAGCCCATTACTCAGAAAAGAAGTTATTATTTAAAAAACGAATTTCTAGTTAGTTAACGTCCTAATAGCATATGGTTTGAGTCATGGAGTCAGATTGGTGAGTTTTTACTTTGTATAGCTACTACAATTTTTTTAAATGTAAAATATTTTGTGCGAATAAATTTTAATGCATTAATTTATAATAGATTCAAATTATTTAAAAAATAAAATACTGCTTTTGAACAGCCACTATTTGTCATATTAACTAGAATATGTTATTAAAAGTATTTTCCACATTTTATGGAGTGTAAAATTATCAAAGTTAATAAATACAATAAAATCCATTAAGCTTAAATATGCCTTTGGTTATGGCATCATACACAACCATTAACCCGGCTCAAGGGAGGTAGGGCCACCTTCCCTATACTCCACTTGAGTAATTCTTGTCTGGCGCATCCACGCTGCGGGGGTGGGCATCCTAGCTCCAGTAGGCCGGAGTGACAGGGTGGCTAAGTCCAGGCAAGGACCCAGTCCCACAGGGTATAGTGTGGAAACCCATGCCCAGGGATACGGGCGAAGTCCTCAACGGCAGTTTTCGGCAGAGAAGGAGACCTTCAGATTGGCGAAAATGGCGGAAGGGGCCACCCATCCTCTCCGGGGGTAAATTGGAAGGAAACACCACTGCCTTGTGGCGAAGAGGGATCTTCAAAGGCTAAGGGAGTAAACCCTGAAAGAAAATCCTTGACTGTGTTAGGCCTAGCAAGCCAACAGTACAAGTATGAGTCGGTTGCTTTCAAATATAAAGGAACAAGCCTCGGAAAAAGTTACCAAAGTAGACGACCTGGCAATGAAAAAGGACAACGAGAGGGATTACGAATAGGAACTTTAAACATAAGAACATTGACGGGAAAGATTGAAGAGATCGTAGATTTGATGGAAAGACGGAGATTGAATATACTGGGACTAGCAGAGACAAGATGGAGGGGGGAGGGCATGAAGGAATTACGGAAGGGATATAAACTGTATTGGATTGGGAATAGGGAAGGAAAAAGAAATGGAGTAGCACTCGTGATAAAGGAAGGATTAAGCGAGGAAGTAGTAGGAATAAATGACAGAATGATAAAGGTTGAATTGAAAGTTAGGGACAAGAACTTGGAGCTAATACAAGTTTACGCCCCTCAGGTAGGTTGCACCGAGCAGGAAAAGGAAAGTTTTGAAGAGGATCTGCAGCAGCAGCTTGGCAGGAGCAACCAAATTATAATGGGGGACCTTAATGCTCATGTTGGTACTGCAAGGAAAGGGTATGAAGAGGTCCTTGGAACACAAGGATGGGGCAGCAGAAACGCAGAAGGAAGAAAGCTGTTGGAGTTCTGCAAACGGAATGGTTTGATTGTGGGTAATTCGTGGTTCAAGAAGAGGGAAAGTCATAAGATAACATGGTATAGTACAGACTTGTCTCGGAAGTCGATTGTTGACTATTTCCTAATCGAAGCAGAGTTGAGACAGAGTATTGTGGATATAAAGGTCATCCATCAGAAGCCTTAGATAGTGACCATCGACTTCTAATAGCCAGTCTGAAAGAGAAAAAGGGAGCAAGAACATCAGAAAACCAGGAAAGAAGAATAAGAGTGTGGAAACTGAAGGATGAGGAGTGCAGGAGGGAGTACCAAGAGCAGCTTGTGCAGAAAATACCTAGGGACGACTTGCAGTCAGCGGAGGAGGAATGGGAACGTTTTAAAACCACCTTGGTAAAAACAGCCGAAGCAGTATGTGGTAGGACAGCTGGTAGAAGAAGAGAAAGGGAAACTCCATGGTGGAATGAAAGGGCAAAGTATGCTGTGCTACAGAAGAATAAAGCCTTCAGGGAATGGTTCCAAAGGAGAACAGAGGAAAGCAAAAGAGTGTACAGCTGCAAAAGAAAGAAGCAAAAACAGTGATACAGGAAGAAAAGAGGAAATGGATGGAAAAATGGACAGAAATGCTAAAAGAGGATAGTGAGGGCAGTAAGAAGGTGTTGTATTCCATGGTAAAAAGTAGGAGGAGGAGCAGAATGGAAGCAGGTAGTATAAAGGATAAGAATGGCAACTTAGTGGACGGGAAATACGACATAAAGGAAGTCTGGAGGGAGTATTTTGAGGATCTGTTGAATGCTTCAGGACCCAGTGATGAAAATGAGAGTACAGAGGAAGAACAGGACCAGTATCAAGAGGAAGAGGAAGATATTACATGGAAGGAATTGGAGGATGCGGTAAAGAGAATGAAGGGAGGTAAAGCACCTGGAGTGGATGAAGTGAGCGTGGAGATGATACGAGCTGCTGGAGTAATGGGCACACAGTGGCTCTATAGGGTGATGCGGGCTGTGTGGAAGGCGGGAAAAATTCCAGAGGACTGGAGGAAAGGGGTAATAATACCCATATTTAAGAAAGGGGACAAGACTGTCTGCCAAAACTACCGTGGTATTACCCTGATGTGCCACTGTGCCAAGATATATGAGAAAGTTTTGGAAAGCCGAATAAGAAGAGCGGTTGAAAGGCAGCTAAGGGAAGAACAGTATGGATTTAGACCAGGAAGGTCAACTATCGATCTTATATTTGCAATAAGACAGCTACAAGAACGGCACTACGAGTATGGGAAAGATCTTGTGATGGCCTTTCTGGACATTGAAAAGGCATATGACAGCCTCAGCCGAAACAAAGTGTGGGAAGGACTGAGAAAAAAGTCAGTAAAAATGGAGATAGTGCAAAGAGTGAAGGATATGTATGAGGGTAGTAAGAGCTGTGTCAAAGTGGGAACGGATAAGACTGGATGGTTCCATTTGAAAAATGGACTAAAACAAGGAAGTGCCCTATCACCCCTCTTATTTATTGTAGCTATGGATGAAATATTGAAGAAGGTGGTGCAGAGCATTGGGGAAGGAAAAATGAAAGCAATGGTATTTGCAGACGACCTATTAGTTTGGGGAGAGGATGAAAGAGAGGTGCAGGATCAGCTGGATGTGTGGGAGAGAGTAGTTGCTGATTATGGTATGAAGTTCTCTGCGAGAAAAAGTGAAGTGGTGATAACAACAAGAAAGAAGAACAGGACGGACATAGGCATATCACTTAGAGGGGAGCAACTAAATAGAGTGGAATGTTTTAAATATTTGGGAAGCTGTATTGAAGAAAATGGAGGAAACAGGATGGAAATAAACGAAAGAGGAAGATGTGCAGATGGATTTTTTAAAAGTATTAGGAGCCTGGTATGGAGTAGGGATGTCCCACAAAAGAGTAAGGAGGCAATATATAAAACATATTTTGTACCAATTTTAACATATGGAGCAGAAACATGGGTGATGAAGGAGAGAGACAAAGGGAGGGTACAATCGGTGGAAATGAAATTTCAGAGGAGTAGAGTGGGAGTAACAAGAAGAGACAGAATAAGGAATGAGCGAATCAGGGAGATGATAAAGGAAGAACCGCTACAACAAAGAATTGAAAAATCTAGGCTACAGTGGTACGGGCATGTAAAGAGAATGGGAGAGGAGAGGCTACCAAGGAAGATGCTGGACATGGAGCTGAAAGGGAAGAGGACCTAGAGGAAGACCGAGGGACAGATGGATGAAAGGTGTTAAGAAATGTGTGGAGGAAAGAGGAGGAAATTGGGCGTCAGTGGAAGAAGAGAGATGGTGGTTAGACAGGAAGCGCTGGCGAGGCTTTTGTTCCCAGCAGACCTGGCCAGTGGCTGGAAGCTGTCCTAGATGATGATGATGAAGCTTAAATATCTTTAAAAAAAGCAATATTTAGCTTTACATTTTCATAACAGCAATATTTTATTTATCTACAGATAATAATAAGTCAATTCTATAAAATTTTAATAATATTATTTAATATGATATAATAACGTAATAATAATTCAACAATATTTATGCTAGACAGTAAATCACACACTCGTTTTGCTCTTTGATTTTGCAGATAATTGATGTGTTATTTTGTGAGATTAATTTCAGAGTTACCACTAGAAAAATGAACAAATCTCATTATTTACTAGTATTGCCTATAAAATAATAGTTTAGCTGTAGTTTCGGATAACATTAAACACAATACAGCACGTTTTTTGTACTATTGAACTAATAAAAACAAAATATCAAGTACCTGCCCATTAAAAATTTTCGAGGAAATGGTATACATTTCAGATGGTGCTGCAAAAAAAAAATCATGACTTAAGCAAAGGTAATCCAAACATTTAAAAAAAAATTAATTTACACAGCAACTGGACATGGGAAGAGTGAATCTGGTGGTGTGGGTGGATTATTCAAACACTATGCCACAAAAGTCAACCTTCAGATAGAACCAGTACTGGCTATTAGAAATGTAGCTTCATTTTTTGATACTGTCAGCAATATCTTAGAAACTACCACACTATTACTACTTAAGACAGAAAATGTTTAAGCTTTTCGATGTATAAACAAAAGGCATGGGCTAATATGAAACATGTAATTGGTATACGATTATTGCTTTATTGGCTGGTTCAGATAGAAGATCATACGGCAAGAACAGTTGACCATAATGTTCAGAAAATGCAGTTAGGAATGCAGACTTTGAAAAAAAAAAAAAAAAAAAAAAATTCTATTAGTGAAGTCTAAGTAGGTGGATATGTAGGATGCCTAAATGATGATAACTGGTAGATTGGTTGTATTACAAGTATTTGTTGATATCAGAGTATCATTTATGCACCCCCATGGTACACAAAAAAATACTTCAATGACCAGAAGAATCTGGGGGTGAATGAACGGTACCCGTAATAATGTTTTGTTAACGGTGAAAAATCACACTCTATGCGGACTATCTGTACAAATCCAAGCCTTAAAAATATTAATTGAAACAGATTGAGCAACTCTTCCATATTTAAGTCACTGTAGCCGTTTAAAATTTTTTTTTAATTAAATCTGTAATAACTAAACAAACTATCGTCATGAACTGTGTTAGTAAAGAGAAACTTACCTCAGGTGGAAGATCCACCCGAAAATAAGTCGGCATTCAAGGCAATACAGATCCTGACGGCCTTGAGCTTACACAGCAGGAGAAGTCGGAGTCTTCTGGCAAACTGCCCAGACGAAAACAACACACATTTTTCGGAACATTAAACATCAACACATCAATCCAACCAGTGAAACTACACCAACTAGTCACTGAATTGGATCAACAGAAGATCACCATTCTTGCACTTAGATTCACGGACGAAGATTCAATGCACTACGAAAACTTCAGGATTTTCAAGCGTAAAACAGAGAGAAAGATTGTCAGAGGAGCACCACTACATGGAATGACCTTCGCAGTCCACAAAACCGCTTTGAATGCAGTAAAAGAAGTCACGCCCATTAACAATAGACTAATGACTCCAAGACTACAATACAAAAACAAGCAATATACCATCGTCAACGCACATGCCCCAACAAATATAGACAGCCGGAAGAACCCAAAAGACGTAGAAAACTTCTGGAACAAACTAGAAACTACCGTCACCAAAATCCCACAAAAAGATGTAACAGTCCTCCTCGGAGATTTCAACGCACAACTATGCAAAGAGAAAGAATACCAAGGAGCCATCGGAAAATTCCCGCCCCACAGATTTACCAACAGGAATGGAATCAGACTAGTGGAGTTATGCCAGCAGAACAACGTCAGAATCATCTCTACATCACTTCGTCAGAAACCAAACAAGAAAAAGACCTGGAGATCACCAGTAAACTCAATCGGAGAATTCCAAATCGACCATGTAGCCATATCAGGAAAGTTAGAAAAGGGGCAAACATCGACTCTGACCACTACCTCACAAGAGTTAAAATTAGAATGACACCTCAGAAGTGCTTCAAAAAAATAGCACCACTACCCAAATCCGATCTTACCAATCTACAGTCATCTCAAATCACCAAGAGGTGGGATGAAAAATCCGCGAATAATTGGATAGAATTCAAAGATAAAATTACGTCAACAGCTAAAGAACGAATTCCATTAAAAGAGAAGTACAAACACTCGTGGTGGAACAAAGAATGCAACCAAATAATAGAGTACAGTAAAATTGCATACAAGAAGTATAGCGCTCACAGATCACCAGAAAACAAAACAGAACTCTGTGAAAGCAGAAGATTAGCTCTAAAAACCCTCAGAAAATCAAGAAGAGAATATTTAAAGAAACAATTGGATTCAATAGAAGAAAAATTCAGAAATTAAAATGCTAGAGACTATTGTAGAACATTTGCAAACGAAATTAAGGGCTTCTCCTCAGAGAGTCTGCTTTAAAAACGCAAATGGAAAATTCGTTCTAAACAACAGAGAAAACTGTGAACTCCTCGCTACCTACTTTGAGCAAATTCTAAATTGCCCAGAACCAATTCAAATGTTCTCAGAACAGTTAGGAGAAATCAATCCGGATTCACCAGCACCAACACTAGAAGAAATCAGAGAGCATATTCAAAAAACGGGAGAGCATCAGGAGAAGATGGCATAATGGCGGAATACCTGATAAATCTAGGCCTGAGTTCACTCCAAGAACTAACCAAAATCATCGGGCATTGTTGGGAAGTCCCAAAAGACTGGAAGTGCGCTCTCAAACTTCCCCTTTACAAAAAATGCGACCGCAACAATGTGAACAACTACAGAGGAATATCTCTACCACCAGTCCCCTACAAAAGTCTCTCTGATTGTCTCCGTTAAAGCGTGCAAGAACAAATAGAATACAAAATTTGCAAATACCAAGCAGACTTCAGACCCAACAGATCCCGCGTAGAGCAAATCTTTAACCTAAAAATCATCCTAAAATACAAATCAGTTAGGCACAAGAAAACCATATGAGCCTTCCTAGATTTCAAGAATGCGTATGACTCAATCGACAGGAAAAGCCTACTGAACATCTTAAGAGAATATTCACTAGACAATAAATCAAGAGAACTAATCAATCAGACACTCACCAACACCACAAAGAAAGTAAAATTGATGGGAGAACTCTCCAGATAATACCAGAACAACAAGCAATCGATCAAATAGAATCCCTCAAAGAATTAGCAGAAAAAATGGACTAAAAATCACTTTGGATAAAAGTTTTTTTTGCGCGCAAACTGAATATAGAGCACTTGACACAAAATATGGTAAAATCAACAGTCACTGAGTTTAAACACTTAGGCGAAATTATCAGTCCAACAGGACTCGAAAAGAAGGCACAACAAAACAGACTCCACTAGATGAAAATGTCCTTCGGACAGACCTGCAACGTCTCTACAAAAAATAATATAGGAATCCAATCAAAAATTAGGTATTACAATACAGTTAATAATCCTAAAGCTTTCTACGCCACATAAACACTCACATCGAGAACATCCAGAAAGAAAAACGAAGAATCATCAGGAAAATTATTGGACCAACCAAAACGGAAGAAGGCTACAGACTAAAGTCAAACAAAACAGAACCACTCAAACATAGCCAACGACATCAGAAAACGCAGACTAAAATTCTACAGTCACATCTTTAGAATGTCAAATCACAGATTAACTAAGCAGATATTCAACCTCATCCAACCATTAAAAATGCCTAACTGCTGGTTCTATCGACTAAGATAAAGCAAATATCAAGAGATCAGAAATCCTTGATCGCAAAATCTTCAGACAAAATATACACAATTGGGTAGTGATGCCAGAAATCAAAGCCAAGAAGACTGGCGCAACTTGGACAGAAGACAAAAACATGCCTTCAGTAAATGGATGCGAGAATACTGGAATGGCAACAGAAAATGATTAAGTTTTGCATGATCTTTATAGGTCTATTTGCATAAAATAATAATAATAAATAACCTTTTGTAATAAACTTTTATACAGAGAATATTTTTTCCATTTTTAGATTTTTTTAGTAATTGTATAAATCAAAATTCCACCAATATGGCTCCATGACTCAACAAAATGTTATTACGACATTATTTAGCCAATTTTCAGATTTTTTTTAAAAAAAAAGGCTTTTTTTTAGTAGTGGCTGCTCAAAAATGTGAAAATTTGGAATTTTGGTATATTTTAACGAGCTCCTGTATGAACCAGATTCATCATGGGATAGAAATAAATTTATGAGTAGTCCTACCCTATGAGGGGTATAAATTGGCATCATATATATTATTTCTATAAGGTATTTTTTTGTCATAAGCCTGTATCTTCCTTCAAACTTAACCGAAATCAATGAATGAGGTGTCATTTTAAAGCTTATGGACGCCACTTCGGTCACATCATATTTTAAGGAATGAAGTTTTCGGAATTCGACCCTTAAAGGGCAAAAATGTCAATATTTCTAAAATGCTGTTTTCTGTGTTACTAGTCACTTATCTCCCTTGATACCTACCTGTAATCGTTTAATGAAGTATCATTTTAAAGATTAAGATCTCCACTTTAGTGACGTTATATATTAAGAGAGAAATTTTTCGAAATTCGACCCTTAAAGGGCAAAAGTATCAATATTTTTGCAATGCGGTTTTGTGTCACGAGCGATTTATCTCCCTTAATATCTAACCGATATAGATAAATGAGGTATAAGTATAAGGTCTCCGCCGTGGTAACATTATATTTTAAGAAAGGAACTTTTCGTAATTCGACCCTTAAAGGGCAAAAAAGACAATTTTTCTAAAATGCGTTTTTTATATCTCGAGCCATATATCTCCCTGGATATCTAACCAAAATCGATAAATGAGGTAGGATTATGAGGAGCAATGTCTCAGTTTTGTAAAATCATATTTTATGAAAGAATGTTTTTGGAATTCAGCCCTTAAAGGGAAAAAGTATAAAATTTTCTATAACGCATTTTTGTGTCACGAGCGATTTATCTCCCTTAATATCTAACTGATATAGATAAATGAGGTATCATATTAAAGAAATAAGGTCTCCGCCATGGTAAAATTATATTTTAAGAAAGGAGTTTTTCGTAATTCGACCGTTAAAGGGCAAAAATGTTAGTTTTTGTAAAATGCGTTTTTTATATCTCGAGCCATTTATCTCCCTGGATATCAAAAAAAATCGATAAATGAGTAGGATTATAAGGAGTAATGGCTCAGCATTGTGAAATCATATTTTAAGAAATAATGTTTTTGGAATTCAACCATTAAAGGGAAAAAGAATAAATTTTTTTATGACGCATTTTTGTGTCACGAGCGATTTATCTCCCTTAATATCTAACCGATATACATAAATGAGATATCATATTAAAGACTAAGATTTCCGCCGTGGTAACATTATATTCTAAGAAAGGAATTTTTCGTAATTCGACCCTTAAACGGTAAAAATATCAATATTTTAAAAATACGTTTAACGTTTTTCGAGCCTTTTATCTCCCTGGTTTTTTAACCAAAATCGATAAATGAAGTAGGAGTATGAAGAGTAATAACTCAGTTTTGGTGACATCATATTCAACCTCACTTTTCACATCATTTTTTTCGCGAAATTTTCGCACGGGTCGTCTAGTAATTAACAAAATGATACAACTTCTTTTTGTATGTGAGTAAAATTCTTAAAATTACAAAAAAATCCTATTAAATATCTATTTTTTTGTCTAATTTTTTAAATAATTTAAGCTTAATTCTTGAATATTATCTTAAATCTCATTTCCATAGCTTCAAAAAAAAGGTATTTTTATCGCTCTATCTCTTATAGTTTTTTAGTTATATGCAATTAAACACATTAATCATTGCAAGATTTTCAAAATGTATGGATTCTTAGGAAAATTTGGAGGGCCATAACTCCATCAAAAAAAAGTGATTGCGATTCTAGTACAACTTTTTTATATATATAAAAAAAGGAAACATTACAGTAGCTCAACTGAAACTTCCTATCTGATTTGAAACGAAACGGTTTACTTTGATTAAGAGCATTTCATCCATACCATTTATATATGAGGGCTTAAATTAAATTCAGTTCTAAATAATGCGATGCCCTTGATAAGTATCTTGGTTCACATTTTGCCTGCGAGCAATAACATACCATCTCGTATATACAGAACTGAAAATGTTGCAGCTTTAGGAAGTTATTACAAATTTAACATACTTTACTTAACCCCATGGACCATTAACTGTATAGAAAACGAAAACCCATCAAAACTGAATCAACACTTCTTGTGCGAAATCGCGTATTGTGAAAACTGGATTCTAATTTATGGACACTTGTATCGTAGTTTATGAAATATTAGCTGTCACACTGTAAGTAAACATTCCATATTTCACTCTCGGATTACAGACTGTACGTTTGTAATAAAAATGGCTTACCTGGGTTATCAGCGGTTGATTTCATTACCGCTAACTATTTTGGGCACCTTTTATAATTAATTTGTATTTTGCATGAACAGAGTTCCTTTTAGATACCGATAACAGATACTTAATGTAACATCTGCAAATCTTATAATTTATTACTGATATTTAAAGAATAGGACAATTACAACTGGATGGATACGGCACACATTTACAAAGTAAACAATCGTATGGAAATCATGGAATTCGTAGATTGTCCAACCAAATCATAGTTCTCCTAGCTCGAAAAGTTTATGTCTAGCACATGAGTTTCTTTGTATCTGCAAATCACTTTGCGGGTCGTTTTAAGGGTGTCTACGGAATGAACTGGAAGCTTAAAGAATGCAAGTCACTAAAGGTTGTGCTTACCAAACGGTCTAGATGGTCGTGAGGATCACAGTTATCGAAGTACATTATAATTTCTATCATTGACTGATAGCTGTAGTCCAGTTGTGGACTCAGAAACTGACTAACCATTGATCATTAACTGACTGTAGACATGGCGTGTCGCCGCGAATCTCTTACAGATAACCAGTCAGAACGGATCGCTCGGTTCTCTTCAGCTCCCAGATACAAGATGTCCTCTCTCTCCGGGTGCAAAACGTGTCACTCCACTTTTCCACCCCTCCTTTTTTTTTTTCTCCTCAATAATCGCTGTTTTAATTTGGCCGGAATTTTCCTCCAGAACATTTAAAATACTGCCTTCTGTTAGAACAAAATATGGCTACTCTGTGTTTATTGGTCAGTCTTTAAACAGCTCATTCCGCCACTTTCGGAGCATCCCGAATTCTCACGATACTGCATGAACAGCTCAACTAGAGTCTGCCTTCGTCCGATTTCAGATTTCTCCGGTTGTCTCCCACCTGATTCGGTGACTCGTGGGGTGGGCATTACCGTTGCTGTCCGCCTCTTCAAGGTTTCCGCGTACCTGGCCCTAACGATATTCGACCCACACGCATCCCATTAAAGGCGCATTCCCACGGTCCCATGTAACGAAGGTGAGACGAGACGGGACCTCATTAGCCGAAGTGTAGGGACGACCGTGGGCCGCAGGTTAGTCCTCGCTTACCTGGCCGCCACCTCCCCACCACGTTGCCTAGTGTCGTTTGGCACAGAGCACTTCACAGCAACAGAAGGGGTGCGCACGGCGCTGTCAAACCGATGACAACAGCGCACCGCTACACACACCTGTGATATTTACCGACTGAGAGTGGGTAGCTGCGTCTCGTCTCCGCTAGCAGAGGCAGCCCTGTTCCCATGGCGTGTGGTCGAGTATTCGTCCCGTCCCGTCTCGTCTCGTGGGAACGGGCCTTAAGAGCTGTTGTTGGTTTGTTCTTTTTCTGGTGGCTGCCACTGTCTCATAACCTTTCACTTACTCTGATTTGCTGAATATTCCTAATATTTTACGCGGTACTCCAAATTTGTCTCAGATCACATCTGTTACAAGTTGTACGAGACCCTTAAAAATCTGACCAGTAATTTTTGCATTAACCATGTTTAACGAAAATTTCTAAGAATTTCGTGAAATCAAACATACAATAATTTACATGATGAGCAATTTTTGCGTGAATCATCTTCAATGAGTCAAACAGACGAATGCACAGGCAATTTTTCCTTGATACCTTTTTCACGTCACTTGAAAATTAAATATATGTAATTTTACTCCAGGGACTCTACACTGAACAGTTTTCAAAACGATTGAAAATCCGTCAAGTAGTTGTTACGTGAATCTCCTTCAGGAAATCGTAAGTTGACTCTCGTATTTGGAGTGTCTACGGCCACCTGGTTACTGCCATATTTTACTTATAAATTACTGTTAAAATATTCTAAATGTTATGTGAGATTGGAGACTTTTTCTGCGTGTAGTCTGAATAGTTATAGAGCTGAATTTTACATTTGAATCACGACGTTTTTTACCTCTTCCTCTGCGGTTATCTTTGGTGTGTTCTGTAGTTTTGACTGACCACACTGGAGAAACCACTGTAGCTGCCAGTTTCACACTGATCATCATCACCTGAAGATAACCGTGGAGGAAGAAGAAAAACGTTGTTCGCAGAATGCAAAATTCGGTATTATATTCGCGAAGACCTGTATTCAGCTCAAATGTTCTTAATACCATTCAAAATTTTGAACATTAAGGCATATAATTTAAAGGTTTTGAATATCACGTAAACATAATGAACAGTGATTAAAGATATACGCAAAAATATGGTATTCACCGCTTGAGCACCCAATAATATCCTTACTAGAAATATTTAATGTTAAAAGGAATTATTACACCCATGCATACATTTTAATATCATATTTAAATCACTCTCTGATGATTAAAAAAGATAACAATTTATAAACCTCTATGCACAAAATCATACTTCTTAATTAAAGTCAGTTAAATGATTAAAGGGTAAAATGGCATTGTCACGTTACAACCCCTGACAGAAACCAGTAGAACTCTCTAGAATATTTTTAATCGTTTTTTCGTCTTATTCGACACGACGTCTTCATATGAACGGCAAGAATAAGGTATTGTATGTAATAATTTTAATAATTATCTTGTGTAATAAATTAGTCTGTGTTTTCATAACATATGAAGAAATTTATGTCAGCTGTTCTAAATGAATTCGTATTTCTTTTCTAAATTTTTTAAATCGTTTCATTCCCCCCACGTGAAGCCTAGAAGGCCTAACCTAGGGATGTCAATCGAACAAATCTGGATCCCGCATGATATGACAGCCAAGCGGATTCGCAACCCGCAGACTGGCGAGGAAACGTTGCCGTCCTGCCGTCGACCGGCTGCCCTGTCCCACTGGCCCGCACCATTACAACTGACATTCAACCCGCGCCAATAAATGTCTGTTATCACACGACCACGTTTAACTCTTTATGTACATAAATTCTAAACAAATTAATAAATAATTTACTTTTTAAAATTATTCAGTATTGTAAAACAATGATACGAATTAAATGTTATTTGCATTAATGGAATTTATGTAATTACTCGTATTGTTATAATATAATGTCTGCTTATATGGGAGTTCTAAAATACTTACATGTTTTATTATTTTTGTTATGTTTACACGCCACGTGGAGCAAAAAGAACCTTTCAGTTCGCTGACTACAAAGGCAGTTGTTTTAAGGATACACTGGAGATGTATTTCTTTCTTAAAATCTTTTCGGTTGATTAATAAAATATTTCTGTTCATAAAAGACCTTTTTTTGTTTATGGCTTTAGGTCATTATAAGAGGGTTTTAAGACTCAAAGTCTATCTATTCTCATTTAGATAACTTAAAAAAAAAGAAACTACTAAAGCAACTGTTGGACTGCTTAGCAGATATATAAATTGTTTCTCAAACTGATGTGTTTTACTTAAGATATGCAATGTGACTAAAAAGACTGAGTACTTCACATACTTAATTATCTACTTAACTACTAGGATCGGATTTAAAAACAAAATTGTAAAAGCGCAAAGTTTTTTGCTACGCAAAAGATTAGTTTATTTTATAATTACAAATAGTATACTTAAGAAAGGATAGACATTTTTAAATTAATGTTACTTTGCTAGCGAAAATACTGTAGGCTTCTTCTTCACCACTTAAACGAAAATATTTTTAGGTGTTGATTTTTATTATTTAACATGAAATTTGATTTAGTAATCGGCTACATAATGTTTATTATTTTATTTGATAATATATTAAAAACTTGTGCTGGATCCCGCGGGATTGACGCCAATTCTGCAAATATCCTGTGGGATTGATAACACTGCGGGGTTGTAATTCTTAGCATATCCGTCACGAATTCGTATGGATCTTGAGCATTTAATGTAACTCGCCTCAAACCTACTACGCTATAAGTAGCAATATCCCTCGAAGATGAAGGCTTTCAGTCACCAAGTGGTTTACATTACTGATATTGGAAAATTAATTTGTTAAACTTCCGCGGTGACAGGTAGTTCCTACGACTAACGTTCAATCTTATTCCCATACAGTGTTGCATCATAACATCTCGCACGTACACTGATTAACAAAATGCCCTCCTAGACAATAACTAACCGACTTCTCCTACTGTGCTTCTAAACCTGCCTCCGTCAAAATTTCTGGAGTCAACGACTATGCCAGGTAACTATTAGCCTAAGATCCGGCTGTATCATTTCCACATCAATCTATTATATGATTGAAATACAATTTTTATGCAGTTATTACTGTCAGAATACGATTCTGCCGGGTTGCCTGTCAAAATATGGGCGCAAGTATTTTTAATTAGATTTTAAAAAAAAATTTCGTTCACTTGTTATTTTTTAATTGTAAATTATAATTTATTTCAAAGAGAGACAGGTAAAGAACATAAAAAGTTTGGGTTGCATATGTAAAACTGGCCGCATGTATCGGTTGCCAGCTGTCAAAGATAGCGCACCACACCCCACCGCCTAATGCACGCTAACCCTCTGACGTTCTTATGTATCTTAACAGCTGGCAATCCCTACTTGCGGCCACTTTTATATAGGCAACCCAAACATTTTATATTCTTTACACGTCTCTCTTTGAACTGAGGTAATTTTTTAAAAAAACTGAACGAAATTTTTTGAAAAAAATATTTTTGAAAATTTAATTTAAATCAATGGCCATATTTTGACAGGTAACCCGGCAGAATCGCATTCACCTACTAATAATTATGCATAAAAATTGCATTTCCATCAAATAAAAGATGAACAAAGAAATCATCTTAGACTATAACAATTGCCAAAAG
Organism: Vandiemenella viatica; assembly: GCA_031002005.1. NCBI lineage: Eukaryota > Metazoa > Arthropoda > Insecta > Orthoptera > Morabidae > Vandiemenella > Vandiemenella viatica. Next base: position 901,143 of record CM061919.1, read on the forward strand.
TGAGCTAAGAAATTCAGATTTTATTAAATTATCTTTATGACGATATAAATATACTGACTTTCACTAAAAATATTTGAAAAGTTTAAATAAGAATATACATAAATAAAATGTTTCGGTAACCATTTTAATCACAAAAATGAATTTTTTTCTATCTGAGATTGAGCCAAAATACGTACACTAGCCACCAACGGCGAACCGAGTAATACCTTATTAAGCAAATATTCAACATAAAATCCAGTAAACATACTTACAATACCACTAATACACACGCTTAAGGAAAAAAAACAACATTGTATTAAAATTAGCTAAGTATCTGAGACCTCGTGATACCAGATACGTAATAGTTTAGGATAAAACCAGATAAGGGTTAGCAAAGTAATATTACACTAACTTCAATAAACAAAATTCTTCTCATTAGGTATATAAAACTAATGAATCAAGGAATGAATAAATTGAAACTGAAAAGTCACAGTTACGTTACAATTAGCATTTATTAATAGTGAGTAACTTCACGCGAGATGGTCAGAGTTATGTAGAGAAGATTTTAAAAACTTAAACTCAGCAGCTATCAGCAACATCCAGAAGGTTAAAGTGCAGTGTGCACAGCTTACATGAACACGTAGCCGGCACCATAAAAAACCTCTCCCACCTACCGTAACTGCTTCAGTCGAGGTTAACGTGCGACGAGCAGCGATTCCGAGTTCACGGTCGGCTTCTCACCCTCACTGAGGATCAATGTGTTGCCGATCAGTGGGAAACAAGATTGTCAGTCGATACTCCAAATCCTCTCGTTTCAGTATCAAGTGAGACAATAAACACTTAGTATTAAACATATCACTACGGTAGTATGTCACATCAAGGAACGTGGAAGAAATACAAGTCATAATCAACGGACTGAGTGACTGGTGGAGCAGGCTCAAGCTGAATCGAAAGCAGCACAGATCATTACAGCAAGAATGAATACCTGCGTGGAGACGTCTTAAACAGCGAGTAGCGACACTAAACGACTTATCTATAGGTACTAATAAAACGCTAATCTTGGTCACGATGTAGCCATGTCTGTCATGCTGTGACGTCACGCTTTCCGCGCTTCGCTGCCCAACGAAGCAACGACCTAGCTGGTTCTTGCGTATCTTCACTGTGGCTGGCCCGCCTTTGGGGACATTCTGGCACATTATTTCAAACAGGCGTACCAAGTTACAGACCACTGACGTGCACTTTCGATTTTATAACAACACTTTAAGGTTATAAATGAGAAGTACAGGGACACACAAGTCTTAGGTCCTAAATAGGAAAATGCCCTACATCGACCACTTTTTACCACCACATCTCCCACACCCCCACAGCTATCGGCATTCGGCCAACATTGTGAAAGATAGGAAAACTCCATGCTACTTCCACACACAACACCAGTGATCTGTGCAAGGTAGTAGCGCTGACTGAAAAGTGAAATATAGGGGACACACACGTTTATTCTTATACATATACTAGCACATATTTTAAAAATTGGTCAGGCATGAACTTTAGATCAGTAATATTCCAACCTCTCATCGTATTTTCATGAGTCCTGCTATTGCCTTTAGTGATAAATCCCCTTTTTGTATACATTACCGTTTCCTGGCAATTCCTAAAAAAACATATATACAATACTATGGTAAGAATAATCTTTCTCGCAGCACCGAGCGTGGTGGTGTAACGGATTGCGTTCTGGCCTCGCATTCGGGAGGACGGCGGTTCGAATCCCCGTCCGGGCATCCAGATTTTTGTTTTCCATGGTTTCCCAAAACACTCCAGGCAAATGTCGGGATGCTTCCTTTAAAAGGCCATGGCCGAATTCCTTCCCATTCCTTGCCCCATCCTTTCCCGTCTCTAAAGACCTCGCTGTTGACAGACGTAAAGCAGTTAAAAAAACTTCTCGCAGCCATTTTCTGTTTCTTTTCATTTATATAAGTCTTACTCTGATCGGCTTCATTCATTCATTAACTATTACAGTACGTTAATAGTTATTTCAGCGGTTTCAGTATTCGCAGATAAATTAATTGTGATAACTTTCTGTATTCGCGGTTTCAGTATTCGCTGATAGAATAATTGGACAACGTTCTGTATTCGCCGCTAGAAATTTTTATTATTTGCGGATCCATTCGGTACATTCAGCGCTTTACTAACGTGTAGGCATCGTTTGAGTAGTGTTGGCACTTGCGGAGAGTCACTCTATCTTATCGAAACAACTAAAAAAAAACCCAAATCTTATTGCCACTGAATCTATCAGTACTTCGTTGTAATAATTATGAGTGAATAAAACTTTGGCCCCCTCTGCTTTGTTCGCAATTTATGAATGTTTATGCAATGTTGGAAAAATTTTGACATTGTTACAGTACAAGAATCTTTGCGAGAACTGAAGCCATACACACTGATATTGCGCTAAAAAAAAAAAAAAAAAAAAAAAAAACAAACTGTGGCCTCAATCGTACTGTCGGAAATGATGGAGAATCCGTGCAAATTCAAACTTTAACTGCAAACATTGCTCAAGTTGTGTATGACATAGGACAACATAGTTTTTAACCCAAATCACTCCAGGTGAATGCTTCCTTCATTATGCCATGACCGAATTCCTTCCTTCCCGTTCCTTGTCCCCAGTCCCATACCGTCTCTAATGACTTAGACGTCGACGAGGCGTAAAGCCATAAGGGGGAAAAAAAAGATTCTGAACAGATACAATCAAGTGACATTCAAGGGTTGCTTGAATCGCAAGATGAAGATTTGACTGAAATCGATTTGGAGGATATGTTAAATCCCAACCCATATTTATTTATTTTATTTTTTACTATTTCATTCCTCCCAGCTGAAGGCTGGGAGGCGGACTGCTGGAGGATCACGGAGATCCTTTTCAGCCTACTACACTACGGGGAGGAAAGGGGGATGGAAGGATTGCAGGGAACCATCCCAGCATTCGCCTAGAATGTCTGAAGAAACCACGGAAAACCTCAGACAGGCGTGGCCGAACCGGGTTTGACCCCGGTCCTCCCGAATGGCAAGTAGCAGTGCGAAATCGCACTGCTCAAGCCTGAAGAAGTGGCTTCAACGAGACACTGAAATGGTGGCATTATAATTAAAAAAAACGTATGAAGGTCTACGTATGGTAAATGAGCTTTGTGATTTTCTTCATGAAAAAAGGCAGATTGTTAATGCCACAGCTGAACATCAATCCGAATTGAAAAACCGTTTAAAACATGGCAATACAAGAAAAAAATTACGAAATTCTTTAAAACATTCCTAAGGCTGACAATAATAAATAAAACATGTTAGGGGCGCTATATGACCCCGTCGTCGACGCGTCCTAAAACCCGAATTAATAACAACAACAACAACTAAAAACATGTTGCTTAAAATCTCTTAATAAAGTTGATTTTAATTGGGCTTTTTTTCGAAAACTGCGAACGTATCCCTATAATCCCAAACAAATATACTATTCCATATTTGGCGGTTCCATATTCGCGGCGTATTTATGGAACGTATCCCCCGCGAATAAGAAGCTTTTACTGTATAAACAAAATAATGTGTGTTCTTTTACTGACGTCATATAACAGCCATAAGTAACCGTTCAAACGTTAAAGCAAGATGTAAAACCTCTTGAAGATTTTAGATCAAGTTTATATCGCGATACTATGAATGTACCAATCCGCGTGTGATAGAAGCTTTGATTTTCTATAGGAAAATTTTAGTGGAGTTTGTGGTTAGGTCGAAATGTCTCCGGGATCAGGATGAAAACTGAAACTTTTTGCTAAGCGTAATGGAACTAGGAAATGCATTGAGTGTAATTTTATAACAATTCAGGATGACAACTGAAGACTTTTTCCTATAGTGTAAGACGAGAAATTACTTAAGCGTTATTTTATAACAACTAAGCAATTGCGAATAAATGACTAGTCAGAACACTCCATCCAATGCGTCATTTTTGATGGGCTTTGAGTATAGTACAATTATAACTTTCTTCAGACGAGTCTTGCGGTTATAACCATTCCAAGTGAATACTATGAGCGTCCGTATAGTCGCTAGGCGGTTTGTACTGTTTAGAAAAGCCGTGGCAATAAATAGAATTCCCATAAAATCGCTATAATTCAAGAATCGGTGATCTTAAAAGAGAGGGCTGGAGTACCGCTATGTAGAGATCATGTGCCAGCATGATTACTATTAAAACCAAAAAACTCGTTCCACCTCTCGTACTTCTCCTGACGTCATGCCGAAAGTAGCTCTGATAACGGCTAATCAATGTGGGCCTCGTGTCAGTTTGGGTCTAGTACTCCTCAATGAGGGTCGGGTTAGTAGAATGAACATTAAAAGACATGAATTATACTTCCTCTTCACCACCTTTTCCCAACATTAGGGACCGGCTGCCTGGGATGACTTTATACTCAACATTAGCATGATCGTTTTTGGAGCTTTGATTTTTGTGGATCACGTGACCTTGCTGCCGCCTAGGATTTAATACCTACTTCCAGGTCGAACGAAGTAGTGCTGCCATCTGTCTGCGAAATGTGTAACCATTTCCTGTGTGTGTAATCGTAAGTTTTTCCCGGCGGATCTGATATACAGTGCGTCGAGCAGTGTCCATCAGTCTCTACGCCACCTCCGTCGCGCACAGTGCCTCGGCTATGGTGTTTGCGGAGCCGCTTCAGTGCTGGGTTCCAAGCCTGGCTTAGTCCTGTGTGTTATAAGTGCGTTATTTGTATGTGAAATGTGTAGCTTACGAGGCGGAGATGTGGGATCGTCCCGACATTCGCCTGGATGGCTGCGGAAAACCGCCTATAAACCACAGTCAGGCTCGTGCCCGGCCGCGTTGTACCGCCCATCCAGTCTGAGGCGCCTCACCGCCACAATGGCGGGTATAAAATTGTGAATACTAATACTATTAGCTACAATCTGATATATAATCAAGTACTGAGGAGCGAATTTGTAAATGTTTGACTTGTATATGAAAATGTGGGGACTAAGAAGAGAAACGTGGCAAAATTATGTGTAAATGAGTCCCCCCTTTTTTTAACTCCTTAACGTCTCTTAACAGCGAGGTCTTTAGAGAAGGGAAAGGATGGGAAGCAAGGAATGGGAAGGAATTCGGCCATGGCCTTTTGAAGGAAGCATCCCGGCATTCGCCTGGCGTGATTTGGGGAAACCATGGAAAACCCAAATCTGGATACCCGGACGGGGATTCAAACGGCCGTCCTCCCGAATGCGAGGCCAGAACGCTAACCGCTACACTACCACTCTCGGTAAATGAGTCCCAAAACAGACCCAAAAAAAAAGAATCGTGCAGAGAGGGTTTGGCTTTGTAGATTAAGTCAGAAATTGGTCAGTGAAAATTGGCCGGGAGAAAATTTACCTGCAAGTAAAGAACAAAATTAGATTATTGTCGACAGCTAGCCACCTCGTACGTCACATATAACTCGATCGTCTTAACTGAAATAAAAATTTGTAAATACTATAAGTATTTAAGAGTGTTAAAATACAGAAAGAAAAATAAATACCTGTAAAATTTATGTGCTGCGTTATGGTCTAACAAGTGTAAGTAAAGGTCTAGATAATCGAATGAATATCGATGAATCGTTTGCACAGAAAATTACATCTAACTACCCCACTTTTTTTATATATACCTTCTCTGAATCATGAAGTATAAAAGTACTTTGAATTGAACGAAGTCTGATTCCATACTGAACTCTAACCAAGTTTTTGTGCCTAGTTAAAAGTTGATGTTAGAGTTGTGAACTTAAAAGTTACCCTCATCAAGGATTTCGATTTGAATTTCAGGTAGCAGCTACATAAGAAGCAGCAACTCTTAGTTCCACTTCAACGATACCCTAGATGAAATAATGATATTTTAAATAATCACTGTAGATTACTCTACGTTTCTACCTCCCAGTTCCCCTTGAAATATTAGCGACAAAGTTAAAAAAATTTATTTTAACAGAGCTTTCACCATCGTCCAGTTGTGGATAAGATAAGAATAGCACTTTGTTAGTTATTACTTATTTTAGGTTGAATAAAATGTATGATAATCTAAAGGTAAGGTTCGGAACGAAACGACATCCATGCGGTGACTAAAGAGACGTGAAGTGACGGAAACGCTAAAATAAGATCATTCAACGACGAAAGAAAATTCAGAGAACTTTTTCTCTGGTTCAGTCGCCTACTAGAATAATTTAATGGTCGGAAGATATAACTGATTTTGTATCTCTGTAGCTCAATTTTTACTAGCTCAATTTTTACTAGCTCAATTACTGTTACAGATAAATAAACGGTCATCGTAAAAAATTGATGAATTTGAAACTTTTAAAATTTTACGCTTATAGATTACAAATTCATGTAAAAAATATAACGTTAAATTGACTATGTAACATATTTAAATGTTTCTAGGCACAGATGATTTTGTCATTTCTGACAGGTGACTTCGCTTCCACTCACTAATTATCAGAGAGTAGAAAACAGGATTGAAGAGAGCTAGATATTTTTCTGCTTTTGCAGACACTGTTTAGGATTCAGCGTCCAAAATGGAAAGAATTTAACCTTTACAGTTTCATGTCCGTTCGTACCTCATCCGCGTGCCAGTCATAGAATCCATAAATTACGTGAGTTGGTTTTCAGGATTTCCGGCCCCTCCCTCCCCCCCCCCCCCCCTTTTCTGGTGAGATCTGGTTCGAAAGACACTCCTCCCCCTAGAAATCGCCGTCGCAACTTTTTGAGCCGGTTACACCCCCACTTTTCGACGAAATACCCCTAAAATCGAATTTAACTTCATTTGTAGACTTCACAGGAATATCGGATTTATTGACTTCAAAACTGATCCGGTGACAAGGCTAATAATAGATTTGTATCCTAACCTATAATGTGTAGTGCGTTGAAAAAGTATTATGAAATGCAATTAGTATTATTTTGCAGAATTTTTATTTGTTTTTATATTCTGCGACGAATGAGTTCTTAAAGCTATTGACAATGAGTCCCTCGCCCTCTAATATTCCAACAAAGTCTGAAAAATCTTTAAAAATTCGAAATGTTAGCATTTCATTGGAGCCTTCAGCAGATTATTATATTGGGGAGGTTATCGCTCGGATTTGGCATTTGACAGGACGCGATCAGTTCGCTGGCTTGGTCGACCAGATTTCGATTTTCCGTGCATTCCGAAAATCACTCCAGATGAATGCTAGAATAGTTTCTTTAAAATACCATGGACTAATTCCTTCGTGTTCCTTGTCTTCAATTCTCTCTCGCCTTAATGCCATCGACGAATCTTAAAGCCCTAAACCAAAGTTTTGCAAAAGATGATATGAGGATTTTCTTTTATTTTTGTATCCTTCTATTAACAACCTTTTGCGATTACATTTCACACCAAGATGTTGTTTCTTACTGACCGCAAAACAGTTCGGTTGACAAACAGTAGAAATACCGCCCCGTATAAGTAACAGAGGGACTAAAACCAACACAACACTTTGGTATGTGTAGTCAATATGTACTTTGTGTGTTTTGAATTTTCTTTAAGGTCTGTTATGCAGCATGAATAAATTACAATCGTTTGGGCACGTGAACAGAATATTGGAGAAGATGAAACCGAGAATTATATTAGACATAGACTTGAAAGAGTGCCAGAGGTAGAAAGATAGGAAAATCGTTGAAAGGAGTTAAAAATAATGTCTAGGGTAAAAGAGGGAACGGGAGAATGGTGGTTATATACGGTTGGGAAACATGTAGAGGTTAATGTTTCAAGTAGACTCGACCAGTAGTTGGAATGAACCCCATAAATAACTACCATAGTTAAAATCAATTATAGTATTTCACCACTCCCCCGAGATAGTTATTGATCTAAAATTATTTATATTTCGGTTCCGAAAGTTGACCTTCCAGAAATACGCGTATAATAACGATCACTATATTGCTCAACATGTTGAAATCATTGCGGTACATGGCGTTAACAGTAATATTTACAGAATCTGTCATTAAATACTTTGTGGCTGACTGCTCGCTGTGTTAAAAAACTGCCAGTCAAAAACCTCTGAAAAAAAATCTTTAGTTGATAATCTATTATTTCTTGACGACTATACTATTACACTGTAAGGAGATAAATATGAAGTCATATCTTATTTTCACGCAGTTATGTTGTATTAAAAGAAAACTGCAGATATTTAACTTTCGACGGTTGGGAAGATCAATTCCACGGATTGAAATTATACTACGCGATGAAAGAAATTCGTAAGTTCTTAGTAGCCTATACGAAATTCTTTATAAAAATATCCTCTGAAAAATGTGTATTCAACAGTCACTATTTTCAGAATTACTGAAATAATATAATATTAGAATACTGATTACTTGTTTTGTGTGGAGAGAATAGGTGTAAATTTCAGACATTACAATATATGACCAAATCGTCCTATATTTCGAATCCATACGCACGAGGCTGCAAGTGCCTCTCTGTAGAAAACTATTAGCTGCATTGGTTCCCTATGGCCACCCCCACAATAAAAGTTTAAGTACTGTTTAATGTTCATCGCATGACTGTAGAGTATGTGTTTGTGAACAGTGTTAGTGAACGATGTTTTTTTTTTTATGATGCAGATGTCAGATAAAAGTCACCAGTCTTAAAGTCCCAATCTGACGGACGAATCTCCATCATTAATATCGTCCACTGTGGAGAGGTTTAACATTTAGCCCAAGGCTTTAGCACACAATCTATTGGTTGGAAACAGTGTACCACCACCTCTCTTGTCCATAATGGTGATAATTCCTTCCACCAAGGAGGCTTGCGTCAGCTAATCCAGTGTGACTCCATCACGTGCATCCGTCAACGAAGCAGAATGAAACCGATAAATGATTGAAAGGAAACGAATTTTGGTGCTGTCTACCGCAGGAAAAAAAAAACAAAAAAACTGCCCATTACAAAAACAGAAAATAAAGTTGTAATTTCATCAGAACATTTTAATCCCAAGTGATCACCTATACATTGACTAAGCATGTACCTAGCTTGGTGGGAGAGCGGTAACACTGTGGACTCGCATTCAGGAGGACGAGGGTTCGAATCAAGATCTGGCCTTTTAGATTACAGATCTCCAATGTTTCCCGAGATCACTTCAAGCAAAATTCCGGATTGGTTCTTCGAAAAGGTCATAGCTGAATTTCTTCCTGTTCCTTGCCCCATTCCTTTCACACCTCTAATGGCCTTGATGTCATAGTCAAAAAAAGAAAGAGATAAAAACACTGACCACGTCCACGTTGTTTATCTGCGCCAATCAGCGAGAACCGATGTTTTCAACGTAGTATGGCCTTTGGCATCGTTTAAACATTCGCGCGGCGTGGTTAAAACAGTACGCAGATTACTAAAGCCTGATACCTTTACGCCTGCCAACTCATCACAAACATAAAGCCAAGGCTTTCTTTTTGTTTTTTCAGATTAGGCAGGGAATGACTGACGGACAATATTGATTGTTCTCTTAATCAACTTTGCTGGTTCTGAAAACGGCCATTTCTCAATATTCAAGAAAACAAATATTAAATCTAGCTTCTGTTTATAACGTTTTGATGATTATGGGTTCCAACTATATATAATTAAGGTGCTAGATCATTCTATTACCTCATATTAAGTAAATATGAACAGAATCGTAATTAATGTTTATTTATAACAGGTATGTTAAGGACGAAAAATGGAATAAATTAACTTAAACAGAAAATTTTAAGTATTTATTCAAATATCTTATTGCAGTAATTATTACTGCTAGAAACTAAGAATTAGAAATTTATCATGTACATCTTTAAAAAAATAAATAGGCGAATATGGAAATATTTGTTTAACACAAATTTCGATACTTAATTCGGAGGAGTAGTCCAAAAATATGAATTGAGACCTGGATTTCTCTGTAAAAGGCAGTACTTTATGTGCTTAGGAAAAGCACCGCAACTTTAACAGTAACATTTAATCTTAAAATTTTACCAAATACCAATATTTACATAATTTACTTTTTTATTTAAAAGCTTCTAATCAAAATAAGACTCCATGATTCCAAAATAACACATTGGTAGAGACATTCAATCTACTCTGATGTAAAAAATATAAATTAACAATGATATAAAAAAAATTCGTTTGCAGTAATCATAGTTTTAATGAATTTAATTACATCTGAATGTTATATTTGTCCCGGTGGGTATTTCCTACTATACCACTATTTGTATTATAGCTTAAATTCTTCCACTTCAGTTTCACTACTCATCTGTTTTTATCCTTAAAGATTTTTGTAAATTACTTCACCGGGAAAACTGAAACTGTGATTTACCACCACACGAAACAACTATTTAAAATGGTTTCAATCAATGCATTTTTCTTCAATGAATAAAATGTGGTGTTACTTCTCTGTAAATAGATTTTGAACTATGCTCAACTTCTTTACTGAAAAGTTTTAATTCATAAGCAACTCAGACCTACATTTCGATGTTTGACCTACTTCTATAACTAGTAACTCCAAATAACATTAACTGAAAAGTTATTCTGTAGTAATATTATAGTATACTGACTGATCTGAAAAGCTGAGCTCGCAGGAAAATATGTATGAGCAGACATGCAACTTGGTAATCTCTTGAAATCAATCACGTTGCGAATATCGTGGAACAGATAACAACGTAAAGCAGCATACACCAATCTTGCAGTGTCAAAAAGAGTAGTAAATATCGAATAACCAATAATTATAACAGAAACGGCGCTGAAGAGATTTAAAAAGAAAAAAGCTACCAGTCTGTAACTGTCATATTCTTCGAAACATTGTAAAATATATCAAAAACACTCATATTTTACTGAAAATTCAGTATTAATTCTTAATTTATACAAAGTAATAATAAGCTACTATATCAACTAAACACATACCCGAGCTATAATAAGTGAATTAATACTACTTTATTTGATGTAGTAGGAGGTTGTTTTTCCGTGTGGGAAGAAGTTGCTTATTTCGCGCGTGGCGGATACATTTTTATGGAATTCCGTAGGCGCGTCGTCATACGCGGAGGCCTCATAAATACAGATAGACGTGACGGCACGGAGCCATTGCTGCGGGCAGCGACTGTACCGGGGCCAAGAGGCGTCCCTGGGGACCCCGCTCTGCTCCCGCCAAGTGGGGAGGAATGAAGGTGCGGGGGTCCCCCGGGAACAGCGCCCCCACCCGCCCCTCACCTTTCCATTTCATTCCATCTCCCGGTCCCAGGTGGCCCGGGCCCGGCATGCACCGCTGTGAAAACTCTGCGCCAAAACTCTGATTAGTTCATCTCCCGCGGGACCTGCCGACCGACGCGGAGCGCCGCGCTACGCCAGCGCCGCCCGGCGCCGCGGCCGACCCGCGCACTAGCGCCGCCAGCGCCCTCGGGGCTGCAGTCCCTCGGCTCCACCGCGACGTCGCACAGAGCACGAGTCCACCAGCAGTTAAAAACTACGTAAAACAAGTGGATACGTCTTCAAATATTTTTCGATACTGCAGGAGATTCCAGAAAACCGATGATAAATCCGCGGAAGTAGTTTTGTATTATTCAAATTCCAGCACTCGATATACAAAAGGTCAAAGAATATTTGAGACTAAGATATTCCATAACTTGACGTTCAATGACGTGAAAGATCATCTTCGATTTAAAAAGACAATCAACAACAACATCGAGAATCAATGGGAGAGGGTACGGAAAAACTAGCCACTCGCGCCGTTCTATACATATATATATATGTTTACTGTTTCTGATAATTGTAACACCCAGAACGAATGGTCTGCAACACTCCAAAATCTGAGGATGTGTAGAACAATGGAACCATAATAAATGATTAATATCGCAGGGAGATGGCGTGCATATAGCCCCAGCAGCGCTCTCTTTTTGTGTGACCAGACAGAGCCGTCAAACGATGAGGAATCATGCAACAAAGTGCCGGTATGTCTCGTGAAACGGCGCAATATCTGCATAAGAGTGAGTACGAACGTGGCATAATTATTGGTCTCGGCGAAATACGTATCTTTGTCTAACTTGACATTGCAGCTCGTACAGGGTACACTGCTACAACAGTGTTTGTGGAACAAGTCGATAGAAAATAGTCGTACAAGTGGGTACTTAACACGCAATGTGACCACAGCGCTGGATTACCACTATCATGTCAGCATGACCGTAGTCGACAGAACAGCTTCGCCGTGGAGCGCTGCATCGGGTGTGATGTATCTGTGTCGACGATTCGACACCGTCTGCTGGGGGCTGAACTAGTGACACACATGCCATTATGTCGGCTTCCAATGAACGTAAACCGCCAACGCCGCAGACTGCAACCAAAACGTGAACGCCGTCGCTAGCGAGCTGAGCGGCAAAATAAGAAGAATCTTGCTTCATGTCCTGTAGTGATGGCCGCATACATGTTATGCGCTGCGGTAGTGAATAAAAGCAGGCAGACTCCATTGTAGAATGTCAAGCGATTGTTTGGAGCATTATTATCGATAATATGCGATATCACCTCCAATGTACTGAGGGCAACCTGAATAGCAACCGCTACATGAAGGGTGGTTTTATAGTGTGAGGCAGTGCCCCAGCTACAGGTCACATACAATATTTGAATAGGACAATGCCCGGACACCTGTGGTGAGAAATGTGCGAGCCTTCTTCAAAGAGCGGCGGATACCACTGCTTCCATGGCCTGCGTGTTCGCCTGACATGGGATTTAGTCCGTCGACAATTTGTCAGTTATGGACATCCTGCCATAGCTTTTGATGCTTTGTGCGTGCGCCTGAAAGCGCAAACATTATATCCAAGATCCTTTTTATTCCTTATCACGGCGTCTAGGGACTCTGATTTCAGCACGTCGCGGCTTCACACCGTACTGAATTCCCACGTGTGCAGTTCTGTGATTCTAATTATTTGTATAATGTCCCTAATCTGAATAATAAATTTCATTGTAATCACGTCTCCTTCTCGGTGTTGTAATTTTCACACACACACACACACACCGCGGAACTCTAGTAACAGTGGACACTTTGACAAGTGTCACACCTACCTGCTGCTAGACGATTTCCTCGGTGGTTATATCAGGGTTGCGTCGTTTCATGCGCATCGATGTTCGAAACAGATTCAACAGGCATTGACTGAACAATGATCTGCCCTGAATGTCAGGTAAAATGGCCACATTTAATAAAAATTACTAACGAAAATATCTGGGATACAAGAGGCTTTAATAAAATTACATTAAATAGAAAAAACCCAAAATGAAAACGATTGGAAAATGTATAAACACAATCTCGAATTAATGTGCTCATATGGTTTTAGAGCCTGAGGCACTTACACCGCTACACGCTACATGCCATATTTCAGCAGGACAATGCCCGGCCACATGTGGCGAGGAATGTGCGAGCCTTCTTCGACGAATGTCGAGTACCACTGCTTCTCTGGCCTGTGTATTCGCCTGACATGGGATTTAGTGTGACATCTGTTGAAACTGTGAGATTTGCATTTTCTAATGCTGCTCTCAAAAGTAAAGGATATGAATAAGGTTACATAATAAGCGGACTTGAGATGCAACGAGACTATTATTGTTCTAATTAAAACAGTATAAGTTCCACTAATATATTTTAATTTTGCAGTGTCATTGCTGTTTCCATGTCGATTGGTCACACTGCAGTCCATAAGAAATCGCAACAAGAGGGAGCTGAACATCCCTCGTGAGCAGCATCACCCTCACAGATATTTCCTGTCTGCAACAAGCTATGTGAATGGTTTTCTGTTTCAACGTTAGAGATTTGTGAGGTAACGGTTGTCATTTGGATATAAGTCTCTATAAGGGGTAAACTAGTATGTAGTTCCTAATGATGCCAAGTAGGATTGCAAAGGAGTGCCCCCTCCCCAGATATTCCACCCCACTCCCGAAAAAGAAATAAGAATATAAAGCAAAAATTAAAACGGTGAGTAATATTTATGAATATTTTTGGCGTCGTTTAATGAAGCAACTTATTTGCTAATTTAAAAAAGGATACTATTTTACGAATAGGTTATCAATCCAAATTCTACATCCACATCTACATCAATACCATGCAATTCACAAATATTGTGGTTGGCAGAAAGTGCTTTGCACCAATACCAACTCTGGGCATTACTACTTCGAATAGCCCAAGGATAGAAAGAAAGAATACATACAAGCCTCAGTACGGCATCTTACTTCTCTAATCTTATCTATCCTTTCATTGCGACCTAAATATGTTAGTGGACAAGTATTTCATTGCACTCGTTAATTTTTTGAATATCTGCAATTATAAATCTAGTCTCTCGAATTTTGTTGTTGTTATTTTTTTCGTTTCGTTTAAGAAATAAACTGTTGGTCAGGTCAACATTTTTCAGAAGAAACTGCCTCTCAGTTTTCTTGTATTGAAAAGAGGTTTCAATCGACTCAAGCGATTCGAGACTATCTCCTCAAACACATAGCGACGTCTGATTTGTGGGTTGTTCACAAACAGTGATCGCATTTACAAAGTTATTTAAGAATTTTTTTGCATCTAATGAAAGAGTGGCAGAACGTGCATAAGGTTTGGCATGGGTCGTCCTCTGAAACTGACTTGACATGGAATCACAGATAAAATACCACCCTTCTAGCTATGATGAACACTCGAACCTGATGGAGCTAACATTCTACGTCGATCAAAACGTCGTTTTTTTTTTTTTTTTTAACTGACACTAGACCGTATATTAGGTCGACCCGTGGCACAGGTCACTATGCTACTATAATTCCGTGAGGTCGTAATGACATGTTGACAGAGCTTCTATTGGCTGCACATTACGCCCCTGACGTAGCCGCCTTAACCTAACCGGGCAATTGAACCGGTACAGTGATCTATTGTTTAACGTGGAATCCGAATCAAGGAAGCGTTCTGACGTACCTCATATTACACAGCAAACTGTGCTAGCGGTGAAGGTAGGGTTAACAGTCTACGAAAATACCCGCCGAGACAGGGATTCGAACCGGGGTGCTTCCAGTTTCCAGTCAGACGCCCCTATTGGGTTGGAAGGGGCGGAACGGAACTGGCAGTCAACAGAAGCGCCTGGCTTCCAAATCTCAGCACAGGTGATTCGTCAACGGGGGTGGGTATAAATGGGTTGGCAGCATGCTTCATCCTTTCGATTTATGTTGATGTACACAATATAAAATAAAGCACTGCACTAGACAAATTTAATTTATTCAACTTGGTTAATTTTTCGCAGTGAAATCCGTTCTGTTCATGCCAGGCCATTTATGTCGGTAACACGATCCGATAGTGCTGGTGTTATGCAGACTCACGTGCAAGGTAGGCAATCTGTTGTCACAGTCATTCAAATAATCCATCCGCATTCATCCAAATGGCTGACCCTTAGTGGGGGGGGGGGGGGGCAATTCAGAATCCGTCTCATTCTGGAGCTTGCGTTCAACCGGCTGCCACCTTCCTTTTGCACCTCTGATTATTATTTCTTAGGCGGGACTTAGTAAAAATCCAACCTCCAGGGAGACTAACTGTTTGCAGTTTGCATATTATCATCAGTACAATTTTTTACTACAGATTCGTGCCGCTTGGGTAATAAACAAAAATTTCCATTTTAACAATTTTATTTGTTGGGATTGCAAACTTCCACTGGTAGAACGTGCTACTGATTAGCGCAGAGCTGTGTGGTAGACAAAGCCGAGAAAAGCAGA
Organism: Vandiemenella viatica; assembly: GCA_031002005.1. Taxonomy (NCBI): domain Eukaryota; kingdom Metazoa; phylum Arthropoda; class Insecta; order Orthoptera; family Morabidae; genus Vandiemenella; species Vandiemenella viatica. The sequence continues at coordinate 916,837 of CM061919.1, forward strand.
CGTAAGAACAGAAGAACTTCGACGGAAGTCGGTATGGCAATTAGACATAACAACTCAGCTATTGCTCCACGACACTACACCGATAACAGTCATTACAAACGTCTTGTCACGTATCAAGGTGGAATCGAAATGGGCAACTTGGTCGTGCTGTGAACAGTGTGCAGTTTTAGAGATCCCTTTGGACTGTTGTGACAGTATACTGTAGACGCCCCACTCACAGGAAAGAGGCTGAGGCTGGCTAATCCCGGGCATTATTCATGTGGCGCTGTCTCCAGCTAATAACACAGGCGCGAGGGGCGCTCGCATTGCCCGATAATTTACATCTCTCTCTGCCTTTGCGCCTCTCTCCTGCTGGCGGGGGACTCGCTCCTACACCTACACTACAGCATCGACTCGATCACTAACAAAATGCTAAAACCAAATTACAAAACTTCGATGGAATAGAACCACATCGCTGCAGTTCCTAATCACCTCGACGTAGTTAAACCATAAAGCATTTAAAAACGCTACATAGAGGCGAAGACGCCTGTCGTTGATTGGAGATACATGTGAACAGAACGAACGAAAATTCAACAGCTCATTCACGCTGGTGATATGGTTTTGAAGATTTTATGGCGATATCACGCAATCCAAGAGAAACGGAGTTATTTTTAATCTTGCAAATGGGTTTAGTGCTGATTACAGAAAGGTTTCAATGGCAAGCGTAGTCTGAATAGAGCCACACTCTTTTTTCTTAGTCTAAAGTCCCTAGAATATTGAAGTTAGCTACGACTATAAGTCAGTGAATTTGATCGTACATACGAAAACCGATCCCAACCAGAACAGTTCTGTGTAACTCTAGAAACAAAAAAAAATCATATGTATCGGTCTATGAAATCTTATATACACATAAAAATATAAGTGTGTTTCCCTACATTTCACTTTTCAGCCACCACTACCTAGCACATATCACTGGTGTTTGTGTGTGGAAGTAGCATGGAGTTTCCTATCTTTCACAATGTTGGCCGAATGCCGATAGCTGTGGGGGTGTGGGAGATATGATGGTTAAATGCAGGGCATTTTCATATTTCGACCAAAGACATGTGTCTCCGTACATGTCACTTTGCTGCCACAACTACACAGCATAGGCGATTGGTGTTTGTGTGTGGTAGTAGTATCGTGTCTCCTGTCGTGCACTATGGTTGTCAGATGTCGGTAGCCATGCGGGTGTGGGAGATATGGTGGTTGAAAGTGGTCGACTTGCGCCACTTTCATATTTCTACCAAAGACGTATGTGTCATGGTCTATCACTTTTCAGCCAAAATTATCTAGCGCAGATCACTGGTGTTTGTATCTGGTAGTAGCACAGAGTCACCCATCGATTACAACTTTGGCTGAATTTCAGTAACTGTGGGAGTGTGGGAGAAATGGTGGTTGAAAGTAGCCGATTAAGGATATTTTCGTATTTCGACCAAAGACATGTGTCTCCATATATGTCACTTTGCTGCCACAACTACATAGTATAGGCAATTGGTGTTTGTGTGTGGTAGTAGTATCGTGTCTCCTGTCGTGCACTATGATGGTTAGATGTCGGTAGCTATGAGAGTGTGGGCGATATGGTGGTTTAAAGTGGTCGATGCAGGGCATTTTCACATTTCGACCAAAGACCTGTGAGTCCATATACTTCTCTTTCCTGCCACAACTACATACATAGACCATTATTTCATTCCGCAGCCAAAACCACCTAGCAGAATCCACTGTTAATCGTGTGTGGCATTAACCTCAAGTCTCCCACCGTTCACCATGGTGGTGTCATATCGGTAGCTATGGGGGTGTGGGAGATATGATGGTTCAAATTGGTCGACGGAGGGCGATTTCATATTTCGACCAAAGACATGTGTGTCCCTATATTTCGCTTTGCAACCATAAATACCCAGAACAGATCACTGATGTTTTTGTGTGGTATTAGCCTCGAGTTTCCCATCACGCGCTATGGTGGTTATAGGTCAGTAGCTGTCAATCAAAATTTTTTACAATCACGAACGAAGTGGGCATCAGCTAGTTCTATAATAAATATAAAATATGTTTCTTTCGCCTTAGATGGTGTTATCACTTCTTCTTCTGATTACGAAGCTGTAACTGCAGTGGGTAGAACAGATAACATCTACAGCACGTGGTGGGTGAGTGGTAACGCTCTGGCCTCACATTAGGAATGACACGGGTTCTAATACCTGTTCGGTCATCCAGATTTTGATTTTCCATAGCTTTCTCAAATCCCTCCAGGTGAATGCGATGATGGTTCCTTCAAAAAACAGAAAAGAAAAAAATGATAACTGACGACATTTCCGCGAATTTCTTCTATTTTTGATTCACGACACATAACACCCCTAACATTTTAATAAAACATTCGACAATTACGCGGAAGGTGGAAAGCTTCTTCTGTATCCGAGAAATTGTTGGATACCATACTGAGGGTGGGAAGCTACTAAGCCAGCCGCGACTCTGGTTGCTCGCCTTCTCTGTCGTTCAGTGATGCTTGACTTGGCTCTCGACACCTGCACGACTGGGGTTCACTCGTCTCACTGCTAAATACCTGCGCTTCCGCTATCAATGTACATTGCTGCCTCAGTGTAAAAGTCAATCAATAATTAAGAAGTAAAAACAAAACTCCATTATAATTACGCATCTTTATAGCCGGATGAGACTGATTTGTGCAAGGAAAGTTCTGTAGCATCACAGCTCTAGCCGAACTTCATATAAACAGTAGACGCTTTACTGGAACTGAATGACAGATTGGAATAGCTGTCCTGATTCAAACCGGAAATTTCATGATTCCTGAAATATTACCTGTGAAATATTACAGGTGGCATAGACACCGCATATGTTCAAAATACACCTTTCGCTGTACTTCTCTTGTTAAAACGACATTTAAAACAAATAAATTTATATGGATTGAAGTATCGTCAGAAGGCGCCTCGTCCTAGCATTGAATGTTGACGCTTCTGCCCTCTAAGTCGAAATTGCGCTGAAACGTGTTTACCTCACTCTGTGAAACACATCGCAGCGCAGTTTCAACTTTGAAGATGGACGAAGCAGGTCAGTCGAAACGTCGGCATTTAAATACTAGAACGTGGTACCATTCTGGCGGAACAGAAACAATTTTCTCCGCACGAGGAAGTCTTCATTTGCAATTAAATTTACGGTACTTCTAGAGTAAACTAGGAGAATTACTTTGGATTTTCATAACCTCTCTGAACATATTAATACTGCCTAGGTGGTTTGATAATGCGGCATGCTGCACCCTGCGGTAGGAGACATTAATTTATTTAGGTACCAACGTAAACGAAGTATTTTACTTTTCGTGGGGTTTTTCGCAGAAAAATCTGCTGTGTTCGCCCCGGTGAGGTGATGTAAGTTTATAGCGCAGACGTTTAACTTCTAAATCTCAATAGAATGCCACGAAAAATTACTCCAACAACAGCACTGCGTGAGATGGTCTAGAGTGGTTGTTGCAGGCGATCCTATCGCCGGAATACTGGCACCCCTGCATCCCTGGACTGAAGAGTAACTCTCGGGGGAACGCTCAAGGGAACTGGGTGATACAAATCGGAAATTTTCAAGTAGTGTTCTCTCCCTCATTGATTTGCACCGCTCACTCAATTCAAGCTTCCTGATTTAGGATGATAGAAATCAGAGACAGGCTTCCGAAAACATTCATTTGAGCAAGTTAGTTCCATGTCACATGAAATTTTATTTTTAGATAAACTAGCTGGTGCCCACATCTTCGTTTGTCTTTGTAAAGAATTTGGATTGACAGCTACCGACATCTAACCACCATAGTGAACGATGGGAGACTCGATGCTATTACCACACACAAACGCCCGACATCTGCGCTACGTAGTTCAGGCAGCAAAGTAAAATATACGGATACACATGTCTTACATAGAAATACGAAAATATCCCTGATCGACCACTTTCAACCACCAAATCTCCAACACTCCCACAGCTACCGAAATTCGGCCAACGCGAACGTTGTGATCGGTGGGTGACTGTGCTACTACCACACACAAACTCCAGTGATCTGCGCTAGATAGTTTTGGCTGAAAAGTGATACACCATGACACATACGTCTTTGGTAGAAACATGAAAGTGGCGTAGGTCGGCCACTTTAAACCACAATTTCTCCCACACCTCCATAGCTACCGCCATCTAACCACCATAGTGCACGATGGGAGATTCGATGTTATTACCACACACATACATCAATGGCCTATCCAATGTAGTTGTGGCAAAAAAAGAGAAGTATAAGCAGACACAAGTCTTTCGTCGAAGTATGAAAATACCCTCCATCGACAACTTTTAACTATCATACTCGTATCACCCACATCCCCATAGCCTTCGGCATTTGGCCAACGTTGTGCACGACAGGAAACTCCATGCTAAATCCACACACAACACCAGTGATCTGTGCTAGGTAGCTAGTGGTGGCTGAAAAATGAAGGAGAAAAACATACCTATTTTATATAAGATTTAGATTTAATTAACCCACAAAGCATCTAATATAGATCTAAACTAGTTCTTGACGAAACCGTAAGCACACTAAAAAAAGATGGCAGATGGAACTAGCAGTAGTTTGTTGTTAGGGGCTAAGTGCAGTCACAAACTAGATTTTATGTTAGAAAAACGCTTTGCACCATTTATAGCCAATAATTGGCCTTCTTTACAGCAGATACATAGGGCATTACATACAACTGAACAGGAAAAAAAAAATCTATAGTATATCGCAGACACTGAATGAGACAACTACACTGTTCCAGGAAGGTCAGAAACGTATTACAATAACATGAATTGGGTAATGTCTCTAGAAGAAAACAAGGTAATTTTTATATGAGTGTCTCTCAATTCACTGAAATAGTCAGTGGGGAATTACTAAACATCAATTGGAGGGCCGTCTGGCGGCTCAGTGGTTAAGGCGTCTGACTGGAGATTGAAAGACCTCCGCTTCAAACCCCTGACACGCAGGGATTTTCACTACCCCTAGCCCAACCTTCACCTCTAGCAGTTTTATGTGTAACGTGCAGTACGCCAGAACGCTTCCTAGGTTCGGATTCCATGTTAAACTGTAGGTTACCTCTGCAGCTAACAACAGCCAAACGAAGACTTGACGTGGTCCTAGTTCTCCCAAACTAACATACATACCAATGTCAATGGAAAGAGAAACCAGCAATAATGTTACACCAGGAGGTCTCTTAAGAAGAATTTTTTAGGTATGTAAAGATAGATCCGTATTATAGTTTATAAGCTGCCTCCTCACCTTGGCAGACGTCGCCAGATATTAGCTGCTACTCCCCTCGGTGTGTTATGGATACCTGGCCCACTTGGCCATCACGAACACAGCAAGCCGAAACAGCTCTTACTTTTGGTTACCAATAACTAGTATCGTGCCAGTAAATAGGCACACAATACTAATGATTCCATCTAAAAACTTCAATAAACCAAAACATACTGTTTGATTATCACTGATAATTAATGTAATATCTTTCAAACCGAATTCCAAAATTACAAAGTTCAACAAAAAAAAATCTCGCAGAGCCCATGTGCTATCTTTCCCGCCCGCAACCAAGCAATAACTCTCGCGCGCAGACAAAGTTTTATACTAGAACGTAACACTAAGATACTGTTGCTACCCAGTCAACCATACAAACTAAAATCTGTGGAACTCTTTATTATAATTATTAGTATTAATTAAAAATCATTAAACAGATACAGTTAAGATTAAATAACTTTTTTAATAATTTAAACAAAATAAACAATAACTAGACGATTCGTGCGAAAATTTTGCGAATAAAATGAGATAAATAGTGAGATTGAATGCTTGTAATATAATGAAAAGTAGAACCGCACTTTTGTAACATATATATATATATATATATATATATTTAATTTTTAGCATAATAAGTACGCACCAAAATACTTATTACGAAACAGTTATAAAAATTTAAGATACTCTTTATTTACGACAAACTGTCACTGACTTTAACAGAATACAACCAATCTGAACAAAATGCACACAACATATCAACATCTCTGTGACATTTGTTGCTGTGTGAATAAAATGTTTATATTGGAATTGCATGGCAAAACGAAAGTGTTTCCGCAATAGAAAAAAAAAAAAAAATCCTAAAAGTTACTTATTGAATAAAAAAAGTTTATTGACATCTCTGTGATATCTGCTGCTGCAATCTAGGGACTTGGTTCATATGCGCTACCACTTTAAGCAAATTCTTTCTTCATTTATGATTTTACCTATCTGGAGACCTTAATCTTTAAAACAATATGATATTTATCGATTTCGGCTAAGTATCGAAGAAGATAAATCGCTTGTAATTAAAAATAAAACACGCTGTAGAAATAATATTGATACTTTTGTCCCTTAAGGGTCGAATTCCAAAAAATTCCTTTTATAGAATATGGTGTGACCAAAGAGCTACCATGGTATTTAAAATGATACCTCATTTACCGATTTCGGTTAGTTATCAAGTCAGGTAAAAAAAAAAAGTTTTAGAAATGATGATATTTTTGCCCCTTAAGGGTTGAATTTGGAGAAAGTTTTTTCTTAAAATATGATGTGACCAAAGCGGATAATTTAATATTTAAAATGATACCTCATTTATTAATTTCGGTTAGGTATCAAGGGAAATAAATAGCTCGCGGCAGAAAAATGTAGAAATATTAATACTTTTGCCCTCTAAGGGCAGAATTTTGAAAAATTTCTTTCTTGAAATGTGGTTTAACGGAACCGAAGACCTAACGAAGACCTAAACATGTAAAATGCTACATCGTTTAACAATTTTGTTTAGTTATCAAGGGAGATAAATGACTCCAGACACAATAAGAGTATTTTAGAAATACTGATATTTATGCCCTTTAGGGTCTAATTCGGAAAAGTTCCTTACTTGAAATATACTGTAATGTGACCATGGTGGAGACCTTAATCTTCAATATGATACCTCATTTATCTATATCGGTTACATATCAACGGAGATAAATGGCTGGTGACACAAAAATCCGTTGTAGAAAAATTGACACTTTTGCCCTTTAAGGGTATAATTTCGAAAAATTCCTTTCTTAAAATATAATGATACCACGGCGGAGACCTTAGTTTTTAATATGATACCTCATTTGCCTATTTCGGTTAGATATGAAGGAAGATAACGCATTGCAAAAATATTGATACTTTTGCCCTTTAAGGGTCGAATTCCGAAACATCTCTGTCTGTGTATATGATGTTACTAAAGCGGAGATCTTAATCTTTAAAATTATACTTCAATAAACGATATCAGATAGGTATCCAGGGAGATAAATGACTTATAACACAGAAAACAGCATTTTAGAAATATTGACATTTTTGCCCTTTGAGGGTCGAATTTCGAAAAAAAACCTGTTTTGAAATATGATGTGACCAAAGTGGAGAGTATAAGCTTTAAAATGACACCTCATTTATTGATTGCTGTTAAGTATGTCAGGAGATAAAGGCTTGTGACAAAAAAATACCTTATAGAAATAATATATGTGATTATTATACAAAAGCGGTTAGACATAAATGTCTTTTTTTTTTTTTTTTTTTTTTGTAACAGTTTAACGTCCCTTTATAACAACGTGGTCTTTAGAGACGGGAAAGGATGGGGGCAAGGAATGGGAAGGAATTCGGCCATGGCCTTTTGAAGGAAGCATCCCGGCATTCACCTGGAGTGATTTGGGGAAACCATGGAAAACCCAAATCTGGATGCCCGGACGGGGATTCGAACCGCCGTCCTCCCGAATGCGAGGCCAGAACGCTATCCGTTACACCACCACGCTCGGTACATAAATGTCACAAGTTTGTAAGAAAGTACTCAAATATCTGATGACAGGTGTATTGGATTGTTTCCACGAAAAGGTTAGTAAACGAAGAGAAAGCAGAAGTTGCGTTAAACATATCTTAACAAAGAGAACTATATGGTGAGACAAGGCGAGGCAACATAATGAAGCCAGTTCTGGCAGTATGTGGGCTAGCACGCTTGCCTCACATTCTAGGAATCCGGCCTCAGGCAGCAATGGTTTTAATCAAGTATTGTGTCCCTCATGTGCCGTGTGTATTTAGCTCAAGCACTGCTTTATATGATTTTTCGGAAACTATTTTTGAATGACTGAAAGAAAAGCTCCAGGTGACTGCTACGTGGACACAAGACAACCCGCGGCACCACATGGTGTGTTACCTGCTGTAAAGGGAGACTCCACGCCCAGCTGAAGGAATAACGCAAGAGGCGGCCTCGCTGGATTCTGTGAGAGGCTACTCTGATGACCATTACTACTTGAGGAGTATTCGGTCGTCGAGCTACTGGCAATCGCCGATCACTGACCCGTTGAGCGCGGTACGTGTAGGAATTCGCTTAGAGTTCCGCTTAGAGGCGGCCTGCAAAGTACACGCAATGAAGCAGTGTCTTTTACCGTTGGACCGTCACAGAGTACAGCCACCTGTTAGAAGCCTGCCACCATCCAATTCACTTTCATCCTGGAACGGCCATCTGTCTAACAGTTAACTATTCCAGTCTGCACACTCTCACTAACTACCGTGTTGGGGATTAGATAAATCGGCGACAACTGGAATCCACTTTTATTTTTTTTTATTTTTAGTTATTGCTTTACGCCTCGTCGACGGCCAAGGTCATTAGAGTCGGGATGGGACTGGGGACAAGGAACAGGAAGGAATTCGGCCAAGGCCTTTTTGAAGGAATCATCCCGGCATTCGCCTGGAGTGATTTGGGGAAACCATGGAAAACCCAAAACTGCATGCCTGGACGGGGATTCGAACCCGCGTCCTCCCGAATTCGAGGCCAGAACGCCAACCACGCTCGGTAATTGGAATCCAGTTTGAAGCACGTTATCAACTGTATTACTCAGTCATTGAGGTTCCATTGCAAGTCTTGTCCTCCTTCATATAGTTAGAACTTGAATCCACTTCTAGCCTGTGATCGTTAGTTCACAGTGGTGTCAGGACTTACACCCAGGGCCGGTGTTAGGGGGGGGGGGGGGGGGTAAGCTGGTCAAAAGTACGAAAGTACGCGGGCTGACGGGGGGCCCGATCACCGACTATAGGGGCCCTCAGGACATGAAGCCAAGATTACGCCCTACGCCCATTGTCGCCTGGCCATTTTGTAGAGCTAAAAAAAAAGGTCGCCCATTTTGACCCCGGGCCCGAAATTCCTAGCGCCGGCGCTGCTTACACCCAAAGAGCTCAACGGTAAGGTTCTAGCGGAGCTGCCAGATGAACAGAAGAGGTCGTTTAGAGCAGAACTGTAATCCCATCAGGTCAGTGGCTCAGCACGCAGAATACATCCACACACACGCACTAGCCTTAGCCAAAGCACCCTGACATTTCAACATGACACGCCGCCATAGACTGCGTCTTAGCGGTCATTATTCCGCATACATAATCACTGACAACAAGTAACGGACAAGCTTCTGGGTCAGAAACTACGAACAATTAATTCCACTTTCTTTGCTAAAATAACTCATGATACGTTATCGTAATTTTATGAATAAATAATCATTTCCGTTTCGTGAATGAAAATAAAGTCAATATATAATGTTTTCCACTGCTTTTTTTTTACTTATGGCTTTACTCTTCGTTGACGTCGAGGTCATTAGAGTTGGGATGGGACTGAGACAAGGGACGGGAAGGAATTCGGTCATGACCTTTTGAAGGAAGCATCCCGGCATTTGCCTGGAGTGATTTGGGGAAACCATGGAAAACCCAAATCTGGATGCCCGGACGGGGATTCGAACCGCCGTTCTACCGAATTCGAGGCCAGAGCGTTAACCGCTCACCCATCACGCTCGGTTTCCGTGGTACAAAGTGAATAAAATCAATGCATGTTCTTTTATCATACACTTCTGTTTCATCATTTATCATGATGATCTCTTACTTTAAGTGAAAGATCATTCCGATCAAGAACAATGCTCACAATTATATATTAATTATTTATTTGAATATGCTTCTCAAAATAATTAATCACAAAAATATACCCCATAGGACATTTCAGTATTTAGCAAGAGCTTTTTTCTTGAAGGAACTATTTATTTATAACATAGAGACCGGTTGCATAGGGTGACAAAACTATAATAAAATAAAATTTTTAACTGATGGTCAGCCAGATTCAAGTCAACGTCATTAGAATTGAAAAATATCACAGCATTCATACCTAGGTGGTTAGAAGAATGGTGCAACAGCCACAACTTCCTTAACGACATGTGAAGTGGTAAAGCGAAAACAAGAAGAAAAGTCACGCATGGTATGAACATGTTGACTTTCATATGAACACAGAACTGCATTCAAATTATCCAAGCAATGAACTTTTAATTAAAAGCGCTTTCAGTAAAGTAGTAATAATATCATATAATAATAATGTTTTATAGTCGCGACAAAGTAACCACAAATTAAAAACGTTAGTTCATTTCATTCCCAATTTACAAATTATATTAGCTGTAAAGATTTTTAGTAACTGTTGTCTAAATACAGCTTATGGCCCATTGGTAACAAATTTCATATTCCTAAGTAATAGTGGTTTTCAGAGATACTGTCGTATATTATTCTTTAGTCGCCGATGTTATATTTTATTCTTTCTGTTTTATAAGTAATATAGATTGATATATCGTCAGGAGTACAGAATCATTTTTAAGTTCTAATAATAATAACCTTTCTTATTATTCACTTGACATTTATTTTGACTTATTTCATTTCTAAACAAAACCGAAAAATTATCGAGGTCCTTAGCTGACAGTAACATTTATTTCAACACATCGCCAAATGCGAACTAACCTTGTCTAGTTGCTCGCCAGAAAAACCTCTCTTGTTTTTTTTTTTTTTTTTTTTTTTTTTTTTTTTTTTTTTTTTTTTGTTGTTGTCTCTATAACAACCAATTATTCTCTGAATAGTCTGTTATATTATAAGACCTGGTAACAAATGTAGTGCAAAACTAAAATTTTGATAGCCGTTCATGTCTTTATTTTCCATTGAGAGTAAACTAAACGGAATATCATGTTCATGACAACTCTAAACAATTACTCATCACACTCAAAGGTAGGAAAAAGTTTATCGATCTACTTTAATGTCTCGAACCAGCACATAATATAATTTTATATACGATTTTCAGCTTTGGGTAGCAATCACACTTAGGCGGATTGTGCAGCCAATAAAAACCCTATCACGAGGTCGTTACGACCACAAAAACCCTCGCTTTATATTAATATAAGACACGTAACATGTACAGATGAGAAAGCTAAGAGCTGGAGATCCATAACAGACAGAGGCGCAGCTTAGAACGCATTTCATTTCAGGTTCTGACGTAACAGTATTTGTCCACTAGCGGTCGTAATTCTTTCTGGGGCGTTGTGCAGTCCATTACGTGGTGCTGTATAATGTTGGTGTTGGCATACCTGGCACAGTGGCCGCAGCGGTCTTGCGGGTATCATCCGTGCGTCAAGTCGGAGCGCACCCCTGGGGGACGCCAAGTTGGCGGCAGTCGCTAATTCCGCGCCTTTCTTCCCACCTCGTCCCTCCGCCCCCCCCCCCTACCCCTAGTACAAAAAAACGACGCAAGAAAAGTCGTCGTCGGCGACCAAGAGAGAGAGGAAGACTCGGCTGTCTCCGAGAGTCCCCTGGCAATTAAAACCCATTTCACAGTTCTATATTTTCTTTGCATTTTGAAATGATAATTCAGACAATTTCTGGAGCGGCAGCCGGCTGGCTTCTCCCTATTAGATTTCTGGCGGTCGTCATGGCGACGCGTTCCCCAGGCGCGCTCTTCCTGTGTGCCATTCTCTGGATGTGATTAATGCGCCGGTCCCAGGGGCGCTGCCGGCGCCGCCGGGGGGAGGGGGGGGGGGGGAGCGGCGCCCGGCGCAGTCTCGGCGGCTGCAGCTTTAAAAGGCGCCTACACCGACATAAACACTGTCAGAACGTCACACGTCTTCAAAACCGATCTACTGCACCGCCTGCTGACGGCTGACAGATTGGTAGACGAAAAACTTTTTTCGCTCGTGACATTTGGAAGTGGAATGCGTAGAGTAGAGAATAGCTTTGGTGCAAAGCACCCTTTGCCACAAACGATTTCGTAAATTCCAGGGAGTAGATGCAGATCTGAGTTATAGAAGCTCAAGGAAATAAATGTTTATGATAACTTTAAGACTTTTCTAAACGACAAAAAAATGTTTAAAAAAAGTTAACTAAACTTTGCGAGAAAATAGCGAAGTCATTGGTTATAATGAATATTTAACTACCTTCGTTACTGAGATCGGTAAAATTCTATAACACGGTTTGCTTCGCTGCTTCAAGCCATCTTCGCAACATCTCCAGCAGAATGAATGTTATTGTGGCGGAAAGTAGGTATCGAGTGGAAAAGAATAAACTTGTTGATGTATATTTGTCCGGTGGATATCGATGTTAACTGTAGTGTCGTCCTGCGTGTTTCAGCAAAATAGGCCTCAAACGTGGTCTTCAAGGTCTTCACCCGGTCCGCTATTTCAGCTCTCACTCACAACACAAGCTATACATCAGAGTGAATAAGTCACCTCCACGGTCACCGATACGTAAAACAATAATATCCACACCGGGAAGAAAAAGTGTATTAAGCTAGCTGAAATATAGAAATATTTGCCATCTTGGATCCCTTTTCCTAACTTTTTTTCTTGCTTATTTCATTACGCCTGGTCGAGCTCATTAGACGCTGGGAAGGACTGGCGGCAAGGAAGGGGAGGAATTTAGCAATGGCCTTTTCAAGGAACCATTCTGACATTTGCCTGGCAACTATGGCAAACTAAACTCTGGATGACCTGTCGAGGATTCCAACCCACGTCCTTCCGCCGAATGCCAGGCCAGAGCGTAACCGCTCCGTCTTTTTGTAATGACTGCGTACGGTTATGTAACAGGGTACGGAGTTCTTTGATTAGCGAGAAATACTGCAAACCTGCAAATACAGCTCTCCAAAGAAACAAGAGGGTTTTTTTAACTAAGGCTTTGATTAGGTAAACTTGCAATCAGTTTTTGGCAGAAGTTACAAGTCAGCCTGTTAACGAAGTTAGTAATGCACCGATGGGCGCATTAGTTACCTTGTCAGTACGATACTGGCGAGAAACCCACTTTCCATACCATCTGCTGCCACCTAGTGTTCACACTGCGTGGGAATTGGATCACTGACAAGTTGACACAGACAAACTGCTCCATCCAGGGTTACCATCCTAAGAATAGTTTGAGTTCATCCGACATCCGCTGGAAAGTTTTGCCTCTTAGAGGAACAGTTTCATATTAACACTGACTTTGTTCTGTTATTAGCAACATTTTTCAGTGACATAAAATTCCTCCATTTTCGGTACGTGCATGAAAATCCTAAAAAAACGTCGTCCCTTCTAATTACCTGGCGCAAGAACCTGCATTACATCGATCTACTGTACCCGAATCCTTCACTGAGTACATGTGTGGTATCACATGAACTGGTAATGATCAAAACATATAATTACATCCCAGGACAAAAAAGTAAGAGACTTTGTAAACAGCCCAATAATTAATTTTTACCACTCATGTTTCCTATTTTTTTTCCTTTCTTTCACGTTAGGTTTGTATTGTTTAGGTGTCGATAGTGAGTGGGCCGAAAAGGTTTTGTTTTATTAGTCCTACACTAACACCTCTCTGTAGGCCTGAAGACGCTCTAATAGAAGGAATATAATTTTCCGATTCGCTGGAATTTATTGTAGCGGCACCTGAGTTTTCCTAAGGCTGATTGTTGGAAGGAACATGTGATACCAGTAGGTGGTTACAACTTTTTACAAATTCACTTTTTTACCTCTTCTGCAATTGATTTAGATTTTCAAGGTTGGCAGGAGAGCATCTTTGCTGTGATTGGATAATGTTCAAAACAATCGTTACGGGAGATTCAGTGTAGACCTCAATGTGGTGGTTGGAAGGTTGCGTGAGTTACTGTACAGTCTGTTCTTGGTAGATGTGCGGTTATGCTACATACACACCGAATCTGGTGCTCTGTGTGCTTATTTTCCAATTGGGGGCGGTACATTAAGGGCATTAATTTAACCACTAACGACGCATTGGGAGATGCAAAGAAGCCTTGGTGAGATCCGCAATTTGGAGAAACATATGATTCTAGTGAGATATGAACAAAAACGTAAAGGTATGATTTCGTAAATAGTTAAATCTGCTTCAGAGCTTTCTATATTTATGTTTCGTTTGGCCAGTAATGTGCGGGTTTCCTTTGTTTATTTAACAGAGTAAAATATCTTTGCGTTGGCTTTACTCTTGAGTAACAGGCGTCGAATCTAAAGGGAGAGTTTATATCTGAGCGTAGCGCCACTAATTATTAAGCTGTCGCTAATACAGAACAGTAATAGCAGTGATTTTCTGTTGCCCTCAAGTAATCCAATCACAGGAACATTTCCGTGTTTGTATCATTCGATCCAGTGTCTGGTCATTTAATTTTTACACAGATTCCAGAAATCTTTGACAAAGAGGTCCCTACAAAAGGCTATGACCGATTTCCATCCAAATTTGTTATTCCAATAGAGACAACACCTTCATATTACGTTTGATTTCAAATCCATGCAAGACTTGAGTGTCTTATCTCAAGTTTTGTAGGAAGCAAAGTAAATTTATTTTTATTATGGCTTTACTGTTTGTAGAATGGAGAGAATTTGGGCAAAGAACGGGAAATAATTCCTCCATGGTCTTTTGAAAAAACCATCCCGGCATTTGTTTGGAGTGATTTTGGTAAACTATGGAAAACCGAAATCCGGAGGGCGGGATAGAGGATTGAAGCCACGTCCTCCAGTGCCTGATGCTAGAGTTAACCCACATGGTTCGGTACTATATGAAACGTTATGCATGATGGAACACTACCCTTTATGGATCAATCAATCTGAATTTCGTCTTCTGCCACCTGAAAAAAAACTGAAATTTACCAGAAATGACTTGCTACGCGTATTAGAATTAGTTTTAGACATCATCTGTGAGGGACTTTGGCCAGATGTTGCTTCCACTTTGATATTATAAATAATGAAAGCAACAAAAAATTAACAAATTGACATTTCGTATTCGAACAATTGGAAAGGTTGTTAAAGCTAAAAAATCTTAAACATTTGTAGTTTTTAAAAAAAGGTAATAACATGGTATATATGTAGTGGACGCAAACTACACGTGTGTTTGAAATTCTGAAAAAAGGGGGGGGGGGAGCCATCTATACCGTTTGATGGATATTAACAACAAAAAATTGATCTAAAGTGTTTTTCTCTATACATCACTACAAGCTACAGTTAAGATGATTCTGAAATCTTTAACATATTTGTATTACAAACAACATCAAGTAACTGGTACTACATGTTTATTTCTTAGCAAAAGAAAGTGTAATATGTTTCAGTAGTTCGGTAGTTATATGTCGTATTCTAGTGCGGTACGAGCCGGTCTGCTGAGCTACGTTCTGATGGGAACAAGTGGAACCCGAAACTACACCAAGCTGAGCGTGGACTACGCGGCTTTAGTCGTTTTGGAATCTACTAGAAAATAGCTCCAGCTGGCCAGTTAGAGCTCTACATGCAGCCCAACTGATGAGCCCTAGCCAATAGGGACCAGACCTCCAGACCCTGCGGAGCGCAGTAGCTCGGAGCAGTCTTTCTTTGGGAACTCTACAGAAAAATTACAATCTTCAGGCTTACCACTTAGAAAGAGTTAACTGAGTAATTTACCATTAATTCCGCTCTTCGTACGCTTATGAAGATGCTTCGTATCGAACCTCCTATTATTTTATTTAGCCATTCACTATATTAACGAAGCATCACTGCTTTCTTCGCAGATCTATGTTATACCAGCTGTCTGTATCATTTCACTTGCTGATTTGTAGAGATCAGGAATAAATACCTGTCAATCACACCTCTTGAGTTCATTTCAACTGCCTCGACGTCATTAGTTATGATATTCTTAAGTTTTCTTCCCCATCCAGAGTTCGCAGACACCAAATACAAGAAGTTAACGGAAGAAAGGCGGGACGAACCCATGTACAAAAGGGGTAAGTCGCTGGTAAGCATCGCTAGGCTTAACACACGACAAAAGTATCATCAGCTAAAGCAAACCCAAAAATGGTTCCACGAACATGAAAAATCTTGTAATCGAATTAACCGTTTTGGACGTTTATCACCTGTCTATCAGTGCGACTATCGCTAATTCCTTTTTAGTTTTCGCTGTCAAAAGTTGCGTTCATAACATTTATATATGTTTGTTTGATTTGTAATCGTAAGGTAGGTTGTATGATGCACTACGAGGCATAGGCAAGCATAATGGACAGTTCCTTTCCTATGTGTGTCCAAATGATGCTTTATATGTGTAGACTAGCCCCAAAGGCCGTCAAAAATGACGGGTTGAATGAAATGTTTTGGCAATTCGTTTTTTTTAATTGCATAGCTAAATAGAATTGTTATAAAATAAAGCTCAATGTAATTCCTCGTCCCTTGTGCTGTAGCAAAACAGTTGTCAGCTTGGTGCAGGTTGCATTTCAGTCTAACCACAAACTCCGCTAATATTGCTTCTAGAAAATCAAAGCTGCAATCACACGTGAATTAATACATTCCCTGTATCGCATGTTAATGTTATCATGCATCTTCACAGGTTCTTAAATTTTTATTTTTTCTTATCCGTAATGCAAATCAATGTGTTAGCGGCTGACGCACCTTACGTGTGACTAAAATAATGACCCCCGTAATATGAAATCAGTGAAACGAAAGATACTAAAAATAAATCTTACCTACTTACCTTAAGCCATGTAATATTAGCTTCAATTGTGGTGTAGGGCGCATAGATAGAGTTCAATTTGGAACTAATTTCATTCAAATCAAATAATTATTTCAGTAAAAAGTAGCAAATAATAATTAATATTCCGATTTAAACGAAATAGATATTTTTCTTTAAGTGTTCTGGCAATTCATTTATTTGCAGTTGCTTAACTACACAGAAGTGTTACAAAATAAAGTTCAGTGTAATTCTTCGTACCTTGCGCTGTACCAAAAACTTCCAGTTGCCATCCTGGTCCTACGCTGAAATTTCAGCCAGAAAAATAATACTTCAATCACACGCATATTAACACATGGCGATATAAAATTGATCAAAAATCTTCACTGGTTCTGACACCTTCCTTTTTTGATATTCGTGATTCATATCGATACTACGACAATGTTTGGATGGCTGACTGAGTTACATGCAGCTAAAATATAGCATCAGTAAAAGCAACGGAAATTAAAAATAAATCTTAATAATTCACGTTATTCCACGTAATATTAGTTTTAATTGTAAGCCTATGCTGTATAGATCGCGGTCAGTGTGGAACTGCTTTAGTTAAAACGAAGAAATGATTTAAGTAACAGAACACTCATGAAAACAATTTAAATTACTTTAAAAAAAAAATCTTATGTCCTCCACTGTAATGGGTTTAGTGGAGTGTTCTGACAATTTATTTCTCTGCAGCTTCCTTAAATAAATAGAGCTGTTGCTACGCAATGCTCATAACCTTATTTTTTAATTTTTTACATATTTCTGTTGTATTTTACACAGCGACACATGGTAGTTCTACTAAATGAATGATGTCAGAATTAGATAACCAATTAAATTAAAAATACCTTAGGAATCCAAAAACCTTATGCAATAGCGCGTGATATTGGTTTTATTGTTGGTCCAGGTCTCATTCAGCACGATAAATGCGGAACTGCTTCCAACTGTATAAAAATACCGTAATTTCAGTAACTCAGAGCTTATGGAAGCATCTTAAATTATTTATAAAAAAATTAATCGTTATTTATTCTGTAAAAAAAAAAATGTGTCAGTTTTCTCGTCCTATCTGCATTTTAACACAATCACAACTTCTAGTAATATTTCTGTCCAAAAATCATAGATGCTATTACCTGCGTACGAATACATTCATTGTATTGAGATCTAAATTTGAAGAACTGGAAATATTTACATGTGTCTGATATAGTTACATCAGTAATAAAAGCAACTAATAATGAATATATTAATTTAAACGCAGTACATACCTTTATTTCAGTGTTTCGGAAAATCAGTATATTATAACAGTGACTTAAAATATCTACATTGGATATAAATATCTGGTAAACCCGTCAAAAATGACGCGTTGAATGCAGTATTTTAGCAATTCGTTTCTTCGCTGACTGAGTACAATTTTCGCCGAATAACGTTCCTCATCTTGAAAATGATGTAATGTTATCTTATTGTAACAACAATATCGCTGTCCAGAGTGTGTAAGAAAAATCTACATCAAGTCTTTCAGTGTTCTGAGAAACAGAACTGTTATTAAATAACATCTATAACCTAGAACAACATATCTGAACGTAAATTGGACAAAAAAAATGAAAAGCGTGACGTCATAGGGCGACGTCATAGAGTGACGTCATGGCGGGACAGACGACGTCATAGATGACCAAGAGTTGCTTACTATAATATTTTATTACTGTGATGCGTGTTGTGAAGTGGGTTGTGTATATTCAGCTGAAAGAAGGTAGAGGGTGAGGCCTTGTTATTGCGAAGGATACTAAGTTGGGCTACGAGTGTTATGTCTCCATCCGATGGATGAATCTCTCCGCAGAAAGCTTTGGAATTTCTCACACAATCTAGCGATGAGTAATCATGGACCACGTCTCCGCTACCTTACTGGTCAAGTCCCAAGCCATGAAAATTCCTTCCACCACCGGCTAACCCTGCTGGACCCCATACTGGCGTTTCATCAAGTTTTCGAGGTTTTCTATCTCAGAGTGAAAGCCGATTATCACTCTTCATTTTACCGTTTATCCCAACCTGGCGACAATATTTCAGCTTGCTGAAGCCGACAGCTAAAGGAAAAAACTGACATGTTTATTAATTAAAAATAATATCACAGGATAGACGAACACGGAAAGGAAATGTTCATAAATTAAACTCCGTGGCTAGGAATATGAAGAGTTCACTTAGTGTTTCAATTTGAGAAGGTTACTTTTTTGGAAAGGCTGTCTCACCATCTCGGTCACTTCTCAATGAGTTTGATACAGCCAGATACCGAAAGCACCTACAGCTAGGAGGAAAAAGTTAGAGTAACCCTGTATTTCCTAGGAAAGCAGGATGAAGTACGATGGTGTAAATAACCACTGATGTTCCCTTTGACTCTTAATATTTGAGGTCCTGCACGGGCAGGGTAATGGAGTGAAGCCGTATGTGTTAAGATACTGTAGCAGGGTGACTGCGGCGCAACTTGTTGCGTGTCTTTGTTTGCACACGACAGCCGGTCAGACATTCTTTATCGACTGCCCTCTCCAGCAACAAGTGGCCAGCACCTACCCCAGCCCCCCACCCCTCCAACGTAAGGAAAGATCGAAATGCAGCCCCTCATGACTGCGATATTAGAGACCACTTTTCCTCTACAACCGCACGTTTTCTACAAGCAAAACTTCTCTAGCACAGTTGTAGGGACTGCTTGTAAGTAATTGTATTACGTTTCCCTGACATTTTAGTGCTATATATCTGTAAGTATCGGGTGAGGTCTCAAAGACCATATATTATCAATAAGTCAGCCACAGATTAAGTAAAGGGTATTAGTCTAGCACGGTAAATATGCACAAGAAAACGCGAGGGGCAAGTATTAAAAATTGAGGAATAGTTGTAGTGTTAGCGAAACAACAGACTGCTATAAACAATGCCTCAAACGCTGGTGATGGAAATGTGTCGAATGAGCAAGTCTCGTTGACGATAAACCAACCTCGCAGTTGCTTTGGTATAAACAAATCAAACAAATCAAAAAGTTTCAATTGAATAAATTATCGTGGCTTTTGTAAAAAAAATTTAAAGAAGACTATATCGATGACATTATTACTATCCATTTCATCAAATCCAATTAATCATATGACTTTTACTGAACAAATTTGCTGAATGCGAATGTGACAGACAGACAAAACAATCCGTAAGGATTCCTTAAAACTCCTATAAACGCTTAAATAAAGTAAGCTTCAACTCCAACTTGCAAATATCATAAAAAAGGAATTTCTCTGAAGCTCAACGACCAGAACGGCTCCCAAGGCCCAATCAGCCTTCTGACCAAAGAATACCGTGGGAGAAAGAAAATAAAGTGTAGAAAGCATTGCTCTGCCAACACCATCGATTTCTTAAAAGCGAATATGGAGCCTTATCTCCGAAGTTCTTATTGTAACAGCTCTAGTTTTGTGTACATATGTCTACCAAAGCATTTCCATCAATTAAGGTATACGTATATCATTCATTTTATAAATCGGAAGTGTTTACTTCCAGAGATAAGTAATTCGAAATATCAGCAATACATATAGCGATCGGTGAACTATGTCAGAACTGGCAGATGGCGTCAAAAATATAAACATCTAGTTACCTTTACAGGGCTGCTTTATATATTCTTATACTTTTTTTATGATGAGTAATTACTCTATATGATAAAACAAGACGGGGAAAACGTTATGTACATATCCACTATTCATAACGTTGTATTTATTACAGTGTTCGTAAATTTAATCATAGAATAACCAGTTTTCTCTTATTCAACACGTTGCTGACGCTCGTTTCCATGTTTGATCTGAATACAATAGCGGTCATCGCTGGTTTTTCTTACGACGTAAAACAGTTTAGTACACCCGTCATTTTATGATTTCCTAAATTAGTATGTAAATTAAAAGAATAAGCAATTTCCAAAAGAAAATGCTGCCACGTAATAACTGAACGTCTCTGTAGTTGATTTCTTGGAGTACTACACGCTTATTTAGGTCGATGGGAATCGACGCTTCCCTATCAGCTTGAACTACATTATAAGGTAAACTTAGGCTCTCTCTCTATGTATAAAATTTTCTTTTTCATTGTTTTCCTTCCTTACGCCTCGTTGATGTCGATGTCATTACTGACGGGAGAGGACTGGTGACAAGGAACAGAAAGTAATTCGGCCATGGGCTTTTAAAGAAACTATCCCGTCAGCCACCTGAGGAGTGATTATGGAAAACCAAAATCTGTATGGGCGAACGGGTAATTCGAAAGCAAATTTTCCGGAATACCAGGCTCCAGTGTTACTGCCAACCCATCAAGCTCGACACATATATTCAATCGCTTGTTTTAACTATCCCGCCAATCCTGTTGACAGATTATGGCGTACCACAGATATAGATACTATAAAAAGCAACCTTTCATAGTTAAATAAAAGGTTAAACACTGGTGCGGACCCCAACACAAATGGTAACTCTTCCATAACAGGTAAAGAATATTACAAGTGACTGATCGGATGTTTTAGTCATAGCAATGTATTAGATTCTATAGGAATATCGCAATCAATGCAGTATACGCATTGCGAGAAACTTATTTTCAAGTAGGAAGTGTTATTTGTAGCTTTTTCATCTAAGAGAATATTGCTCAGGTATTATTATAAAAACTGGTCAAATATTCAGCCGATAATTATTGTTTTGTGAAGTTATTTTGACGGATTGCCTCCTACGATAGATTTTTGTCGACATTGTATATGGAGCATTGTAGTAAAATTTTTCGTTGATCTGCTAACATTAATTATTCGTCAAAACACTTACAAAATAATGGCTTTAAGGAACTCCTTGATTTCAATGAAATCCCGCCTTCGACGATATTGCGTCATTATTAAAATGTATATGGAGTTTATTGCTGTAACAGACACACATTAAGTTCTTATTATTAACTTCGACTGCTTCTGCTTTTATTTTAAAAAGACCCACCAATAAACAATAAAAATGTATCGAATTTCTTTTCATGTAAATGAAATAAGTGTCTACTATCGTTAAAATTTTCAAAAACCAAAAAGCTACAGAATTTACTTATTATAAGCATATATGGCAAAAAATATATGAATATTTTGTTTACATATATAAATTACAAAGGAAAGTCTGAAATAAGTTATGACAAAAAAATCATATTGTTTATCTACTCTGTGATCAGTTGTATCACTCAAATTTAATGATTTTTTTAAAAATTATTAATTCTGTGATAAGGACAACATTCTCATTTTACCACGCATTTATTTATTTATGACATCAAGAATGTTTATAATAAGCGTCAGACACCTAGTAACAAGATAGAAGCGCCTTGTTAGACACCACGAAAGTAACGTCTGAGTTGAGCGGGCGGCCGACACAACATGCGGCAGGCGCGCCGGCAGATTGTAAATATAAGAGAGAGAAGATAGCGTTGCGACCGCAAAAGAGGCGTGCACAATAACAAGTCTTAAAAGTAAAACAGCGCTATTGTTCGGACAGGCGCAAGTTGGCAGAGAGATAAAGAGGGCGACACAATAGGACCGGCGGGGGCGCGGTGGGAGGGGCGCCTCGTGCGAAAAACAAAAACTTCTCTTCTCACCTATCTGGCAAGAGCCCCCGCGGTGCACCGCCGCAGAATTTTCTTTGTCTCTCAAAGTGCTACAAGATACTGAAATATATATCGCCCGCGCGCCGAGTTCATTTCTGGCGGAGCAGTCGAGGCGGTACGCCCCCGCCTCGAGAATAATAAGCGCAGAAATGAATGGAAATATATGACGCCTGTGTTAAGTAAACCGTGTACTCTGCAGGGAGCTCGCTAGCGAGCCCCCTTCACTCATTCCTTATATTTTCTAAGGTGTAGAGTTACCGAGAGCGTCTGGGAAGCACTTCAAATGAGAGAAAGGCTGGAATTGTATCAGGGAGGGTTCTGTTGTAATGTGTGCGAGGATGGAGGGTGCCGGTGGAAAATTTCACAGGCTGGAAATGCAGGCAAGTGCCTTTGTGCTATTACCGCTCACGGGATAAGCTACTTTAACAACAGATCGAAAATGAAACTCGCTACGTAAAAAGAAGGCATAGCAAAAGTAGCGATTTGTCTCTCTTTATATAACACACTCAGGAACGATTTGTAAATGAAAGCCGCTCAAATACGAACAATTTTTTAAAAAAATTGATACATGACAAAAGAAAAATACGAAACTGATTTTTTACACAGCCTCCATTATTGTCACGCTGGTAGATAGTTAATTCAGTTTTGTCAGTGTCAAGCACTATCGCAGTTATATTTTTGAAACTGTCAGCCACGTACAGTGTGTTGAAATTAAATTAAATAATATAATATTAAACAATTTAACTAAATTTAATTGTTTAATAATTTTAAACTTACATTTATCGAGCACATACGCCCTCTGAGTTTTCGTATCGTTGGAACTCTGTACAGTACTCTAATCATTCGAGCCAGAATTTTGTAATTCTGACTCTACTTTGCTCTCATTTTAAGTAAATCGGTAAATTTTCTAACATTTACAAAGCATCGTATATTTTTGTGACACAATGCAGGATACACTCCTCTCCAAAACAACACTTGGTTTACTCAGGTAGGATAATTATTCTTTGAGATATGATCCAGTATTTGTACACATGTTCTTGTTTATGAAATCTGATTAAAAATAAGATTAATCCACTAAACGTTTGGCAACAGTGTATATCCAATAAATGTGAATAACGTTTATTAATGACAACTACTGACAATGCACGACTGGTTCAGTATAGAATTCTCTCAACTGTACCATAAGGTGTAACTTACTGACGACACTATTCTATTCAGAGATTACAGTACACATCAGAGGAAATTATTAGAAGCGTATGGGCAGCATAACTGAGAGAACTATTTGAGCTAAATATAAACGAAAGGAAGAAAACCCCGTCAGGTGTTGAGACACCATGCACTGTACAGGGGAGGTACAACGGAACCAGGTTCGACTCCTGATCTCTGCTTACCGGTCATTTCGTTTGCGGTTTCTCACAATCACCCAGGCGATGCTAGGCCTAATACCAAACAACGCTTCATAAACAATCATACAGAACAGGAAAAGTTATATGTTTCCCAGAGCAGTAATAAAAAAAGTAATTTTTTAAAAGAAACTATATTGTTCTAGCGAACTTAACTTTGTATGCTATGTTTGAGGTTTCTGATTTTTACTGGATGCCATTTACACGGTAATATTTTCGCAAGATTACATTAGGCGGACATAAAATAAGCGGATTGGGCGTCTACTGGAAAGTTCTTTACTTAAATTACCCAACGAGTGATAGGCGATTTCCTTTCCGTCCATAATCCCGTTACAGGTGAGCAGATAGCGCTCTGGCCACGCATTCGGGAGAACGGCGGTTCAAACACCCGTCCAGGCATCCCGATTTGGGTTTTCCATAGTTTCCCAAAATCACTCCAGGCGAATGCCAGGATGCTTTCTTCAAAATACCATGACCGAATTCCTTCCGCTTACTTGTTCCCAGTTCTTTCCCGCCTTTAATGACCTTGACGTCAACGAGGCGTAAAGCCATAAGTAAAAAAAAAAAACAGTCGAGCCATCTAGCTTTGTGTCACAGTAGGCACAGAGCGGATGCATGAGTAAAAAGTTGAGTGTGTATCGTGGGTACTCACTGTTGAAGTTGACGGCGAGACGGAGGGAGTCCAGCTCCGCGGGGCCTTCAGAGTCCCCGCCATACACAGCCTCAGCACCTGCTGCACAAACACCACACAACTTGACACCAAGTACTAACGTCACAACTCAGTAAATATATTTCCTATAGTAACTGCACAGTGTTATTTGTGAGTCTCCATGAGACTTCGACCATTCAGTATAGACTCGCTATGACATATACACATCTATAGATTGCGGATCCAAGTTTCTGATGTACCTTACAGGTTCTCTATATGTGCACTTTTTGTAATACGGTTTGAAGTTCCCGGCCGGCCTGTTCGTATTGCAGCACACAAGCAGTTTACTTACTCATGTGCCACGCACGTCTGTAGATGTTTTTTTTTAATATTTCGCTGTACTGTCACAATTGACTCCCGTTTAGCGAGTTCAAAGACGCAGCACAATTTCTGTTCATCACTGGTTGCTATTTCGACGGCAATCCAGTTGCTAAAACAGGCAATACACCAAGTCGCCTGTCATAAACTGAGACTAGGAGAGATTCTGTATCTCCGAAATTCCAGAGAGACTTGTGAAATGCCTAGTATATTACTTCGGGTTTCATGTCTGGAAAAGTAATATCACCAATTCTCATTCCTGGTATTTTCCCCTGGAGAATACACTGCAGGAGTTCATAACGGCTATTATTCCTCATGATGTGGCCAAGGTACTGAAGCTTTCGTGTTTTTACAGTGGCCAGTATTTCCATACCATTTTTCATTTTGCTGAGCATTTCAGCATTTGTGGTGTGGTCTGTCCATGGTATTCTCATCATTCTTCGATATAGCCTCATTTCATAAGCTTCTAACCTTTTACTTATAATTTCTGTTAATGTCAACGTTTCAACGTCATACAGGAGGACAGAGAACACATAGTAGCGCAGGAGTCTCATTTTCGTGGCTTTACCAATACGTGACTTTACTTTCCTCACTGATACTACAGGGCGTTCGCCGGAAAACGCTACCCTCCCAGTCTGTTGCCGTCGGCAACTTGCTCGGTCAGTCGTGCCAGCAGTTTCCGCCACACGGCACCGTGAATCACCGCACTGTTTAACACCTCCGCTGCCCCAACAGTGCAGTGCAGTGACCCTTACATTGTTAAGAACGGTTTCTTTGCATTGTAGATAGTTTTTGACTTCAGTCTCTTATTAATCAGTGTTTCTTTGCGGTTTGGCTG
This sequence comes from Vandiemenella viatica, assembly GCA_031002005.1. Taxonomy (NCBI): domain Eukaryota; kingdom Metazoa; phylum Arthropoda; class Insecta; order Orthoptera; family Morabidae; genus Vandiemenella; species Vandiemenella viatica. The sequence continues at coordinate 942,555 of CM061919.1, forward strand.
GTTTGGGGATTCATACTCTTATTAATCTGTACCGTGTTTGAGTGTGAGTAAAATTATGGTACGTTACAGTTTGCAACAAAGAATATTTCTCTACGATACATATGTGAAGAAGAAGTCGTTTAAAAAGTGTCGCAGTAAATTTCGTCGCGAATTTCCTGGCGCTTTACTGCCAGCTAAATCAACAATTCTGCGTCTGGTTAAAAAAGTAAGAGAAACGGGTTCATTTTTTAACAAAAAGAGACTGTCGGTCAACCGTATTCTCACAGAGGAGAAAATTGACGATATCGCTTTTCGACTAGAACAGTCACCCAAAAAATCATTAAGTCAGTTAGGGCAGCGTGTGTCTCGAAATATGTTCAGGAGATGTGAAATGTGCATTACACAAGAGGGTCAACACTTCCAGCATCTTTTATAAGGTAAGCTAATGAATTACGTCACATTTAAATGCTTAGCACACAAGTTTATGAAGTTTATGAAGCGTAATTATTATGAAATAGTCCGCGGCCGACGGTCGAACAATGCCGGAAACTGAGCGCTCGCTCGCCGGGAGCAGTTTCTTCCTTGTAGCGCTAACAGTGGGTTGCGTTTCCCGGCGAACGCCCTGTATCTATCCTATGTCAAATAAGATAGATTCTGAAGTCAAGTGATTTCGTTAAATACCTCGATCATCCATAACAAGAAAGCTAGTTGGAAAAGTTATACCCACGTGGTAGACGCTTTCCTCTGAGATTCTAAGGTTTACTTTTTGATTTGACACTTATTTCAAGACTACTATCTTAAAAGAACATGTAAGGATCGCTATAGTCACGTGTCTGTGAATCACGGAAGCTTCGTTCTGTGTGTTTCGTCCTTGAGTGTTGGAACGGAAAGATAAAATACGAAGAAAAAAATTCACCTGTAAATCAAGGGATGCTGAGGGTCCTATTTACGCCTAGACCTTGAGAAAATAATGAAATTCGTAATATAAATTGTCGCAAAAGCATTAGTTTTGTAGTTATTCAGTCATATAATGAGTAATACAGTCATTAAGTTGACAGAATAATAGCATTACTTCTCCGACTCTGGTATAACGACGTTTTTTAAACGTCTATTTCTGGGAGGAGAACACATTCGTCTAACACATTACAGAAAGATGCATGAAAACATTGCTCTATGTTGCCGCTACAGTACTAGTGTCTATGATTACGTTAAAGTAGTGAAACTGAACAATCGTATTTTGAACGAAACACTGTTTAATTTTTAATATGTGAGACATCCATACCGAATCTGATGGTGAGTGAATATTGCCACGACTTGGAATTTACATGGACGCGGTAACAAACTAACAAACTGCATAGATCAGCTCCTGTGGTCACACTGTCACGTGATTGTATGGCTTAGACAAGCACAAAGTTTTCGGAGAGCACAGAAACGACGAGACGAACACAACACAACACATGATTAAAACCACCCATTCCCGAGGGATCCCTCAAAACATCATTACTGAATTCCTTCCCGTTTCTTGCCTCCAATTATCCCTCGGCTCTAAAGACCTAGCCGATTACAAGTCGTAAAGTTAACGAAGACACCTTTTAAAACTGTATCTACATGAGCCCTCCAAAACTCAATAGCTCAAACATCATACTACCAAATAATGGTGCTTTTTATGTGTTTTCTGCGGACCTCAGAAATTACCATGCTGCGATGGTAAGCGTTCACGGTGATGACCAGTATACGAGGACCCGAATTCGATACCGGTTCGGAAATCCAGTTTTCGGATTTCAAGGTTTCCCGATGCTCCTTCATGAACGTCATAGCCGATTTCTTTTGCATTTCTTGTCATAAATCCTATGGCTACTTAAAAGACGAAACAGAAGAATAAAACACGTACAACCCGTTCGCCTACTCAGCTGGCTAAAATGCTTTCCTGTTCTCACTAGCCATGACTGGACCGTAGTTCTCCCAGCTCTCACCGTATTTCCTGCACCAATGAGTTCTGTCGACTTAATTTGCAACATCATCCTTTAGAACCACGCTTCTTATTGAGCGCAAAATTAAATTTGCGGATGCCTCGTATGGTAACGATAGTGGCCTCAGATAATACCCGCCAGGGGCCAGCGCGGCGAGGGAGTGCCGTGACAGGTGGAACAGCCGAGCATTAATGGGAGCGCCCTCCAACTTTATTATCGTCATTTGTCAACTGTTTACCAAATGGCGGGGAAAGAAGATAGCGGCGGCAGTCGAACAAAGCTGATATCGATCAGCTGCCGCGCTAAATTAATTAATGACTGGCGTCGCAGCAGTTTTACGGTCGCGCTCCGCCAGGGCGCTCTGGCGTCGCCCGGCGCCCCCTATAAACGGCTCCCAACTTCCCTCCGAAAGGGAATAGGAAAATTTGACGACTCCCCCGGGAGCCCACTGGCCGGCCATAACATTTTAAATTAGTTTATTGGCGAGTTGTACCAACTACTGCAACTCCGCAAGTCCGCCATCCGCACCGAAGCTAACTCGTTTCTCCGACCTGCCTCAAATTCCTACACCAACCATATCTGTTTCCTACAAAACAAACGATGTTATGCTTAAACAATATTTATTTTCAAAACTGTACAAGAGTGATAGAAATTTCCACGATAAAAGTTACCCCTCAATTAAAACACAATGAGAGTCGTCGAAAAAATTTCAAGCACAGTAATTTAAATAAATGGAAAAGGGAAAAGGCTTTCCTGTACAAGACTATTACAACCTTTCGTTTTCGCTTTGCATGAGTTTGATGGTAGTATCTCATAGGCAGCACATTTGTTTGTTTTTTTTACTTATGGCTTCACGCCTCGTCGACATTGCTGTCATTAGACAGAATGGGACTGGGGACAAGGAACGGGAAAGAATTCGTGGC